>CM060893.1:12471396-13071396 GCA_030762935.1 Hymenopus coronatus | reverse complement strand
ATCTATGGCAAAGAAAAAACACAGTCAACATTTAAATATAAAATGAATTTCCTTGATCTTTAAGCTAAAAGCAAATATAAAAATCTGATGTGTTCCATCCCCATTACTTTCTCTACATCTCTGCAACAAATTATTGTAAAAAGCTTATGCTTCTATTTACTTCATGCTAATCAAGAAAACAATAGCAGAAATAGTCATATTACTTGTTTCCTTGTAAGTAGAAGCGAAATAAAGGAGTACCAAAGGTTAAATTGATAGTCACTAGTTGGTTGTTATGCACCTGAAGTTCCTCTGTTTGTTTGGACAGGAGTTGACAAATTCCTGTATGAGAAAAGTACAAGTTTTTTAAGAGCTGAAAGCAAAATCAAGAAATATCTCAAAAACGATCAACTCTAGGAAAAATATGTATATAACATAAATTGTGTGTTTTAACATACATTTTTGGTGTGGTAAGTTTTTGTCCATCTCTTACAGTTTACCAGTTATGTAAAATTCAATAAAAATCATCTAGAATAGAGGTCTTTTGAGGCTATTCCCAGAAAATTCAAGATATACATTTTATTCGGCAAGTTAATATCTTAAATATAAGAGATTTTAATCAAAATCGTCAGAGCCATTTTTAAGAAAATCAACATTTTCGAATATTTTTCCATGTGAAGGGTAATTTGGGGAGGGGGGGATTTTCTTGAAAATCTTCATGTCGCATCCTTGGATGATACCAAACTTAAATACCAAGTTTGGTTTTGAATGGTCTTTTTCGCTTTTTAGCTATGCTGCCCACAGACAGACAGACCGACACACACACACAGACATTTGTCTAAAAATGTTTTTTTTTGGATTTAGGGGGTCACAAAACATGTATTTCTGGTGAAATCTTGGTATCAAACTTTTGGGTGCAATACAATACTATCTCTATACACTACGTACATAGTATAGAGAAAGTCCAAAATTCTGATGTGTTACACTCACACGATTTTCTCCAGCTGTTCTACAAACAAACCTCTTACAAAAGATTCTTCTTCTTCTTACACAATGCTAATCGAGATAAACATTAGCAGAATGTTCTTATTACTTAGTTCCTTATAAGTAGAAGGGAACTAAAGGAATACACTACGCCAAAGTGATAGATGTTTTAAAAGTTGTGGATATGCGATTGTCATTGCAATTTACTTCTTTGCTTGGCCAGGAATAGAACAAAAGAAAATGGACACTTCCTATCTGAGAAAAATATAAGTACTTTACAATTGAAACCAAAAACAAAGAATATCTCGGAATTTTTTTTTAAATAGTGTTTAATGCCTGCTTTTACTACAAATGGCACTGCAGGTGATGACACTAATCATACATGGAATGAAAATGGAACACAAGTGAAATGCAATGGCTGGGGAAACCAGAGAAAATTGACCTCTGCGCTGCTTTGTACACCACAAATCTCACATGCGGTCACTTGGGATCGAACCTGGGCCATCTAGGTGAGAGAGGAATGGTCTAACCACTCGGCCACGATGCGACCTTGGAAATGGTTACCTTCACAACAAAAATGTAAAGGTCATAAATTGTGTGTTTTGATGAGAACTACACTTTTTGTGAGGTAAGTTTTCACATCTCTTACAATTTAGCAGTTATGCAAAATTTGGCAACATTCATCCAGAATAAAGCGGTCTTCAGAGGCTATTCCCAGAAAATTCAAGATGTACATTCTTTTTGGTATAAATATCTTTAATATGCAATATTTTAATCAAAATGTATAGCCATTATTGAGAAAATCAAAATTATTGAATATTTTTCCATGTAAAGGGTAGTTTGTGGTGGGGGGATTTTTGAAAGTCATCATATCACATTCTAGGAAGATATTGAACTTAAATACCAAGTGTGGTATTTAATAGACTTTTCATTTTTGAGCTACTACAGACACATACAGCTCTATTCAGACACAGGGACCTCAAAACATGTATTTCTGGTGAAATCTCTGTATCAAATTTTTGGGTGGAATGCAATACCTTTTCTATACACTATGTAGACAGTATGTGTAGAAAAAGTAAAAAGGTAATGATAACAGTATAAATTTATCAATGCAGTCTTTGTTTGGATTTTTAATGAATACAGAGCCTCCATTTGAAACATGGCCAAGTTGCATGGAACTGCTTGTCCTGCAGTGTACTGTTTCTATTAGGCTCTGTTCCCCTCCAGCTTCTTTGCTCTCCATGTACTGGCTAACCAATTGATGTGAAGTCAGAGATTGATACATTAAGCTCAACTGTTTCAGTGTTATAGTGCCAAAGGTTGGCTCTCACTTAACCTCTTAATGCCTGGTATAGTGTATTTCTCTCAAGAGTGTTTTGTTAAGGTTTTAACTTTTTTAATGACACAATGGTTTTTAATTTCTAATTGGCTAACCTTCAACAATAAAATGTAAATGTTTATGGTTGTTTTATGTTGTAAAAATATTACATTTTTGCAACAAAAATTATATTTTTTCTTTAGAACAAGCAAAATCCATTCAACTGCGGTCAAATGTAACCAAATCATCATCCAAACATGCATGACAGTAATTATTTTACCTGGGCTTTCCCTGTCCTTTACTACAGTTGCTAAGATTTGAACTTTTGGCTTGCCTTAATGAAAGCTCACAGCCATTCAAATTGCTCTGGCTGTGAAAGGGATATGAAATCCAGTTTAGGAGTTAAGAGGAAGAATGGCACATGTGCCAAAACAATTCTGGCATTAAGGAATTACGCACATGAATCTCCATGTATGTTTCCTAAGTGAGAAACTCTTGTACAGAAGTGAGATGACCAGTTATTGACAGACTACTCCCAGCTGTCTGTGGGTCTCACAGGGAAACGGTTCATAGATTTCGGGAAATGGGATCTATTATTGATAAGAAACCAAAAGTAAATTGTGCTGCTTTAACCAAAAATCTGATGTGTTCCATTCACATGACTTTCTCTACATCTCTGCAACAAATTATTGTTAAAAAGCTCATGCTTCTATTTACTTCATGCTAATCGACAAAAAATTAGCAGAAATATTCTTATTACTTGCTTCCTTGTAAGTACAAGGGAAATAAGGGAGTAGTATAGGTTAAAGCGACAAGTCAAAAGCTGATTGCTATGTGACTGAAGTTCCTTTGTTTGTATGGACAGGAGTTGACAAATTCCTGTATGAGAAAAGTTAAGTTTTTCGAACCTGAAAATAAAAACAAGGAATATCTAAAAACCGATCAACTCCATGAAAAAAATGTATACAACATAAATTGTGTGTTTTAATGTGCTCTACGTTTTTTGTGTGGTAAGTTTTTGTCTATCTCTTACGGTTTAGCAGTTATGTAAAATTCACTCAGAATAAAGTAGTCTTTAGAGGCTATTCCCAGAAAATTCAAAATATACATTTGTCAGGTAAATATCTTTAGTATATGATATTTTAATCGAAATTGTTAGAGCCATTTTTTAGAAAATCAAAATTTTCGAAAAAAGTTCCATGTAAAGGCTAGTTTGGGGTGGGGGGATTTTTCTGAAAATCTTTGTGTCGCATCCCTGGAAGATACTAAACTTTAAATACCAAGTTTGGTATTTTACTGACTTTTCGTTTTTGAGTTATCGTATTCACAGACACACGGACAAACACACGGACCTTTTTCTGAAAATACTTTTTTTGGATACAGGGGACCCTAAAACATATATTTCCGGTGAAATCTTGGTATCAAATTTTTTGGTGGAGTGCCAAACCTCTCTATATACTATGTACATAGTGCGAATAGAGAAAGTAATAAAAATTTGATGTCATCAGAGATACGTTAGATTAACGTTCATAGAAATCCCTGAGAAAGTTTGTAGAGGAATCAGGAATTTCGCAAAAGATAGCTTGGAATGCCCCAAAACTTTTAACATTAAAACTCTAAAAAAATTATAATTCAGGAATTGCAATTACACAATAATGTGAGTAAAGTTAATTTCAGAGATTGGGTTGGATAATGTTAATGATTTTTCTACTGATCAACCTTTAATTTCTTTGAAGCATGGCTTTATTTATATAGCTATGAATAATTAACAAGTGTTAATGCGTGAGAGATCAGTGGTGTCCCAAAGATCACTTCCAACATCTATGATTACTGTAGTTAAAATGCATGAGAAATCTATGCAGTAGCAGCTTTGAGTATATATTCTGGGTGTTAACATAGTTTCAGAGCCTGGAAATGTGAAATAGCATCTGCTACATAATATTATGATTACGAACAAATTAATAAAACTGTAGCTGATCCTAACAAGAAGAGAGACAGTGACGATGATGGCACTAATGATGTAGAAGATGTCTCATGAAAGAAAGTATGACTGTATACAGTGTTTTGCCTGTCTGTGTCCTTGGTTCTCACTGCTATCTGCCGCTATCATAGACGGGCATGGATGAAACCATTCAACATTTTTAAAGGCTTTATTTACCACTTTATGAAAGGAGATACTGAAACTGGCCAAGTCGTCCATGCATTTTTGGCACCTCTTTAGGAAACTTTATCACCTGCCGTAGCTCGCCTTGAGAAATGCTGACAATTTCTTGGTGGATATTTTGTTTTAATTCTCCCAGACTGTGTGGGTTTGTCTTGTACACTTTATGTTTTAATTTACCTCAGAGATGGAAATTGCAGGGGATTGGGTTGGGAACCAAGCAGACCACAAATCTCTACTAATGATTTTGTCCTGAAACACACTTTCAATTGTTCTCATCAAAAGATTGGCTGTATGAACTGTTGCAGAGTCTTGTTGAAAAAAGGTGAAATGGAAATAGCGTTGTATTTATAGATGCTCTTTAACTACTGTGGTTCTCAGCGTCCCATTCAAAATTGGGTGTGAAAGACCACTTAATTTTGCTCAGAGGCCTCTCTATCAGGCTTGAGGTTCTTTTATGTGCTGTAAATCTACAACACAGGACCAACTTCCCTTCCGAAGAAAGCCATGCTAAGGATGAAAAAAGGTGAAATCAGGTGCACTGTCTGTTACTTCTCTAAAAGAAAGGGGACAAAATTATGTTCACGTACGTGTGGGCATCAACTGCTGACTCAAAAAAAAATTGACCTTATAACTCTTTCTCTGCAATCATTCTTTCATGTGAACTGAATGAGTTAACACCTACAAACCATAAATAAATACACACTGTGCAGTAGAAAATGTGCACTTTGTGACCGAGTACAGGACAAAATAATAAATCACTTGTAATAACTAAACCGCTGTCAACTCAATACTATTCTTCCAGAGCAGAACAAAACTGTGTCAGAAGCATGACCTTGTTTACGGCAGCAGTGCTGAATTGTGTCCACACGCCCAGTGGAAAAACACTAAGAAGCCGGTTCGTATAAATTAGATCACTTGGCATAAATTAAGTTACAGCTGATAATATCGATAATCTAAAATATGGGTTCATACATACATAACATTGCAATCTGTAGATCCTATTATGAGCTAAGACTCAAATCCCAAACTTAGGATGTAGATCATGTCAACAATTACATTTATTTACAAATAATAGCTCTGATAATGAATTTTCAGAGGTGTCAGTTTTTGCATAATTTTCAATTACATGATGTTCCCAAAAATCACATTGCATTCTTAGAATATTCATGTTTGTTACATTTACAATGTTACATTATTACCAGTATTTTTTGATTGAATGAAATCCTCCTCTGTATAGAAGGTGTGAGTAATAAGGTATCTTTTTAATTCTGATCTAAGCTTGTTTTTGTTCATTTGAAATTATTCTATAGAAGAGGGAAGTGAATTAAACAAAACTATTCCTTTGTAGTAAACCCCTTTTTGAAATAATTGCAAATTATTTGTTCATCTATATAATTCCTGCCTATATCCGGTCTCTTTGTTATGAATATCTGTATTTTTTGTAAACTTTTCTGGGTTATTTATTACAAATGACAATATGGCTAGAATATATTCACAGGCTAATGGTAAAATTCCCAACATTTTGAAGAGTGTTTGCAGTGAGTTGATCGTCTTTCCCCTGCCATTATTCTTATTACCTTTTTTTGCATAATGAATACTTTTTTTTAGCATTTACTGAATTTCCCCAAATATTATTCCATAGGTCAATAATGAATGAAAATATGCATAATAAGCTGTTTTTAGTATGCTCTTATTTATAAGCTGAATTAAAGATCGGATGGCAAAGCATGCAGAGCTCAGTTTGGGTAGGATATAATCAATATGGTGTTTCCAATCCATTCCTATACATTACTTACTTCTGCCAAAGTCGTTAGATGGCAGGATTAATGCTTTAGAAGTACAGTACATTAAGAAGCACTAACTATGCTCCCATCTAGAGACCATGACTTCTGCCAAAGCGAGCTACCATCTAGCGGCATTAATGTAAAATTGTACTCACAGTATGGAAACAGCACAAGAGAAGCTTTGTCATTGTACATGCTTTTAAGTATGGATGCTCCCTATGCATTTGGCCCATAAGGCAATTATATCATATGATTTGTGCATGTGCGAAAGCTCCTTAAAATGTGCACAAGTCAATGCACTGACCTTGATGCTACATTTCAGCCAATTTAGAGCAGTAGTACAATAGATTGAAATGCTGTAGACTTTAAATTACCACATTACATTTAATAGCATTAAAAAAAAGTATCGAACAAATGCATAAGGTGTCAAAAATTAGGGTGTTCACATGCTTTTGTAGTCTTGTATAGCAGCTATTACTGAATCTATGTGCCTGACTTTAAGATGCTATGAAGATCTAACTCTGTTGACAAACAGTGTACTTTTGCAGTGCCAAGAAAATTTCAGTTAGGCCAGCCATGCATCCAATCGAAGGCTGTGCACCTAAGCAGCTGATATAACAACCACTGATTCTCAACAGTCCAAACACACATGCCTTTCATTTTGTTGGACTGAAAATATTGTGAATGAACATCTTCATAAACTAATATAGGCAGCTGTTGAAGTAGACAAATATATGTTTGGTGGTAAAATAGCTTTTAAATACTATGGTGTTTGAGACACACATCCCAGTAATGTTAGTCTTTTTACTTTGCCCAAGTACGAGGGGCATACTGAAAGTCACGAGCAACCCATTGTAACAAAACGAATTGCAGGATCATAATCTACAGAGTTTAAGCCACATGTTGACATATTGTGACGTCATTAGCTTCTATCATGTGACCACAGACGGTGTTTGAAAAATGGCTGGCATTGATGTTTCGTTTCGAAAGCTTGCTGTCATTGAATTCCTTGTGAAAGGAGGAAAATCTGCTCCTGAAATTCATCTCAGACTTCAACGTGCATATGGAGGTGTCTGCATGGGTGCCAGCAGTGTTAGAAGATGGGTGAAACATTTTAAAGATGGAAACATGAGTCTGCAAAATGCGACTCGTAGCAGGCGTCCTCGAACTGCCTCTACAGAACGCAACAAGGAAAGAGTTGATGAGCTCATTACAGAAGATAGGCGTTTTACTGTGAATGAAATTGCTGCGAAACTTGGAATAGGACACAGTGCAGTGCAAGAAATGATCCACAGCTTGGGTTATCGAAAGGTCTGTGCCCGTTGGTCCCCCGTTTATTGACTGAAGACCACAAACTTCAGAGAAGAACCATTGCACAAAACCTTCTTCAGAGATTTCATAATGAAGGTGATGAATTTTTGACGTGTACTGTGACTGGACATGAGAGCTGGTTCCATCACTATGAGCCAGAAACAAAACGTCAGAGTATGGAATGGCACCACTTGAACTCACCATCGAAGAAGAAAGTGAAGACAGTGCAGTCTGTAGGAAAAGTTATGGGAAGTGTCTTTTGGGATGCACAAGGTTGCATTCTGGTTGACTTTCTTGAACCTGGACAAACCAGGTTCTGCCCGCTACATCAAGACACTTCTGAAGCTCCGTCGGACTTTGCGTGATAAATGCCCTGGAAAGAGGATCATCCTTCAACAGGATAATGCGCATCCGCATACTGCCCGTGCCACTATGGAGAAGATCAGGGCATCCTCCCTACAGTCCCGACTTGGCACCCTCCGACTACCATCTTTTCAGTTCTGTGAAGGAGCAGATGCGTGGCCAACGCTACGAGACGCTGGAGGATATTCGGAAAGCAGTGCGTCAGGGTCTGCGGGCAGCTGGAACGGAGTTCTATCACAAGGGCATTTTCAAACTTGTAGAACGATGGGAAAATGTGTGCAAAACAATGGAGACTATGTCGAAAAGTGAAAGAAAGTCTGTAGATTATGATGATGCATTTGGTTTGGCTTAAAAATAAATATTAAGATTGTAAAACAGTGTTGCTCATGACTTTCAGTATGCCCCTCGTATAATGCTTTTTATAAAGCAAGGATATTTTTCAAGTTTTATTTTAACATCCTTTAACCCAGTAGGTCATATCGGATGATGGTTGAAGTATGCTACAGCACTGAAATAAAAACAATTTATTGTAATCAGAATTTCAAGTAATAAAGACATTTTGAAATTTTTCTTGGAGCCTTCAGTTTATTCTAAATTTTCAAATTGAGCTTAATATACAAACCTAAAAAAAGCGTTGTGCATGGATTACTTAATTTTAATTAGTTTACGACAAAAATATTTATATACATGTTATTGAATTTCTCAACTTTCCAGTGTTATGAAAAGAGTTAATTTCAGCTGAAGTGTTCAATACTTTTGAACTAATGCATATTCATTTTTACTTTCTCTGCCATTATACAATGTACATAGTAGGTAGAGAAGGTATTGCATTACACTAAAAATTTTGATACATTGATTTATTATCAGCCTGAAGAAATACAGATTCTATGGCATTGTCAAAATACAAATAAATGCTGTTACATTTTAGTTTAAATATATACAGAATTAATAAAAATAAAAATCCAAAATAATTTTCTTCCAGCGCCAGGCTCCTTCCTACTTCTGCAGAACGAGACCTGTAATGACAAATACAAAGGGGCAGTATCTGCACAAGAAAACTATGGTTGCAAAGATGATGATGATGATGATGATAATAATAATAATAATAATAATAATAATAAAAATGATGATAATGCTTTATAGCTATTTAATTTGTATTTTGTAGAACAAGATAGAGTTTCAGATTTAAGTATTCATTAATAGTCAGTGGTAAATGACTTTTGTGATGGATCTTAATGGCCATTTAAAACTTTTTGTGAAGATGGTTGTATAAATTTATACCCTGATGTGATATAGACTTAAGAAACCTGGTGAGTCTTTGAGTGTTCAGGTGTATGTTACTGCATGCTCTTGTATTGCTCGTGTAGGGCTGAGTTTCTTTTAAAAAGATCCAAATTTTGATGTATAAAACAGACCAACTCTAAGACATATATGCAAGGTAACGGTAATGTAGGTAGTTCTTTAAATACTATCTTACTATCTGATCATATTGGTACTTGAATGATATTTACTAATTTTTTCTGAAGCTTAAGTATCTGAAAACTTTTTGAAGAAGCCCCCCCTTGCTATTATTCCATATGAGAGCAGTGAATGGACATATCCACACATTTAAGCTCTCCAAGGGCAATACTTTTGAGAGGATTCTAAATGCGTAGCATAGACAGCTGAGTTTCCTGCTTAGATGATGTGTGTGTGTTTCCCATGTCAGGTTTGCTTCTACCATATGCCCAAGAATTTTGTGGACTCTACTTCGTAATTTGTCCATCATTGAAAAAAAACTTACATTGGGTCTTGCTCATAATTATGGAACACAGTTTTTTCTTGATACATAGATTTCATTGGAAATACATGTTTTGAGGTATCCTGAATCAGAGGGGAAGGCTTTTAGAAAAAGATCTGTGTGTATGAGTGTGTCCCCATGAAATGAAAAGTCTGTTAAATATCAAACTTGTTTTGGATAGGTAGAGTCACCAAAAAATTCAATCATAGCCAGGATTTGAACCACAATCTCCCGGTCTCCAGCCAATTGCTCTACCACTGAGCAATCATGGCAACATATCGGAACAGCATTAAATTTCTTAATTGACTCGCATGTTTCAAGGTAAACCACAAGGTCATCTCAAATTATTTTGGGATGACTTACCACGGCGACTTACAATGCTGTAAGTACTTTAAGTCCCTTAGCTAACTATTAGGTCAATTAGTGTTAAAAACTCAACATATATTATTTTCCTTAAAAAACGAAGTTGCTGAAAATGTCCAGCCATCTGTCAAACTTTTAGGAATTGTTATTGATCAGAAATTATCGTGGATTGATCATATTAATAAAAGAAGTTTAAAATATTGTGTACTGAAGGATTTTCTCAAAGCATCTTATTATGCCTTTTTCAATAGCATTAATACATATGGTAAATTAAAAGCTGTTAAATTTTACATTTGGTTGCTCAAATAGTTATTATAATCAATCATTGTATAAAATTAACTTTTCCAGGAAAAAATAATAAAACAATTTTCAAAATTCAACCACATATCCAGGGCCATATTTACAGCAGGGCAAACCGGGCAACTGCCCAGGGCAGCACATTTTAGGGGGCGGCAAAATTACTCTTTAGTGTAAGTTCTTTCTATTAAGATGTTTCTACTTAAATTTTCATAAACTCACTTACGGTGTTTGCCACTCATACTTGAGTATCCAAACTAGTGAAACCATTCTCTATGTTGTGAAAATTTAAGTCATATATGTATTGCAAGTTGGGGGGGGGGGGCAGTAAATGTTGTTTTTTTTGTTTTTTTGCCCATGGGCGTCAGAGGTCCTAAATTCGGGCCTGCATAGATTAAAAAAAAAAAAAAAAACAGGCTTGATATCAAAAAAGGACCTTTATCCACTTTCACAGGATGTATACTGAAATTCTAAAAGGAACTGAACAAAAATTATGTTATGGACATCAAAGCAGTAAAACTGTTAGAAAACAGTACCATGGGAAACCAAGTTTTACATTTTCAGATGTTATTTGCGTGCACCTATAGACATTTGGGCATCTGATTCTACATTTGAGGATTTTTAATGGAAATTATAAAATAAATTAGTTTTAATCAACATTTTATCAGAAATTCAATACTGGCTACCCTTGAAAATAAACTGTTGACTTTCTTTTCTTATATTAATGTATCAATGGGCACTTTCCGAGTTATAATTGATGTGAAGTCCAAGCATTTTGTGTTATCAGAATAATTCATTTCATTTCTTCGAAGTTACATCTGTGTTCGTTAATTTATTGTTTAATTTAAGAAGAAATTCCAATTTGGTGCATTTCTCCCTAAACAATGATGTAACACAGAAAATAGCACTTTCTGTTTTCATTTTCAATTCTTGGTTGTGGACATGAAGGGGTAACCATAATGGTTTAGAAATAAATTGAAGATCTACTTTCTTATAATAGTGATGCTTTCTTTTCAGTGATGGAGAAGATATTCCCGATGATGATTATGATAATAATAATAATAATAATAATAATAATAATAATAATAATGATAATTTATTTTCACCTATAGACAGTGTATACATGTTTCAGGCTTCGTCATAAAATAGTATATTGAACAAATATTCAATTCAAACACAATATTTACAATGTCATATAAATCACTATATAAGCATTCAATTCACAAATATAACAAAGTACTATTTACAGTTTGGCATATCACTTAAAACAAGCATACAACTTCAACAAAATATATTTTAAAGTATGTTGACTACTTCTAAATAATTATATTTATAATGTTCCTGTTCACAAATGAAAGGTGGATTTTTTTTTGCAAGCCAAAGAAACAAGCTATGAATAGTATGCTCTCTGTTTGAAGAGGTGGAAGAGGAAAGAGATTAGAAAATAAGAAAAAGGGGGAAAGAATAGTTGCACAATAATGGGCAATGTCCATTATACACATAAAATCGTGGTGTTAAGGTGTATGGTGGACCAAGGGAAAAATAAAAGTAGCAAGTATGAGAAAGGTAAAAGAAAACTGTAACAATATATGTACAGAATTATGATTAATACACATTCTTATGTTCTATATTGATGTATAATCCAACAAACAACAGAACATAAAGGGTACTGACTGTTCTGACTGAAGAGTCTAACTGTTTGAGAAAGTAATGGAACAAATTGTGATATAGATAATTGTTTAATGTTTATAATAATGGGGGAGTGAAGGTCAGAATCATCAGAAAAGCAATTTTATGTTTACAAAATAGACACTTTGGTTCTTTGAGCGTCTATTCTTGAATCTGGTCACAATGATAAATTTTACTCATTTTTCCCTACTAACTTTAACGTGAAGAGAAATGCGCTTATGTGTAAATTGTTATAAAAACCTGCATTTAGTATTTAGTGGATCAAAACAAATGCATTTTTGATCATTTTTCAAGCTTCTGGCCTTCATCTCTCACAATTATAGAAATCATTCTTACTGTTGGGGATTAATGAAATTATTTTGATTTCCTTAATATATTAAAACTATTATTATTTACAGTACTATTCGAAAAAGCACTGGTGCATATTTTGGCTCATAACTGCACAATATTTTCTACCAGAAGATGTAATTTAAAAATAAACTTACAATGATGAAAATCGGGACACTGTGGTAAACTTTTTATATTTACTTTCGGGTGCGTAACTAATTGACATATGGGCCTCGCCCCCTTATAACCTATCACGTCCACGTCATAACCTTCTTTAGCAAAAGAGAGTGCATGATACTGCATTCGCGGGCTTCTTCCCACATCTCCCAATACTACAACACACACACGGCTGTTTTTCATTGTGATTCAATTCGATATAATTATTCTTATATGTGTTCATGCCTAATTACTCATGCATCCCTACTCAAGGTTGGCCTTGGCCTTTAAACAATAGTACCACCACCTCGGAACTGTCGCCTGTTAAATCCACGTTAAATCACTGAATCCTATTTGATTAAATCAAATGTACTCAGGCTGACATTTCATAAACTATTAAATCCTTTTATATTTTTTTTTGTCAGAAAGTATTACCAAATAAGGGATTAAAAGGAGCAGTAAATTTTCTTCACATTTTGTATTACATTTATTTTGGCAGCGTGCTCGCAACGGCATAGTAAACGATTTTCCCTGAAGGTGGAGTTCAAATTTCAATCTCCAGGTTTCCCTAGTAACTTTTCTAGAATTTCATTCATTTATAATTATATTGAATTTGCATAATTTATTCCCACATTATTAAGGAAGCATTGCTTTATAAATCATTGCCTGAACTGATTCAAGTTTCATTTTAAATTCATTTCAACGAAATTTCCGCTTCCATAGTTCATTTTACAAATGTTATTAATTATTGTTGGGATAATATAAGAACGCTAAAACGCCGATTGCTTGAAAACATTGAAGTAATAAGAGACATCTGGCGTTGTTTTGTTGTATCACAACGTTCACCAATGGAAATTCTTAGAACTTGTGCGTATATTCATCCCCTCCAATTGTGATTTTACGTGCAATGGTGGATGGTGTTTTTGCTATAGTAATCGGTGGTGAAGATTTTAGCGTACTTTGGAAAGGGAAAGAGATGAATGTTTATTTTGCTAACTGAGTACGGAGCAGAATATGTGGCACTTTTCGTAATGTAAGGTATAGGTAATGATAACCAATAACTCTACCAACAAGCTCAAGGCTTCCAAAAGCTCGAGAGACTCGGTGGACATAAGGGAAGGCGAAGGGGATAACAAGAATAAAATCTCCGACAAGGGGGAGTTAGAAAAAGAAAAACCAGCTAGTACTGGCGGGGACGGTACAGGACACAGACCCCCCTTGCCTACGATTGTTATATCTCAGAGGGACAGGGCTGACAATAGACTTAAATCACGCCCCCGTACCAGAGATGAGTTTCGAATGGCTCGAGGGGGACACATGGACCGAAGAGGGGGCGGAGGCTCCCGGGGAAGAGGTGGAGGTTTATCGAGAAAAGTGGAAAGAGATGGAGATTCAAGTATGCTATCTCGTGGAAAATTTCAAGAATCGATGAGCAAGGGCAATGGATCTGAAAATGTTATCTCTTCCTCTTCATCCAAATACTACAATGATGCTGAACGAAACAAAAACAGAATGGGTAAGTTAATAGGAGTGATAAGTGAGTTTTAATTGGCAAAGATGCTAAGGTATTACAAGTAGAACGAATTATATAATCCTGTTAGGTAGGTATATTGTATCAATGAACTGTATTGGGTCCTCTTTAAGACATTTGTGTTGATCTAGGCTTAAGTGTGTGCAGGTCATTGGCTATAATAGTTTTGTTATTTATTTTTTAGATTATGGCTACATGGTTCCAGAAGACTCTAGAATTTCAAAACTTCTACGGCGTTTAAGTAGAGAGGAAGACTGTGAAAAATTTGCAGGCCTGTGCAGACAACTACAGGTAATTAAAAAAAAAAAAAAAAAATAGTTTTGCAAACTAATTTCCAAGGTATGTGTCATGTTTCTGTAGCATTCTCCTCTAGGATTAGCTAAACTGCTCTATCCAGCCTAAATTGTTAGAAATGGAGATGAATGTAATGAAAGTGTCTAAATTAAAAGCTTTAAGGTTGAATTCACAAGTAAATAGTTATTCACGTAAAGAAGCTTACGTATATTTATGTTATAAGGAGAAGCTATGCCATCTTACCTCAACTGCCTACAATAGAGGTTAATGATAACAGCTATTTCATGGAGCATATTATGTATATGTAGTTTCATGAAGTAATTCTACTGTGTAGTATTTGCATGATTTACGGAACCCACATGAAACATACTGCGATGTTGCATTTAAGAAATAATATTTTACCAAAACCCTGATTAAATAATAAAATGCATTTGCAAATCAACATAACCTTATCAGTTAAGGTTATGAAGTAATTGCATTAGAAATTCTCACATGATATGCAGAGAATTTCAGTGCTATAACACTATCTATATAAATCATGCCATATCAGCATATATGGGGCATCTTAATGGTGGTTTCTTCATTAATGGAATTTCCAGTTTGTGGGTTTGCCAACATGCATACATGGTGAAAAGAGATCAACCCATCATCCACAGATGGCTCAAATCATGTCTTGGTGGATGTAAAAATTGTGCAATTTGGCCCAGGGACTTCTTATGTACAAACAAACTTGACACAGGACCATCAGCTTTACTTCTCTTCTGAAGGAAGCTGTACTAAGGGTTTTTATGTACAAAAAAATGATTACCCTCTGCTGGGTTTGAAGCTACAGCCTATTATCTATTCAGCTTAAGTTGATTCTTGCCAAAACAACCCAGGCGACCAGTGCACTGTTACAATGTAGCCTCCTGCCATTCGCACTAGAAATGCTGTCATACTTTCACGACCATGTGCATACACTGGCATATTGTAATGTAAAATGAGCAAAACTCTTATTTTGACAATTTAAACAATGACTAAGATACTCAGGTATAATGGTGGTAATATTGATAGCCATAATAAAATAAATGTGTGCACATCTAATAATTAACTGAATAACACGTATGTAATAACTTACATTTATTCACTCTCTGGAAGCAGCTCTATTTCCTCCAGATTAGAAAATCGCCTGAGCTGTAGTACTGCTGCTTTGCACTCCAAGGTTGATAACCAAGTTAACAACAACATCGCTTAAACTATCCATTTCCCAGAACAATCTTTCTTCTTTTGTTAGATGTTCAAGGTACTTCTTCCAGGAGGCTAGTCATGTGATGAAGAGCTGCTTTAGTCTGGACTTGATTTCTTTTACTTTAAAGATTGTATCAATGTAGCTTTTCACGTGCTCTATACTATTTCAGTTGGATTTAACATCAATGGTATGGAGGCAGTCATTGCACAGTAACATTAGCCTGCTGTGCAAGAAAGTATCACCCTCCGTGGTGTAATGGTTACCATGCTGACTTCATATACCCAAGGTCGCGGGTTCAAACCCGGCGGAGGACAATGGATTTTTTCGGGTGTAAAAATCCTTAGCATGGCTTCCTTCGGAAGGGAAGTAAAGCCGTTGGTCCCGTGTCATAGATTTATGGCACGTAAAAGAACCTCAAGCCTGATAGAGAGGCCTCTGAGCAAAATTAAGCGGTCTTTCATGCCCAGTATAGAATGGGACGCTGAGAACCACAGCAGTTAAAGAGCGTCCATAAATAACACGCCATTTTTTTTTTTTGCAAGAAAGTCGGTGACATATCTATTATATTTGTGACTTATATTTGCCTCATGCTTTAACCATGCTTTTATCATATGCAATATATTTTGCTTCCATCCAGGCAATTATGTCATGTTTTATCTATGATCTGTTCGGCAGACAAACACTCTGGTAAGGAGTGTTGTCCGTGACCACCACACTGTTTGGTTCCAGTTTTGGCAAAATCTTTTGGAACCATTTTCTGAAAATTTTACCAGTCATTTCTTCATGGTACTTTCCAGCCCTTTTGGATTTGAATAGCAGCTCACCACCTTCCACAAATCTGTCATCACTTCCTATGTGCAGCAATATAAGTTGTTTGCCTGAGGGATTTCTCAGACCAGTCCTGAACTCCAACAGAAATGCTTTCTCTCTTTTAAAACATTAATGGGAATGCACAGTGAAGTAACTAATCAAAATAGGAGTAAACACACAGATTACACTCAAACTTCACTCTTGAAATAAAGTAACTTACTTTGGACATGTTTCGGTGGCTTTTGCCACCATTTTCAACAGAGATTCACTGATGAACTCGTGGTAGTGGCCTGTGGAGGTCTCTCTTCTGGATAGATGAATTTTGAGATGAGTCCATTTGTTTGTGGTGTGTCAAAATTTATGACCTTGTTTTTGTTTATTTAAAATTAATAGATTTTCTCAAACTGTTAATCAAATTGGATTGTTCACTAATTTTAATATCTTGGGCTCACTGTGAAAATTATGGTTTTGAGTCCAAAAATGGTGTGCTACAGCTGAATTATCTGTCTGTTTATATTTTACATATTTCATGTGTTCTTTAAAATGTTGTGCAATGTTTCATTTTGTTTTTCCTATATATACCTTTTCATATTCCTTGCAGGTTATTTCATATATCCCTGATTGTTTCAATGGGGGGATTTTATCTTTTGTGTTTGTGTGGAGGAGGTTTTTTTAACTGGGGCTAAGTTGATGCTCCATTTTTTTGAAATTTTTGGTGTGCCAAAGGGTGGTAAGTGAATTTTTTGTAGCTAGTTTCTGCTTTTATTCCTTTTAGATTTCAAAGATATATCTTTTTTTTAATTTCTAATTTTTCAAAATTACAATTTCAAAAGATCTCGTATGTCCCACCTACAAGTTCAGTAATGTCAACTGAAGTGAATGGGTTAGTGATAAACATTATCACTGGCTCAGGTGCTGAAAATTGGCTAAACCTGTTGTTAAATTCTGTGACTAGAATTTCAAGATGCTGGGCAAAAAATAGAACATCACATTCGTTGATATTTACAGCTTCTATAACTGATTTCAAAGTTGGAAAGTGTGATAGGGAATTCCTTTTAAAATGTGTAATTCACAAGCATTTACAGTACTTAACATGGCTAAAATGTTGCGATTTTTTCCTTGCAATTGGAGGTTTAGGATGTTTAATTTTATGGTGATATCTGCCAAGAAACCTAATTCTAGGAGCTATGGTATTTCATCAAGTTCTTACAATATTGCACAGGCGATGATTTCAGAAAACCTATTATCTCATCCAGAAGAATGCAGAATTTTTGTAGACTTTTCCCCCCTACTAAGCCACTGTATGTTTGCATGAAGAATTGTCACTTGCTCAGAATCATTTATATTCAAAAGACTTCTGAACAATCTGTGACGTGTAGATGACTTGATATGATTTACTACACAAGTTACAATTTTGATTATGTTTGCGTATAAAGCTTTCTGGGGATAATACAGTAATAAAAAAATTTTGGGAATGAATCGTCTTAGCACAAAGAGCAAGAAACCCATTATTCTTTCTAGTCATTGAAGGCTGTTGTAGTAACAAGTTTACAGAGTGGAATGTTACTACTTTTTTAAAATTTCAGGAATGTATTAAATGTCTTCACCCCTAGTACATTCATGAAGTGGCAGCTCTTTTACAAATTCCTCTTTAACTGTAAAGTCATGAAAGACCATTTTAATAAATAAACACAGCTGTTGTCCAATATCAGAAATATCAATGCTTTCATCAAACTAAAACTAAAAATATTTTATTCAGTGTAGGTCCTGATGGAATTGAGATTCTAAATTCTTAGAGCTCTGTTCTACATGTCTAGCAACAGTTTGGTGAAACAACTGAAGACCTTTTAGAAGACATGAGTGCTAATTTTTCTTTGTGACAATCAAACAGAGATTCTGTTGCACTGATCATTGCTTTATAATTAGTCCTCTGTTGTCACTAAAAGGTTTTTTCCTTTTCACTAAGACATAACAGACTTTGTAAGAGGCCATTGTTATGTTACTATTTTGCTGAACTTGTTTTATAAGTACACTTTGCTGTAATGCTAATTTACATCTTAAATCTCTAACTTTGTGTTTGTAATTCAGAATCAACAGGAAATTCACTATTAAAGTTTATGTGATTTGTCAAAAAATGACATTCTACATGTTACTTTTCTTGTGAACAGACACGCTACTGTTACATAATAAATTCATGGATTTTCCTCTGGATTGCACAAAACAATACACTGTTAAACTGTTTAAAAAACACTGTTAAAACTGTAAGTTCTTTATCTCTAGCCATATAATATTATGAACATTCATCCAACACAATACACATAACTGAACCTATATTTACAATCTCTCTATTATACTTAATTTTTTTAAAAAACTAGTCTTCTTCATTCGCCATTGATAGAATGTAAATAAACAGACACTTTTGCTCACCATTGCTACAAAAAGCATTGTTTAAAGGAGTGAACTTACTGTTGGCGGTAAAACTTTGTTGGGATTAAAGTGATTGTATCCAATTCCCAACAATTGAGGTCTACTATTTGTTGAAAATAATGAGTTCAGCTTTGAGCATACAAAAGCAAGTTTTATGATCATGGATGTATACTAGGAAGATGTTTGGAAGGAATGTGCGCATCTTGTGCAATTCAAGTCACTCCAGTGTCTCATCTGGTTAGTCTCAAAGTTAATGCGTTGATCACGTTGCAGCTCCAATGGTACCCCATAACTATAGACAGTCCCTCTATGGGGCAGTTTATGATGGTTTTGACCTCCTGGTTAGGGATGACTTACACCTTTTGCTACTTGCTGAAATAATCTATGGCACCAACAGATACTTGTGGCCCCTGTTTGACACAGAGATTGGCTCAGCTACATCGTTGGCTATGCATTTGAAAGGGACTCTCACGTTATACTCCTGCATACTACCCTGGTTCCTGGTCTGTGGGCTGCAATTTTCCAGACACATATGACATTAGCAGCACCACCTCTCAGCATCTGCTCATAGTTTCAGCCAGTAGCTGGTTGTCGGAGATTGTCGATGGCTCGGTTGGATCCCAAGTATCCTCCTGAAGTCCCTGCAAGTACTTGCTCTAGGAATTGAACAATCTTGCCCCAAGGGGGAATTGGCTGCTCTCTCTGGGTCTTCCCATCAGGTGACTCCCTTACTCTGAACAGTACTCCTTCCTTGGTCTTCAATGAATCCCGTTGGACCCAGTAGGACTTTCCTTGGTGAAATGCCCTTCTAGCTTGGAGTAGTCCTTGGCTACCTTTCCCTCAGGAGTGGCCCAGCTGCTCCCTCCTAAGGCCTGCGCTATCCTTATGACAAATACCCATAGGCTCAAAATGCTCTGTCCTAGTGTCAACTCCAGGAGGGCCTCCTGTTCCACAGTAAGATGTCACCCAACACCATCACTAGCTGGTAGGGCAGACTAGGTGTTCATGCTGGCAAGCCCTTGGTCAAGTCAGGTCTGATTACAGTCACAGCTGCACCTGTGTACTAATGTTTGGTACAGCTTTCCATGTATACTCTCATCCACTCTTTGGTCTCCGATGCATCAGTTGAGGGGGTGGTAAAAGCGACCCTGATGTGCCCCTCGCCTTGCTGGTACTTGCTCATTTTCCGCCTGATGGTTGGCTTAGAGTGAACTGCCCTTCATTAGGTGACCTAGCTTGCCACACCCAGCACACCACTGAAAGGTTGTAATTGTCTCTGGGTTGTCTCTCTGTCATAGCAGATAGTTCTCTTCAATGTTGGCACAGCTGTCTTAGCTGCCGTGAAACCTTGTGGATGGTTTTGTAGTTGCTGAGCATAAGGCGCTATCATATCTTGGCATTGTGCTCTCTGTTGACAAAGTAGTAGATGTCTTTCTGGGACATGTAACTATTTTCTATTGACTCTTAGGTTGATCCCCACCAAAACTGATCCACGTGGTCAGTGGACTGCGGTACAATACAGTAGCAGTGTGCGCAGTAATGTAATACCATGCTAATAATCTAAATGATGAGTTGTCTGATTTCTGCAAATTGTTTACACAATAACGGTTGCTTGCAGTTCAAACATGTAACGAAAGAAGAAGCGTTGTTTTGGGAGATGGATAGTTTAAGTGACACTTGTTGATAACCTGGTTATCAAACTTGGATTGGAAAGCAGCAGAACAAACAGTTCAGACGATGATTCTGATCTGGAGGGAATAGAGCCTCTTCCAGAGAGCGAATACATATAAGTTATTGCATGCATGTTATTTATTTTTTTGCACCTGATTTTAGATGTAATTATTACACGTGCAGGCATTTATTTTGAAATGACTATCAATTTTATCACCATTATACTTCACAGAATAATTTAGTTACCATTTAAATTGTCGGAATTTGGGCTCTGTTTGTTTTTTAAATTACAATATGCTGCATGTGCACGCCATGTGGTCGAGAAAGTATGACAGTATTTCTGGCGCGATTAGCGGAAGGCTACATTGCAACAGTGCACTGGTCACCTGGGGTTGTTTTGACAAGGATTAACTTAAGGCTGAACTGGGTTTAGATGGTAGATTCATCAGCTGTTCAATCGCGGACTCAAACTCCTTCATTGTCTCCCCTTGCTGTTGCAACATTGATTTTAGCTGGCTACAATAGACTGCAACCAGGTGATGGTTCTCAAAGTGGTTCTTGAGGTCCTCCTGACTTTGCCGACGTCAGAATCACATTCAGTACTTCTGCTGCCTATCCCTGGAGGCTTGCTGTCAATTTGCAGCTTCCTCTTCTGCTAACCATCGATCGTGGATGGCAACAGCAGCGGAAGGTTTTGAAGGTGAATGTTCCATCAAACTTCGGTGGCTTGAAGTGTGCAGATGTTATTTTGTATACTGTCGTCTCGACCTTCAATCTTAATTCTTTCAGCTTTCCATCTAGCATCTTTTCCATTAAAGTGTTCAGTTCTTTAGCTCTTCCATTGACACTTCCCTGCAGAGTATTAAGTTGTTCACCAAGGTCTTCCAGGGCATTAGCACGTTGGACAAAGTTC
The DNA here is from genome assembly GCA_030762935.1 of Hymenopus coronatus. Classification (NCBI taxonomy): domain Eukaryota; kingdom Metazoa; phylum Arthropoda; class Insecta; order Mantodea; family Hymenopodidae; genus Hymenopus; species Hymenopus coronatus. The sequence continues at coordinate 13,050,007 of CM060893.1, read as the reverse complement.
TTCATCCTTCCAGCAAGCTCTTCTGGGTCCTCTTTCATGCCGGCACTTGTTTGATTCTCCATTTCATTTCTGTCTTCATTTCCCTCTGCATGTTCTCCATTGCAAAATTCATTGTCATCTTGGTTCTCATCTGCATTCGGAATTCCATTGCTGTGTCCATATTTTTCATTTTTTCCATATTGGATTTCATTTTTATCTTTTTCCATCTATTCTGAGTTGCATTTTTGTGTTTAACTTCTTAATTTTGGCAATTAAAGTTTATCATCTCCTCCATCATGGCATTTATTCCCGCTCCTGACACCTGTGTAACTCTCATTTTACTCCAACAAACAACTGTCTATTTCTTTCCACAAATTGATTACAATCAGAATTCGCTTATGAATAATTTTCTTCAATTCTTTTGTAACAATTCTGTCTTATAGTTACCTTTTAGATGTTTGCAGCAGTGGCCGTGGCTACATGCTACAAATTTCCACTTGAAACTCAATGGACTGTTGCACACAATTCATTCCCAGTGAAAACTGAACTCTGGGCAGGGCTTCTTTCCACTTTTCATATGTTTCGGTGTTGTGGCTGGAAACTTCTAGAAACAATCACATGTGCAAAACCACCCTACGTGTTCACAAACTCACTTCGGTGTAACAAATTGAGCTTTGATGTCAATGAGCTTCTGACAGAACATGTGACCACTTGCACAGGTGTAACAATCAGCTTATAACTTACAAAGCAGGTAGTACATACATGTTCAGCAATTATGGCCTCAGGGCATAGTTTGCTTTTAGGTTTAGCAAAGATGTTAGAAATAAAGACATTTGTGTGTATCAACTGATTTAAATAATTCTTTCACCATTGAAATTCCCAGTTCAATCTGATACATTTGGGCTTTAAAAACCATTCCAAATTCATTTATAAATGACTAAAAGATTAGAAAGATTTACAAAGTCCTTGTACTGGAATGCAAATACATTGAAGTTAAAAGTTATAAAAGAACTGCTTATGAAGAAGGCCTTGACATAATAAAATCTTTTAAATGCTGTTGCTATTTGATTGACATTGCAGTTCCATTCTCTTTCTATCGCTAGGAGTAAAACAGTAGTGATATGAAACGGATGAGGACTTTCCATTTGATGAAAGTTTTAGGTATTTTAAAATTGGGATCAATAACAGGAAATATCTCAGAAATGGTTGGCTCTACAAAAAACTGATATAAATTGTGGTTTTAACAAGATCTCCTTTTTACTTTCTCTATACTCACTATGTACATAGTGTATAGAGAATGTATTGCACTCCACCAAAAAATTCGATACGAGATTTCACCAGAAATATATGTTTTGGGGTCCCCTGTATCCAAAAAAAGTATTTTCAGAAAAAGGTCCATTTGTGTGTGTGTGTGAACACGATAACTCAAAAATGAAAAGTCGGTAAAATACCAAACTTGGTATTTAAGTTTAGTATCTTCCAGGGATGCGACACAAAGATTTTGAGAAAAATCCCCCCACCCCAAACTACCCTTTACATGGAACTTTTTTCGAAAATTTTGATTTTCTAAAAAATGGCTCTAACGATTTTGATTAAAATATTGTATATTAAAGTTATTTACCTGACAAAATGTATATTTTGAATTTTGTGGGAATAGCCTCTGAAGACTACTTTATTTTGGATGAATTTTTCATAACTACTAAACCGTAAGAGATAGACAAAAACTTAACACACAAAAAATGTAGAGCACGTTAAAACACACAATTTATGTTATATGCATTTTTTTCGTGGAGTTGATCGTTTTTGAGATATTCCTTTTTCTTGGTTTCAGCTTTGAAAAACTTATACTTTTCTCATACAGGCATTTGTCAACTTCTGTCCATACAAACAAAGGAACATCAGTCACATAGCAACCAGCTTTCACTTTTACCTATGGTACTCCCTTATTTCGCTTCTACTTACAATAAAGCAAGAAATAAGACTATTTCTGCTATTTTTTCTCGATTAGCATGAAATAAAAGATAAGCTTATTAACAATAGTAATTTACTGAGATATAGAGAAAGTCATGTGAATGGAACACATCAGATTTTTTGTATAAGTTTTTGTTCTATCTAACAGTTTACTGGTTATCAAAGTCATTCAGAATGATGGAGACTTCAGGTCCGTTTCCAAGGAATTCAGAATATACATTTTATTTGCCATGTAAATAGCTTTAATATACAATGTTTTAATTAAAATTGTTATAGCTATTCTTGAGAAAATAAAAAATTTTGTAAAAAAAAACTGTGCAAGTAAAGAAGGCTTTGATTTTTAGTTGAGAATTTCTGAGAGCAGAAAATAGTTATTACATTACAAAATATAAAGATTGCTGCTCTGAATTCCTTGCAATAAAATACAACAAATACCAGCTGCAGTTTATTCCAAGGAATATACATAGAAGACCATGATGTAACAGTTCGGAGTTTATAAAACAACAATCAATCCTGTGTTTTGTTTGTTTCTTTAATGCCATTTTTGAAATATTGCAATGTTTTTGAAATAAAATACTGTACAAACCTGTGAATAACTTTATATTAGTTTTGTAGATGTAAGCACTGGCATTTCTGAATGCCAAAACCTTCTATTAGTCCTTTAATTTCTTTACATTTACAGTCATGGACAAAAGTATTGTACAATTGCAAATACAATCAAAAATATTTTATTTTGAATATTTGGCAATTACAAAATTTAGAGCAAAATTCACAATATGATCCTTACATACCCCACTAAAGCACACTATATAATGGAATTACATTTATTTTATTCTTCATAAATAAAATGTTTATTTTCACAGGGTGCATTTTAAGGAAGTTGTAAGTATTCGTACAGCAACCTAAAATTAGTTTTCTTTAAGCAAATGCAATCAAAAAATAATAGGCACTATTGTGTATGTAAACCTCTGCTATGAATTACTTCTCTCAGCCGAATGGGCATTGAATGGACAAGCTTTCCAGTTATTTCTGCACCAATATTATGCATTCTGACACAAGTAGCTGTTTTAATTGCAATTTACTGGATATGTGGTGTTTTCTTATTCTCATTTCCAGCTCACTCCATAGATTCTCAATGGGATTGAGATGTGGAGATTGTGCAGGTGTTTTTGGTGTTTGTGGAGTATTATATAGCAACCACAAACAGACAATATCTGCAGTATGTTTAAGATCGTTATCCTGCTGGAAGCAGCAGTTGCAACTTTTCGGCACTCTTCTTCAAATTGCCTCTCAGTATGTCAAGGTATGCATGTCTGTCCACAGTTCCCTCAATGAATAGTAATTCCCCTACACTAGAAGCAGCCATGGATCCCCAGACCATAACACCACCGCCTCCATGTTTAACAGGTGCTTGCAAATTTTTAATATCCAATGCTGTATTCGGCCTTCTCCATGTTCGCATTCGGCCATCACTATGAAATAAATTATATATTTACTTTTATCTGAAAATAAAACTCTCTCCCAGAATTCATTATCCTTTCCTACATATTCCTTAACAAACACCAACCTGCTCTTTTGATTTTTCTCACTGATGTATAGCTTATTTCTGGGTATCCTGGAATGGAATCTTGAACGATTGATGAGTTGTCGTATTGTTTTAGGTGTTATGCATTTCTCAAACTGTTCTACATATGCAGTAATTTCAGAATAGGTAATTTGCAGGGTTTTCTTCACCATTTTTATCACCCTCCTTTGTTCCCTAGAACTCAGTTTCTGTGGGCAACCCATTTTAGCCTATGGTTTTATTAAAATGTTCAATAACACCCTGCACTGTTGAATGACTTCTTCCTACAATGTAGGTTATTTCAGAATATGATTTTGTCTGTTTATGTAGTGCAACAATGTCCTCCCTTAGGTCTAAAGATGTTTCCTTGCCTTTGTGACCCATTTCAATCTTTTGTAGCTAACCGTTACTGCATATAACGTGACTGGCAAGCTACGCTGCAGCCATAGGTGGCAGACACGTTGTGGGCTATCAGACAACTATTTGTTCTGTGTTTACCATTGCTGCACGAATACTTATGTGCTGCGTAAAATGCAACTCTTGAGAGAAAACTTTTTTTATATTTTATAGACATTGTAAATGTAATGCTAATACATAAGAATGCCAAATAGATGTTTGAAGTTCATATGTGTGACATATGTTTAAGTTTTTAAAAGTAGAAATGACCAAACTAACGAATTCTTATATCCAAGACTGTATGTCATAATCAAATTTATTAGCAGGGCATGCTAAATAAATGTATAAAGAGAGAAAACTGATAACATTAGAAATCGGTGCACCAATGATAACTAAGAAAATTAATTTTCTCAGTGGTTTTGAATATACCTCATTGTGTTCTTACTTGGAGGCCTCACTAGTTAACTATTTTGATCAATGATTTTTTTCACAGCCGAAGGGTAGTTATAGACTGTGCAGTATTTCCATAACTTTGAAGACTATTGCTGGGAGGAGGTTAAGAAAGTCAGTTGTTCTGCAAGTAGGGGGGAAGGTTCGATGTCTTCAGCTGTGAAGTAACTAGAAGTAGTCGGGCCAAACATCTGAGCTCCTCCAGAAAGGGAGCTGTTTGAATTGGGTGGGACTCGATGTGGCAGTCGCCGATACCTGTGGGAGATCAGGTACATCTAGGCGGTGAGGCCTGGGTGGGGTTGAGAGACACCATAATGTCCTCTGGTACTAACCTGGAAAGTTAATAGACTAAACTGGTAATGGTCAGTACTATCATGGTTTTCAGTAGCCATCCCCTTGGGCTTGACGCACATAAGTGGCGTATCCACTTCCGTCCCTGTATGCAGTGTATTAAATAGGTACTGGTCTAACGGCAAACATCCATGGACTTGTCACTGGGTTGACATGCATCCCTGAGTAATCAGGTTATGCATGCTTGTTTTCAGTCATTTACTCCTTTTATGTAAATATTCGGGGATTTAAGGCTGGTTCACAATCACCTTAGAACAGTAACCAAAACAAGATCAGGAAGCCATACAGGCCTCAAAGTTTTTGTTCACAACACAACCAACCACTGAAATTTTTACTTTCTCTAGCCTGTATGCACAATGTTTATAGTGGATAGAGAAGGTATTGTATTTCACCCAAAATTTGAAGTATATGTTTTAAGGGTCCCCTGAGTCCCAAAAAGCATTTTTAGAAAAAGTTAATGTGTGTGTGTGTGTGCGCGCGCGCCTGTAGACAGCATAGCTCAAAAACGAAAAGATTGTTAAATACCAAATTTGGTATTTAAGTTTGGTATCTTCCAAAGATGCAACACAATTATTAAGAAAACCCCCACCCCAAACTATCTTTTATATGGAACAATTTTTGAAAATGTTGTTTTTTTTCAAAAAAGCCTCAAATGATTTTGATTAAAATACTTTACATTAAAGATATTTACATCCCAAATAAAATGCATATTTTGAATTTTCTGGGAATAGCCTCTGAAGAGCTCTTTATTCTGAATGAATTTTGCATAACGGTTAAACCGTAACACATGACAAAAGCTTACTGCACAAAAAATGTAGATCTCGTTAAAACCATAATTTATATCATATACATTTTTTTATGTAGAGCTGAACGTTTTTGAGATATTCCTTGTTATTAGTTTCAATTTTTAAACTACTTTAAATTTTCTCAAACGGGAGGTGGTTTCATTTCATCTCTTGTTTAACTGGAGGCCATGCAAAAAGAAACAAACTTAGTTGTTTCACATAAGACCAGCTTTTAAAAGATTTGACTATTGATTTAGCCTAGTGTATTCCCTTACAAGGCAGCAAGTAAATAGACTATGTAAGCTAATACAAGGTATGTCCAGAAAGTAAGTTCCGTTTGGTAATAAAATTAAATTGTGTGCAGATACAGAATAATTATTTATTGCACAAAATTCTACAACTCTTAAACTACTTTTCCACATAACTGCCGAAATTTTGCAGGCATTTGTCATAGCGTGGCACAAGTTTTTGTATACCTTCTTCATAGAAGTTTGCCGCCTGTGTCTTCAAAAAGTTGGAAACATTTTCTTTCAGCTCTTCGGCATTGTTGAAGTGTTGACCGCCAAGGAAAGACTTGAGATGTAAGAAAAAATGAAAGTTGCTAGGAGCGAGGTCAAGGCTATACAGAGGATGGTCAAACACGTCCCAGCCAAATCCCTGTAGGAGGTTTTTTGTCACATTTGCAGTATGTGGTCGTGCGTTGTCGTGAAGAAAAACACCACCTTTTGACAGCAATCCTCGGCGCTTATTCTGTATTGCGCGGCGCAATTTCCTAAGTGTCTCACAATAAACATCTGCTTTGATTGTTTGACCACGCGGTAAGAAATCAATGAGTAAGATGCCTTTCCAGTCCCAGAACACTGTATATCATTTTTCGAGGTGTCAAGATTTGTTTCGGCTTAACCTTTGCTGGGGATGAAGTGTGCCTCCATTCCATTGATTGCCGCTTACTTTCAGGGGTGTTGTAAGAAACCCAAGTCTCATCTCCTGTGACTATCTGTGTCAGAAATTCTTCGCCGTCTTCATTATAACAGATTAAAAACTGAAATGCACTACCCATCCATTTTGTTTTGTGTTGCTCAGTAAGAATCTTTGGTACCCAACGTGGCCAAAGTTTATGAAATTTCAGTTTTTCGGTAACAATTTCATGAATTAGTGATCGTGAGCTTTGGGGAAATTCCATAGCGAGAGCACTAATTGTAAACTTGTGGTTTTCCTGGGTGTTGTCATCAATCGTGTGAACCAGTTTTTCTGTAACCAAAGATGGATGCCCACTTCGTTCTTCATCGTGCACTTCACTACGCCCTTCATTGAACTGTTGGACCCATCTTCTCACCATTGAATCACACATCGCATTTTTCCCTTAAACTTCGCAAATTTGCCGATACATTTCAATTGGTTTCACTTTCCTATCATTCAGAAAACGAATCCAGATCTGATTTCACAAGCGGCGGGATTTTCAATCAACACCGACATTGTAAACAAGCACAACAAAGTGTATGTGGCTGACAGTGATCTCAAAATGGTGCACGTTTCTTCTCCTTGATACAGAGCGTCTATCGCGCATGTGCGGAACTGCGATCGCAGCGCTGCAGCGAAGATAAATTGAAACGGAACTTAATTTCTGGACGTACCTCATACTTAACTTGATTACTTTCCGTAGATAAAAGAATATTTTATAAGGAAAGGTGTTTGTGTAACAGCTTGTGGGAAAACTATGTGAATGGAACACATCAGATTTTTTAATCTATCTCTAACTCAACCAAGAGAATGCAGGTTAGCCAAGGTCATAGTTCGAAAGAATTGGAACTTAGTGAGCTTTAATGCGTTTCATGTCACAGCCACCTAGAATAATCCCCACAATGAAGAGTCTAATATGCTTGTAAATAAGATTCTACTATCGCTTTAGCCTAGTGTGTTCCCTTATTTCCCTGCTGCTTACAAGGAACTAAGTATTAAAACCATTTCTGCCAGTGTTTATCTTGATTAGCATGAAGTTGATAGAAGCATAAGTTTTTGGTTAGAATAGTTAGCAGAACAGGTAGAGAAAGTCACATGAATGGCACTCATTAGATATTTTAACATTTACATACACAAATTGACATTTTAATTACTCTTTTATCGCCAAAACTAGAACACAGCCATATGCTTTAAATTACACCTAAGAAACATGAAATATAAAAAACTTGATAAATCAGCAGTTACAGAATATTTTTGTTCCACACATCAGTTATAAGAGGAATCTAAGCTTTTAAAACTCTTCAAATACCAATGGTACTTTCTCTAGCTTTTCCATATATAAACTTTAGAAAAGATTGTTCTTTTATGTGCATCATGCAATTGAGATAAACATTATCAGAATGCATGCTTCCTTATAAGTAGAAGGGAGACAAGGAATACACTAGCCTAAAGCGATAATCAAATCTTTTAAAAGCTGGTCGCTATGTGAAACAATTGAAGCTTGGTTTGCTTTTCATGGTCCCATTTGAGAACAGTTAGGTAGTTTAAAATTGAAACTAATAATAAGGAATATCTCAAACAGTCAACTATATTATATTGTATAAATTGTGTGTTTTAATGAGATTTTCTGTGTAGCAAGTTTTTGTGTATCTTGCTTTAACGGTTATGCAAAATTCTACAAACTCATCCAGAATAGAGAGCTCTAAATGAGGCTATTCCCAGAAAATTCAAAATATACATTTTATTTGTGATGTAAATATCTTTAATATAGGGTATTTTAATCAAAGTCGTTAGCCATTTTTGAGAAAAATAATAATTTCAAAAATTTTTCATTGTAAAGGGTACCTTTTGTTCAGTAAATTTTCTTAGAAAATCTCTGTGTTGCATCCTTTGAAGGTATTGAACCTAAATGCCAAGTTTGGCATTTAATGGTCTTTTCGTTTTTGAGCTATGCTGCCTCCCCCTCCCCACACATATGCAGTTTTTCTAAAAGTTCTTTTTTCGGACCCAAGGGGATCTTAAAACATATATTTCTGGTGAAATCTCAATGTTAAATTTAAGGGTGGAATACAATACCTTCTCTAGCTACTATGTATTTTGTATGTACATATGTACTAGAGAAAGTAAAAATACACACAATTTGTAAAATTTATATTCTATTTAAAAGTGATATTGCACAGTATTTCCAGCTAGGAAATGCCATCTGCAAGCCATAGGAGTGAGCATGGCAGTGAGTTGAATGGAAGGAAGATATTCCAGTAGGTTTTAATATGAAAGTGAAGCTACAGTATGTAAATTTCAATTTGTATGTTGAAATGCAAGTGGCTTTGTCTGGCACCCACAAAGTGTGATTTTGCTTACTCACCTCCAAGGGAAAGTGTGCTGCTGCCAAACATCTGTTTTCAAAGCAATTTTCTACTAATCTTCAAAAATTAACCTCATGAACCTTTTCATTGTACCCATCAAGATGTCTCATGCCACTCAAAGCCTGTTTCATTATAGAATAGACCAGTTATTTCCTTCATCTTTATGTTTCAGGACTCATTGGTTGTGCCAGAAAATGGACGCTATATTCGTCGATCTCTAGATATGATACTGGAGTCTCTGTTAGACTTGCTGCACAGTGGACCAAAACATTTAGAGACAAAACTAGAAGCTGCAAAGTGCTTAGGAAGAGTTGGTTATGTTCTAGAACAAGACTTCAAGAGGTTAGTACTTCTAATACTTATGGGTTGTAGATAGTTGTGTTGTAGGAATATTAATTTCAATCCTCAAATTCTAAATCTAGTGTATAAATTATAGCAGGAGTCTCTTGTAGCCAGTCCTTTACATTAAAACATAATTTCCGAAGATACCACAAGATAACCTACAAGCACTACATATATATATTTTGTATTTAATAAGAAAGCTAACATGTAAATCTGGGTTACAGTTAAAGATTAAGTCAAGATGAAGAAACAAATTCATATCTGTTTGTACACAGTACTGTCATAACTTTCGTCAGTTCTTTCAATGAATGTACTATTAAATAAAACTATGCAAGTCCATCAATATACATATATTCTGAAAGAACACAAAATTGCTACAAAATGAACATACTCTCATTTGAAATGATCGCTGTGCAGCAACACAATGGCGAAGACATTGAAGCCATTCATCAATAGCTGCACAAATTGTGTCCAGTGGAATTTTCTTGACCGCTGATGTAATTGAATTTTTTAGCATCTCAATATTGCAGTGCCTCAAACTTCTGCCACAGAGACTAATCCAATGAATTGAGGTTTACAATAAAACTGATTGGATATCTAATCCTAATGTATATTTTTAATTTAACTTCTGCTAGGCGATGAACTGTGGCACTTTGGTTGCCATCACTGCATGCTTTTTTGCTCTCCCCCATATATCGTTAACAAAGCCTGGGATCGAACCTGGCACTCTCCTTTAATTTTTCAGCTAGCAAATGCTTGTGTAGCTTATATATGCACTAACATGTAAATCATCTTTCAAAAAAAAAATTGTTCACATGACTTTCTCTACATCTCTGCAACAAATTATTGTTAGAAAGCTTAATCTTCTATTTACTTAAGCTAATCGAGAAAATTTGGGAGTATCATAGGTTTAAGTGATAGTGAAAAGCTGGTTGCTATGTGACTGAAGTTCCTTTGTTTGTATAGACAGGAGTTGAGAAATTCCTGTATCAGAAAAGTATAAGTTTTTCAAAGCTGAAATCAAAAACAAAGGATATCTCAAAAACGATCAACTCCACGAAAAAAATGTATACAACATAAATTGTGTGTTTTAACGTGCTCAACATATTTTTGTGTGGTAAGTTTTTGTCCATCTCTTACGGTTTAACAGTTATGCAAAATTCCATCAAATTCATCCAGAATAAAGTAGTCTTCAGAGGCTATTCCCAGAAAATTCAAGATATACATTTTATTTGTCAGATAAATATCTTTAATATACAATATTTTAATCAAAGTCATTAGAGCCACTTTTGAGAAAATGAAAATGTTCGAAGAAAGTTCCATGTAAAGAGTAGTTGGGGGTGGGAGGATTTTCTTGAAAATCTTTGGAAGATACCAAACTTAAATACCAAGTTTGGTATTCGATGGTCTTTTTGTTTTTGAGCTATGCTGCCCACTTACACACACGTGCGTGCACACAGACAATTTTTCTAAAAGTACTTTTTTTTGGATTCAGGGGAACCCAAAACATGTATTTCTGGTGAATTAAGTACCTTCTCTATACACTATGTACATAGTACGTGTAGAGAAAATAAAAAAGTGACAATTGTTCATGAAGAGAGGTTCATTTTATAAGACAAAATTGTTTTGTGCTTACACACCTAGGATGGCCAAATCTGATGCGATCAACAGTTGCAACTGTTTCTTTAAACCATGCTATTGTCCGAAACACAAATTGCTCATTGATGCCAAGAGGTTTCAGTTAAAAAAATTTCCTTAGCTTGCTTTCCACTACAAATTAATGCTAATACAGCAATATGATTTTCGTACTCTTCGCACTCCATCTTTCTCTGTTACCTGGTACTGGCAACTGTAGGCCAGTTACTCACGGAGTTATAAAGATGACCTTGTGGATGACAATGTACAGCATTGCCACATTTCTTCATTCACAATTTCCATACAGTGCATTTAAATTTTACGGACAGAATTTATAGCAGTACTGGTATATAGCAAATGTTACTTTGGGTTATGTTATGACTCGTTTTCCTCAATGTAGTTTAAAACATTGCGATACTCCAATGTTTTGGATTCTAGGTAGGATATTCAGATCTGTTCACTCAGTTAACAGTTTGTAACAGTATAAAACTTGTTACATTGTATTAATACAAAAAGTTACTAGTGGAAGCAGATTTAAAACACACTGATTCAAGACAATATATAAGACTCCACATGAGCCATACACAAAATAGTTTAAAAATAACATCTTGCATGTTATAATTGTAATTATAATAGCTTGAAAGAATTTTTTATTATTCAAATAAATTACATAAAATTTTATCAAACTTAATTTATCATTCACTTCAAATTAATTTTATAATTAATTTTGTTACCATTATGCAATTAGAACATTTAGAAGAAAACTTAGAAACTTTTCTTCTTTTCAGCATTATTTATAATTGGTATACAGAAATAAAAGGATAAATTTAATTAGGATTGCAAATGATTTCACATTGTTTCATAGTGATATTTATTAATTTATGTTTGCTATTAATTATGTGTTATTGTTATTAATTGTATGCATGTTGTGAATCAATTTGTTATGTTAAGGAAGCTGTGTTGAATTTTGGTTATGCTTGATTCTAAATTAAATCCTATGGACAGCTTTAAATCATGAACAATACTCTTGCATATAGCAAAGATAGTTACTCTGTGCCATGACAACGTAATGCTTATCAGCTGTTACAGGAAGTTTTAAGACTTCTAAAAATTCATCGGAAGCAGACATTCTGATGCACGATGGAAAAGGTTTTATTGCAGAGAATGAGTAATTCATAGCACAATACAGAAGCAGTAAAGCCAACATGATAGCAAACAATTGAAGATTTGTTCACAGAATATTGTTGGACTTTAAATTGAATATATTAATAAACAATTTTGAACCCATACATCATTGAAGTTATTGCTGCTCTCCTGCTACCAAACTCTGGAGAGAGAGAGAGAGAAAAAAAAAAATCTGATATATTCCATTCACATGACTTTCTGTACATCTCTGTAACAAATTGTTATAAAGCTTATTCTGTTATCTACTTCATGCTAATTGAGATAAACATTAGCAGAAATGCTTTCTTGTAAGTAGAAGAGGAATAATGGAATACACTAGGCTAAAGCGATAAACCTTTTATAAACTGGTTGCCATGTGGATGAAATCTTGTTTCTTTGCACTACCAGCAGTTGACAAATTCCCGTGTGTGAAAAGTTTTTAGTATTTTAAGCTGAAACCAGTATCAAGGAATATCTAAAAATTGGTCAACTCCACACAAAAAAAAATGAATGACATAAATTGTGTGTTTCAATGAGATCTACATATTTTGTGGTCTCTTATGGTTTACCAGTTATGCAAAATCCAGGAAAATTCATCCAGAATAAACAAGTCTTCAGAGGCTATTCCCAGAAAATTCAAGATATACAATTTGTCATGTAAATATCTTTAATATACAGTATTTTAATCAAAATCATTTGAGCCATTTTTGAGAAAATCAAAATTTTCAAAAAAATTTCCATATAAAGAGTAGTTTGGGGTGGAGGGATTTTCCTCAAAATCTTTGTAACACATCCTTGGAAGATACAAAACTTATATACCAGGTTTGGTACTTGTATTCCCTTATGTCCCTTCTACTTACAAGGAAACACATAAGAAGACAATTTCTGCTAATGTTTACCTTGTTTAGTATGTCATAGATAAAAGAATAATCTTTTGTAAGGAAGGTTGTTTGTGTAACAGCTAGAGAAAGTCATGTGAATGGAAGGCATCGGATTTTTTGCTTTCTTTTCCACTGATAAAGTTTATTGAGATTAATCAACATTTTTCTTCTGAAAGTGAGGCAGAAAAAATATTTTATTCACAGACAAGATTTGATCTTGGAACCTCTTGAATATGGGATGCTGTACTGCACCTTGATGATGACTTCAAACTTCGCCACTGACCTCGTTAGGTTATTAATTCTTGTATGTGCAATTAATATATTTTAACATTCCTGAAAGTGTAAGAATTGCACTAAATTCATTCATTGCTCCCCTTATTTCTACATTGTTCTTGAAACTCTGCCTTATTAATATAATTTTATTTGACACCATGATTATGTGGATTTTGTTATGTCTTCAGTCAGGATATTTAAGGCACTTGTATAAATTAAATTAAATGAAGTTTTATTTATGGACGCTCTTTAACTACAGTGGTTCTCATGTCCCATTTTATACTGGGCATGAAAGAGCGCTTAATTTTGCTCAGAGGCCTCTCTGTCAGGCTTGAGGTTCTTTTACATGCCGTAAATCTATGACACGGGACCAACGGCTTTACTTCCCTTCCGAAGGAAGCCATGCTAAGGATGTTTATGCCCGAAAAAAATCCATCATCCTCCACCAGGTTTGAACCTGGCAGAGGACGATATAAATCACTTGTATAAAGGGGCTTAAGGGGTTAAAAGTACAAAGTACCTGGCAGACCGTAACTTTGTCCATATGCGTTGATTTGCAAAACTGAGTGTTATTTTTGTTTGGGAATTCTAACCTCTTCAGTTCTGCCATTTTACATTACTCAAAAGTAAAGTGGGAGATAATTGACAAAAACTGGGGCAGATTTAACTGCAGTAAATTTTACTGTCATTGATGGACCATAAATGACCATTATTCATGGATAAATATTGATTGAGGAAAATGCACACAGCCATGTGGTAGTTATCATGGAGAATAAAAGCCGTCATTGAATAACAGTTTTATGCAAGCTAGTTTCCATTTGAACTAATTGCCTGAAATAGCATAAGGGTTTCTTAAGCTACTGCATAACATATTTGTTTTTGTTGCAGGTATATGGACTGGATTTTCAATAAATATGGCACAGAGAGGAATGACGAAGTTAGACTGTTGTTGATGAAGGCAATGGCAGAAACATTGAGACTGGAAAGGGAGGTGGCTAAACTCAAGGACTTCTCTGTTGTAAGTGTTTCCTAATTATAGATGAGGGTCATCAAACTTTTACTGTCACTTTAATGTGTTCAAGTTTCTTTAAAGCACTCTTATGTAATTTTTGATTTTGTCAAATATGGTTCTGCTGATTTTGGCTAAAGTACAAGTTTAAGACAACGTAAGACTGTGTAGAGTGCTCTAAACCCCATAGTCAGCAAGACAGGAAGGAGAACGTGCTAAATGCGGTAAGTGGGATCATTGAGAAACTATATATATACAGATGCAATCCATGGTACAAAACATCAAAACAATGGCAAAAGAAGAAGAAATGTGAAACGGAAGTACCACATTGATAGGAAGGAGATAAGAGGAAACAGTTCTCCAAGCGTAGCTTGTCTTTCTTGGTAATCTGAAAGAAGACACAGAGTGCAAAGATGTGAACATAGAGGAAACAAAAAGGCCGTAAGAGTAGGGATTCAAATTCTTGAGAATGACAGAGGGACCAACGTTCTGGCCGAAAGTCGCTCAGTATCAGTTGTTTCAAAGCTACTGCCAAACAGGTGTACAACTCAAATAAGATACTGTCCTTAATGATGTGGAACATAAAGGGGGCTAGAAATATCAAAAGCTGTGTATCTCAAGAAGTGATTGCCCAGTTTGACGTAATTATAGCCACTAAAAGTATACTACTGTCTCTTAATATAGTTATTGAGCATTTCCAAGATAAGTGTTGCAATTAGTTTGGTTTTTCTAATGCTGTTTCTAATACTTTTTAAATGCTAAGTCCTTATTTTGTTACAAATTTCAAAGGCTACATTTAGCAATCTGCATTTTAAACATTTCACTATCCTTTGTTCTTTTGTAGTGATCTTTTACGTAGAAAGGAAATGTGATGAAACTATTTTTCCAAACATTTATCTGGATTAACATGAAATAAATAGAAAAATAAACATTTGTAAAAATAATTTGTTAAGGATGGGTAGAAAAAGTTGTGTAATGTAACAGATGTTTCTTGTTTTGTATTGCAGACTCTGATGACTCACTTACAGACTGCACTTGAAAATACAGACCTTCCTGAACTGCTGATGGGAACTGTTGATGTCATCATTTTACTCACCGAAGTGTACCCAAACACTTTCACAAAACATTTCAGAGTAAGTATACTGATGAGCTTCTGGATTTGGGTTCATATTGATCTGCTACAGCTGGTTCATCAAATGCTTGTATTTAATACTTCTAAAGAGCTCTTTAGCTCTAGAGTCTGTTGGTCCAGCTGGCTCAGTTGGTGAGATGCTGGCTTGATGATCCTAAGAATGCGGGTTCAACCTGGTTCAGACCAATTGCTTTTAAGCACACTTAAAGAACTTCTGCTGGACAAAGTTCCGCCATAATAGCATTAATATCAGCCTGGATATTGACAGCATTGTTAATAAATTCTATTGCTGTGATTAGGTTTAGCTTTTCCAGCATAAGTTTCATTGCAATTCATTTGATATATGCCTGATTTTTTTATTTGCCAAAAGTTTGTCTTAATTTGGATACTCCTAACAAATTTTTTCTTTCTTCACTAGTTACTGACAGTAAATAGAAGTATTACATATCACCAAAAATTTGATACGGAGATTCACCGAAAAAAAAAAAATTAATATTGAGATTTCACGGAGGAAAAAAAAAAAAATGCATTTTGTGGCCTCCTGAATCCAAAAAGAAAGAAAAATCTCTTTGTGAGGTTGGGAGATCATAACTGAAAAACAAAATTAGTTAAATACAAAATTTTGTATTCAAGTTCAGCATTACCAAAAATGCATGATTTTCAAGAAAATAACTCCACCACAAACTACCCTTTACAGGGAAAATATTTCAGTTGTTATGATTTTCTCAAAAATGGTGAATGATCTTGCTTAAAATACCAATGTTCAGGGTATTGAATGAGAAATTAATTGTATATATTGAATTTTTCCAAATAGCCTGACCCCCCCCCCCCTCCCTGCCCTTTATCTGAATGAATTTTAATTGATAAACTGTGGAAGATAGAATATTACTATACAATCTCTATGCAGACCTCATTAAAGCACACAATTTGACATAATGTTTAGTGGCACTATTGAGATATTCTTTATTATTGGTTTAAATTTTCAAATGCTTAGGTTTTTCAAGTGAAAGGATGTAAGGAACGAGAATTTCAAATCAAATAGCAACCTGCTTTTTTAAAATCTCACTCACTTTAGCCTAATAAATTCTTTTTGATTACAAACAAAAAGTGTAAGTGTATGTAATGGTCTTATCTTGAATAACAAGTGCATTGAGGAGTAAGCTTTTGTAAGAATGGTTTGTAGAAGAGTGAGTACTGACATGCTGGCTGAGCCCATTAAGGCACAGATTTGTGAGTGCAAGATCTGCAGTTAGAATCACACCATGATTATCCTCCCTGATAAGGATTTTTATTCTCCAGAGATTTTTTCATCCTAAACTTGGGCTTGGAATGTATCCTTCTCAAATTTTCTTTCCCGTAGTCATTTCATTTATGCAGTGCTGTTAATCCAGGCATTAAAACTATTTTTAAAGAAGAAGAAGAAGAATTGGGAGAGAAAGTCACATGATTGCAACACTTCAGATTTTTAATATTCAGAAAAAGCAAACTATAATGTAGTTTGCTGTTTCAGCATTCAAGATTTTTCATTTTATCAGATTTTTACATATTTCAATGAAATTTGAAGCATGATACATAGGACAAACCAGAAGAAACATAGGAACCAGGTTGAAGGAACATTTCGGACACTTAAAGAAACAACCAAATGGAGAAATCAGCAGTAGCCTCACATGCTTGGGACAATAGCCATAGAATCGAAGATAATGTCCGCTTGTTAAAATCAGTACAGCGACTAGAATTAAACTTATGGGTAAAGATCTTCATTTTAAAGCAGAAACATAGCCTTATGAATCTTGGAATTCCCGCTGTGACAACCTGCTCTACAAGTTCATTTATCAGCCACCAGAGAAAGGAGAGGAGTCCACAGAAAATACCAACAACAGGCCGGTCAGTCGAAATCTGTTGATGATGTAGGCAACATACGCCTGCGAAACATGTCCATGTAATTTATTACTTAGTGAAGCAATTCAAGTGCAAATTCAACTCACTTTATAAGCAATCTGTACACTATTTGTTACAGGACACAGTTGATATCCTGGTTGGTTGGCATATTGACGGCAGCCAACCTCCTCATGTGACACAGTATGCATCTAATAGCCTACAGCGACTCTCAGGTTACTGGATAGCAGATCTTCAGTTCTCCATCACACTGTTAGGACAATTTCTGGAGGACACTGAGGCTTACGGAGAGGACATTGTACTTCCAACATCTGGTCGCTCATCGCCAGCAGAGGATGCCCCTCCAACAATTGAGGACTGCATCATTCGTATTACTTCACTTATAAGGTGAGCAAAGCATTTAGGAATTTGTAGAGGTAGGCATTGCTTTGGCAATTTCAATTTGTTAGATAAGTCTACTTTGACTTGCAAATTCATTAAAAGAATTAAGAAAAAAACTTGGAAGAAAGAAATGTAATGTGTAGGAAATTAGATGATGGTTATTTGACGGGTTCTAAAAGAGGCATGATCTTATATGCCACACTGCAAAAGGTAGTTTGTTAATTCTAAACTGTGTGTGCAGTAGCTAATGAAGACCTCTTCATGGGAATGAATTTTGCATAATTGGTAAACTGTAAGAGATAGGCAAAAATATACTACACAAAAATGTAGATATCTTAACTCAAACATTTGTCAAGTTTATCTTCTCTGTCAATGATTTCAGAGATATACTTTGTATTTCGTTACGATAGTGAACCATATTTTAAGATTGTTTTATGTGGCATAAAGAATAATTAAACCCTTTGGTTTTGATTTTAGGGTATTCAATACTGTAACGAAAAGTTTGGGTCATCATTTGAATCCAACATTATCACCAACTGTTTCTTGGTCCTTTCTCACTGACTGCTTCAGCAAAATGCTTCGTACAGTGATCAAAACCCTGGAAGTATCCCTGGATGAGAACCTAATTGTGGCAGGTGAGTTTTACTTCGACAGGGCTAATGTCTGCTGAGAGAATCAACGCATCATTAATATGTAATTTGTTTGCTCACAGCAAATGAGTGTTCATGCCTGCTCTTGTCACACTTGCAATCCAAAACGTCTGCAGCCAATGAGATGCTGTACAGTCTGCTGAACTCACAGTTGATGTTGGTACCTGAACTGTCAGAAAGAACCATTGTTTCCATGTTGAAAACAATTGCAAAGGTAGGTAGCAATTTCATGTCTGACAGCTTCTTTCAAAAGAAAAGGAAAGCTGCTTGTTATTTCTGTAATATCTGCAGACTTTACTGTTTATACATGTTATGAGGCATCTTGAAATTAGAAAAAAAAGAAAGTTTAGAGATAGGTATGTGAACATGTGCATAAAGAAATACCTCTCCATTTCACCTAGAGTAGAACCCAGATCCTCTGGTTTAGAAAGTCAAACTGCTCTACTCTCGATCATTTAGGCAGTCTCAAATCCTATTCACAATTAACCTTTTTGTTTTGTTTTTTGTTCTTTTGTTTGTTATTTAATGCAAGTGGGTCCTGCACCTCTGCTTACAGTAAAATTAAATTTAATAAATAATTAAATGCCAAGATTCTTCTCTTCCCTCCCTGTCCCTTTTCCACCTTCGACATCATAAAGTTCTTCTGAAAGAACAGGTGTTCACTTGCACAGGGGTAACAATCACAGCTGCTACATCAAAAGAACTTACAATGGCACAGGTGTTCACAAGTGCATTTAAATAACAATGGATGCCAACAATTGGGTATGATTTACAAAGCAAGCCATCTATACACATATGTTTGGTGATTACTGTCGCATGGCATAGTCACAATATTATACAAATTTTGATTATTAAGTGTTTGAAAATATTGATTATAAAATTGAAAGTTTTAAAAGTGTGAATGAGATTTTAAAATTATAGATGAATGACAAGTTACATGGTACCAGTAGCTGTATTTATAGAGTGTAGTTTGGAATTTCTTGATGCCAGTAGTTTACAATATTAATTTTAGTTAATTTTCAGGTGTTTTTTGATTGTATTGTTTTTTTGTTTTTTTTTAAAATAAAATAGATTGGTAACTATGTCCTGGTTTGGACACTAGATGTCAGGGTAAAGGTCCAATATTTACGCCATTATGTTAATGCTTAAATTTCATAATATAGGACCCTTATATACACAACCTCAGGGTTGAATGTATGATGATGCCCTCCCCCCACCTCTCTCTCTCTCTCTCTCTCTCTCTCTTTACATTTCACTGTTTAACTATTTTATCAATATATATATTTCAATTCTCTAATTGAGACCTTGCATCAGAGATAGTCACAAGCCACCCTTCAAGACAAACCAACATTTTGCTAAAATTCTAAACACCACCAACATATGTCTCTAAATGTCATTTTTGCTGCCCGATATATTCAGAATTACAAGGAAGTGTCATTCTCTCCTTCATTCTTTGATTTTATATTTTCTCTGAGACACAATCACAAGAGAGACGTTATGGCATCAGTGAAAAGAAAACTTTATTTTCCACCTGCAAGAATTGATAAACTTGCAGTATCTGTAGAAAGTGATGAAGATGAAAATTACTTACTTTTAATGGATTCTCCTCCAAATCTGAAAATAGATTAGATTCAGAAAATGTAGAGGTAAGAGAAAGAAACATATTTGAATAACAAATTTAACCTCATATAGTATAGATTTGCTATTAGGAAATCAGATATTATGCTCTTTATTACCAATAATGTGGCAAATGTGATAATCTTCAGAAACAGTTGAATGATGCTAAAGAAGCACAAAAGAAATTGAAATAACCAGAGATATTTGTCATGTAAAGGCTAAATATGGACAAAGAGTTAAGGAAAGAATTATCAAAATTGCCAAGAGAGATGACAAAATTTGTGTTATTGCAATGGGTCTCCAACATAAATTATATGCCTAAAGTTAACTGTAATTGCAGCATTTTATTGCTGAAAGGCTTGTACATACAACTTTTGTATACACAACTTTTCACAAATGTTGCTTGGTTGCTAATGCTCAGCATATTCAAGTTCTTCCATTTGCCTTCTTGCTTCCCAGCAATGCAGTGAGAGATCTGTAGCTGTTAGATTTTGACATTTCATAAGATGAGCCATATTTATTGTAAGATCCTCTTCTCTACAAAGTGTACAATTTGAAGTTGGAAGGATGTTTAATTTATGTAGATAGCAGCCAAGCAATCATGTCCTTATGTATTCGAAACAGAGCAACAGCTTTGGATGGTGGACATTCTGGAACTATTGATGCATTGTTCAACAAGATTTTCCATTGTTTATTTATACTCTTGATTTAAACTGTCACATGTTTTTTGTTTGATGGTTTTCTGTATTATTAGTTTTGCTGAGTGAAATGATAATGATGATGAGTTTTTAGTTTGGTGGATCGTTGTGCCTTTTTTTGCTAAGGCATCTGCCTTTTCATTACCAAAGGCTCCACAGTGTGAGGGAATCCACTGTAAAACTGTCGATTTGTCAAGAGATTGTAAGTGTTTAAGACTTTGGTAGATTTCTGCTGTTCTTTTTGTTGTACATACACTTGTACAAATGGCTTGTAATGCAGATTTTGAATCACTAAAGATGACTGCTTTATTAAAGGCATTAATGTGGTAGAAAAGTTGCTTCCTCAAATGAAGGGTACATGATTCTCTGAAGTGAGAACCAGGATAGAAGAGTAGCAGATGAAGTGGGAAGCTGCTTGTTAAAATATTTGGAAACAGCTGATCCCAAAGCTGAACATCTCCTTATAATAAGGGACAATTTTAAAGGACAGGACAAAAATTGGACAATTGTAACCCTGGAGAATACACTAGTAGAATGCATGAGATTCAAATCAGTAATTCAGTGGTTCCTCCAAGCTGGTCATACCAGATTACATTGTGACCGTGTTTTTCAAGCAGAAGCATTTATGATGCAAATGACTGGGCAGATGCTATTACTAAATCATCTGTTATTGTCACTATGTTGCAGAGAGAAGATTTTAAGGGTGTGGAAAGTTTTTAGGCTAGCATAGTAAAAAAGGTAGTATACAATAACAGGCTTATTCATTTTGCAGACACTGTTAATTTCATGCTTGAAGCAAGTTTCACCTTACTCAACACTACAACCAGGGATGTTATTATGAAGCTCCCATTCATAGAAAAGGCAGATCTGTCCTTTCTAATCCATTCAGTTTGCCCGAAAAATACAAAGTATCCTTGTATATAAACAAAAATAAACTCCAGGATGCTCTGTAATTAGTGGATTATGTCCCAGTAGTAAGTCACACCTTTCATGCCCTTGTAGCTGACATGGAGATGGACTTGGACGCTGAAATTGTCTATTAGGAAGGAATGATGAACAACTTTTTAATACTTAGAAATTATATTTGAAAAAAAGAAGGTAAAGAATCAATGAAAATCTAATAATTTTGTATTTCCAAGGAGAAAGTCATATGCCACAACTAAAATTACTTTCATGCTTTTAATATTATAACATTAAATTATATCGCACAGATTAGATAAAAGAATATTTTCTTGTGTAAAATATTTTTAAAAAGCTTAAGAGAATATAATTGAATTAACATTATGCTATGTATTAGACTATTTTGATTTCAGGATTGCTCTGAAAGTTTAAAATCCTATAAAATTATAATTTTGTGGCTTGTGACTATCTCTGATGTAACACCTCAGTTGTTCTCAACTATTTTAATCCAGTTCTCCCTTATTTTTCCCAAATATTTTTCCATCATTAAATTCATGTTTTTTTGAATATCAATCCACATTTTAAGCACTTTTTTTGTCCCATTTTATTTCCCTGATACCCCTCTAACATCTCTTCACCCAGTCACATTGTAATAGACAATTAAATTTTCCTTCAAGCTTCCTCTCACATAGTGAATTCTTCCTTTATCTCCTCTCAAACCCTTTAAAAGTAGTGTTTCCTTGCTAAACTTTCCCTCCCAAATTTATCAAAACAAGCCATTTTTATAAATGTAAAAAGTAGCTAGTAACAGTGAGGAATAACACAAATATTAATATAAAAATAATAGTTGCAACAAATCTTCACTTATCTTTTGGAATCCTTGCCTGGACTAGTTTCGCAACGATTTCATTGCATTATCAACATATCGATAATTAATTATTATTTTTAATTATTCCATATAATTTTAAAGAACTCTTTTCTTCAAAATTAGCCTAACTTCCTTCCAAACCCCTACTCTATTTTGATCTCCAAATTCCATGGTTACCCCATTTCAATTCCATAAAACTTTATCACACTTCGCCCATCCAGCTGTTATCTGTGATTATTTCCATTTGGAATTTCACATACTCTCTTAAAACATTGTGATTCCCTAATTTCAAAATCCTATGCCAATGTTTTAAAATTCTCTTCCTTCCACCCAGACTCGGCCAATCTCATTCCCTTTGGCAAAGCTTTAGATAATGCCAATACCTGACTAAAAATACTCGGTGAATTAAATCTAATTTCAACCATCCCTTTGAAGGTCCCCAGCTTCTACTTCATATAAATTTTTGATTTCCATTTTTGATTCCTCACTATATAAAATTACTAATGAAATTAATATTACAAACTTATAAATAATAAAGATATTCAATCTAATAATAAAGTTATGAGAATAGATGAAGTTCTTAATCTAACTAATTTCCATTCAATAAAATAAATTATATTATTTATAATAATTCATAAAATATCACTAACCACTTACTAATGTATTTTGAATCTTATTTAAAGCAGTAAAATTCTTTCCTTGTTGCTCTTATTTTCTACTACTTGATAACCTCATCTCCAAATAATACGAATGTTTAACCACTTATAAAGGCTCCTAAAAGAAACTCCACTCACACACAGACGCTCACAAAATGTTTTTGTAATATTAGTACAGATTGACTAGAGATATAATGATGTGCCTGTTCATCTTGCAGACTGTGAGGGAGGTTAGTGCCAACCTGCCATTGGAATTGGTGCAGCAGCTCTTGGGTCCTGACTCACTTTTGTTGAAACTTCGCTTCTCACCATCTGTCATCGTCCAGAAGGAAGTGGTGGCAGTCTACCATAGCCTTTTGAGCCTTAAAAACATTCCTTTGTTACAGGAAGCTTATAGGTAATGGTCTGTTGTAGAATCATTCAGTATCACTTTGATGTTTAATGCACCATTTATTAAAACTAAAATATTTAAGCTCTCTTTGGTTCTATAGGTATTTAATAAATAAGTTTCACATAGTACAGAAACCCACAGCATCAGTATAGATGAATCTATCCCCCTGATTGCATAGTTAAACTTGAAGAAAGGCACACAGTCTATTAACATAGAAAACAAATAATTGTCTCACTTTATTAATAATAAAATATCTGTTGAGTCATTTCTAATATTATGCTGGATAGAGTTTTCTCTCTTTATGTTCGTATTTATTTGAATACAAAACAATTTTTTTTCTCCAAGATATTAATTTTGAAAACTGGGGGTCATCTTACATTTGCAATACATGTTTTCCAAATGGCATACAGATAATTAAGTTTCAAATTTTGCAGGTTGCAAACCCTAGGAGAAATGATAAAGATTTTTCCCAAGGTCTGATGTATGCAGCAGATTCTGTGTGTATACTTTCACACTGAAAAAGTAGCTGTTAGTGGGCCTATAAGAATTCTCATTAGAAAAAATATTTCTCTCCGAGATATTTGGAGCCAACGGTCAAGCAGAAAAAGAGGTTTAGCTGTGAGTTTCCCTCCTCCTGCCGTGCATATATACTGCATACTTTGGTTCACCCCTCTGCAGCCCATAATGTGAATTGCTGTGCAAATTCGAATCAGCTAAAACTTTTTATAACAATATATTATGTTAAGTGTTTTGTAATAATAGAAAATAGTAACTATCATCGTAACAGCTAAGCTGTTCCCTTCTCCATCCCTCTCCCACTTACAGTGCACAAATTTGAACATTCAGTGATGCTTTATATTTGGTATGTTCTCTAAATAAACAATCATATTCATCATCGTTGTTACATATATGTATGTATATGTGCCGTTGCCATTGCCGCTGTCATGTTCTCCCACTGCATACATGCTGGTACAGTTCTGTATTCCCTGCTCCGTCTCTCTCCCACTCAAAACGTGTATTTCTGCTCGAATTTGAAAAATTAACTAAGGTAAAACATTTTACAGCAATGTATTATCTTTGAGTGCACACATACCATTGCATCATTTCCTCTACCTCACTCCTACCCACCATGTGAATTTCTGCACAAATTCAAATTAAGTATAAAAATAAAAAATCAGCTTAAGTGTACCTTAGTTCATTAAAAATATACAACAAAACTTTACATTAATTTAAAAATTATGTCTTCATTTAATATAGTTGATATGTTAAATTCCAAAATTGAGTTCTGAAAAACAGGGGATGTCTTGCTTTTGAGGTCGTTTTCTATTTGGATAGATATGGTAATTATTTAGAATGGACTTAATTCAACATATAGAGGAAATGCAACAAAACTTTCTTATTATAAAGTTTTAGCATATCACATATCTTACCATTATAAGTATCTCAATTGTGCTTTGTTTTTCTGTTTTCTCAGTTGCTAAATCATAACCATCCTTGTGTATTGCTTGTAAAGAAATAAACAATTACTATTGTCCTTTTTTAAATGCTTTTTCATGGAATAATAATGATTGTACTCTACTCCTTGAAATTGTCAAGGATAAGTGAAATCAATCTTTAAAAGATGTTCTTTTATATCTATATAATTGTAGTGTGATATCCAAACCTTGTAACCTTTGTATTAATTTTACATTAAAATTAGGTGCCTTCTTATAGCTTGTGTACATTGCTAGGAATAGTGCTTTTTAATATTGAAATAGTAATTAAAATCTGTTGCGTGGTTTTTGAGTTAGAGTACATCTAATAGGTGTTCAGTGTAGCAACACTTAACTTCACATTATGTTCCATCACGTGTAAAGTTAGGAAATGCTGGACTCAGCGTAACAGGAATAACTCATAATTGGTAGTTTTTATCGCTTCATGCAATTGGTTCCAATTACCATGTGACATCAAAATTAAGTAATGGGAAAGAGAAGTTTGGTGTTAGTAAACTCTAGTTTTGTCAATCCTAAACATTACCAGTTTGTTAAGACTTTGCAATACGGTAAGTTCATTGTGGTCCTGACTTTAAGATGGCGCACATTCTTGCGATTCAAAATCCATTAACTGGATTGGTCAATTCAAGAAGAGGTGTAACAAAACTATTGAGTGTTGTTAGCAGCAAAACTGGAAGATTACAGGAGCTGACCTTGAAATATAAACCCAGGGACATTTTCCAACATGATGAAACTTGACTACCAACTTCTTTTAATGTTGCCTAGCAAAACTTTGGCTCAGACCCAAGTCAGTATATTTATTGACATGTAAAAGAACTCTTGTGGGATGAAATTTTGGCATATTGGCAGCCCAGATATGATTATGATATTGGTTGGCCCAATTGTGCATTCTCTCATTGCTGGCACCTGTGACGATTTATTGCTTCAGGAGCTACCTAAAGCGTACAGTGCTTTGAAGACTGTGTGAACAGCAGTAAACAGAGAGAAAATTGATATTGTGACCATATTATTGGCAGTGAGGAGTGAATACCCAATATTTGTTGAGAAAAGAATCAATTCTGAGCATGCTGAATAACCTCTCAGATTTATGCACCAATTTAAAGCCATAAAATACAAAAATAATGTTGGGGAAATATTTTGAAAAATGAGAAAATGTAACATTGCATTACAAATGTTAAAAAGAGCATTCATTTCATATATATTGTAATTTTGTTTCATTTAGTATTTATTTTTTAGGACATTAAACACAATAAATATTAAAACTGCTTCAAATTATTTAATGATTTTGTTTTTGTTTTCCACACGCATGAGCTTTTTATTGACTTTTTACCATCATTCAGAAAGTTTTTTTTTTAATGATTTTTAAGAATTTTATTTACCATTTTCCAGGGTTCCTAGTCACTCATTTATTTCACTTTTCGTTTCTGTTTGGTATTTTTGGTATTTTTTGTTGAATTCTTAATCTTGTGTTTCTTTGTTTTATTTTTAATTCGAAAAACATTTTATTTTTATTTTGTATGTTCTAATTTTTATGTTTACCATTGTTATTCCTGTTCTTGTTATTGTGTTATTCCTATTCATGTTCTTATATGTGTTATTGTATTCCATCCAAAAATTTGATTCAGAGATTTCACCAGAAATATCACATTTTGAAACTCCCTGAATCCATAAGAAAGCATTATCAGAAAAAATCCTGTGTTCTGTGTGGGGATGGTTGCATGTGTGTGCGTGTACATGTGTCCATGTGTGTGTGCCTCAAAGAAAAGTAGCTTAAATACCAAGTTAAGTGTAGTCTAAGGATATAACCTAAGGATTTTCAAGAAAATCCCCGCAGTTCAAGCTACCATTTTTATGGAAAATTGTGATTTTTTTTTAGGATTTTTTTCAAAAATGGCACTAATGATTTTGATTAAAGTATTGAATGGTTAAGATATTTTTATGATGAATTAAATATATATGAATTTTCTGGGAATAATCTCTTCATTCTGGATGACTTTTGCATAACTGGCAAACTGCAAGAGAGACAAAAAGTTTCTGCAGAAATAATTTATATTTCATTAATACATACAATTTATGCGAGATAGGTGTTTTTTTTTTTTTACTTTCTCTATAGGCACTATGTACATAGTGTATAGAGAATGTATTGCACTCCACCAAAAAATTCGATACCGAGATTTCACCGGAAATATATGTTTTAGGGCCCCCTTTATCTAATAAAAGCATTTTCGGAAAAAGGTCTGTGTATGTGTGTGTGCGTGTGTGTCTGTGAACACGATAACTCAAAAACGAAAAATAGGCAAAATACCAAACTTGGTATTTAAGTTTAATATCTTCCAGGGATGCGACACGAAGATTTTGAGAAAAATCTCCCCACCCCCAACTACCCTTTACATGGAACTTTTTTCGAACATTTTGATTTTCTCAAAAATGGCTCTAACGATTTTGATTAAAATTTCGCATATTAAAGATACTTACCTGACAAATAAAATGTATATCTTGAATTTTCTGGGAATAGCCTCTGAAGAGTAGTTTATTCTGGATGAATTTTACTAAATTTTGAATAACTGCTAAACCATAAGAGATGGACAAACACTTACTAAACAAAAAAGGTAGATCACGTTAAAACACACAATTTATGTTATATACATTTTTTTCGTAGCGTTTGTCATTTTTGTGACATTCCTAATTTTTTATTTCCGCTATGAAAAACTTATACATTTCTCATTCAGGAATGTGTCAACTGCTGTCCATACAAACAAAGGAACTTCAGTGACATAGCAACCAGCTTTTGATTATCACTTTAACCTATGGTACTCCCTTATTTCACCTCTACTCACAAAGAAGCAAGTAATATGGCTATTTCTGCTAATGTTTTACTCATTAGCATGAAGTTAATAGAAGTATAAGTTTTTTAAAAATAATTTGTTGCAGAGATATAGAGAAAGTGATGTGAATGGTACACATCAGATTTTTGAGTTAACCGTTTCGAACAAATTCCTTGTTATGGTTTAAATTTTATAATTATTCCTCAAATGGAAAGTGTTCCTTTGTTTTTCTTTTGATTTTGCTATAATATTTTCTCTAATATTTTAGTGAAAACAAATTTGTGTTAATCTGACAAATTACCAATTTACTGGGCTTTAGCCTACCTTATGCAGGTGTATATGGCGAATAAAGTATCTGTCTACACCTGGCCATGCAAGGTCCATCTTCAAAGTCAGCATATAGTGTCTAACTCTAATATTTGACTTTTGCATAGTCTAGTGTATTCTCTAATTTCCCTTCTACCTACAAGGAAATTACACTATTTTGCTATTGTTCATCTCGATTAGCATGAAATAGAATAAGCTTTTGTAAGAATAATTTGTTGTAGAATAGTTATAGAAAGTCATATGATTGGAACACATCAGATTTTTTCAGTTTGCTTCCATTCCTATCATTGTTATAACCTGTTGTTTTTAAAACTGTGGAACATGTAAAATATAGCAATTAGTTATATATTGGCTTAATTTCCTTTCATATCATTTATACATTTCCTGTATCTATTGTTTTTCCGTATTAATGGTTCTTTTTATTCACGTCCATGGAAAGTTATGGATTGAAGTTTGACTGCACAGGGAATATTTAATGCAGAGCTGACATTTGCCTGATTGCAGGAATGTATTGGGAGACCTTGAAGTTGCATATAAACAGATAGTACCAGATTTAGAGCCACTTTGTGTCAATAATCCACACTCGGAGACACAATATGATGAAGAGGGTGTTGAGACTGTTGTTCTGTTTTACTTTCAAGCTTTGGCAGACCTGGGTAAGTTTGTGACCAACAGTTGCTTATTAGCTACTACTACTTGGATATTTGTATCATCGCAGTGTTGTTTTGTTTCCAGCAAATGCAAGCAACTCCATCATAGGAATGTGGGCATTGAAGCCGAGTATTTTGGAGCTGCTTGCAGTGAAGTTACTACCCCACAATAGGAATCTAGCACAGTACAGACCAGCTGCCCAGTTCGCTCTTCTTCGATTGCTGTTCAGTCATTGTTCCAGGTATTTCTCAACTAGCTGTCAGTTTTAACATAGTAAATATCACAATCACTCTAGCCTCAGCTTTGATAGTCAAATTTATTGGAACTGTTTCAAGACTTTTGACTGCATCATCAGTCTACACTCACTTCTGCAGTTCCTTCTGTGGCTAATAGATGGTGTTTCCTGGATGGATTTGTGTGGCTTGAGGAATGATTTCATATAGTACATCAAAATTACACAAATTAAGTTTATTACTTTCTCTAATGTACTGATAGTAAGTAGGTGAAGTATTATATTTCAGCCAACAATTTGATGTGAAGATTTCACTGGAAAGATATGTTTACAGGACCTTGAACCCCCAAAAACATATTTATTACCTGTCTGACGAAAGAGTGCAGATGGCAGGCAGAGTCTAAACATAACCAAGGCGGCCTTACCTGAAAACTGCACTCTTTGTTCAGACAGGTAGTAGAAAGAGGTCTGCGTATACACATAAAGGTGCAGAGTTAGAAAGTGGTAGAGATTTTTTTCGTGAAGATGACATTTCTGAGATATTCCTTCCATTGGTTTAAATTTTGTAATACTTGCACTTTTCTTAAATAGAAAATCCTTATTTGCTATTTTTTTTTTTTCTTACTTCCTCCTGGCCATGCAAGAACGAGTTTCAAGCCCGTTACACAGTGACCAGCTCTTAAAGCATAGGATTATCACTTTATGCCCCTGGCACTGAATCCTTGCACTTGACAGTTTCAAATTAAGTTGGCATACTCACAAAAATAGCTTTACATGTTGGACTTTCTGAACTAATCACAAAACAGCATTCTGATCAGTCGGTTAGCGACAGAAATAGAACTGGATGCAGATGTTGCCATATCTGGCCATTTCCAACTGCGTGCTGCAGTTTGTGAACTCTTATATTGCGGAGTCGTTCTTTTCAGGCTACATATTATTTATTATTTATATTAGTTTATATATATATTTATTTATCCATATTTCATTTTATAAATGTCATTATCTATACATCTGAAATGTGATAATGCCTCCAAAACTGCCATGCAAAGTGAAAATCCTTTGAATAAAGCTAAGCCACTTAATAGCCAGGCATCAAAGTTATTAGGAAGGGTCCGAAAATTCTTTGAAAGGGAGAAGTACATGAAGGTTAAGTCGTGCAGCGAACAGCAGCAGCTCCTGGACTAAGCTCTTGTTACTGCTCTTTTTCCAAGCACACCAACATACAATCCCACATCAAAACCTGGTTAGTTACAATAAGGAAAACAACAGAAGTGGTCCAAGAATACATCACATTAACAAATTGAATTGAATTTATTTATCTGTCATTGGGTAAATACAAAAATTTACAATCGACTTCGTCACTTACAATTATATATACAATCATATTCTCCTTGGCTATACAATATATAAAACAACACACAAACTCATATACAATTCTTGCTAGCTCTTCAAATTCCTAATACTATATACAGGATTATGTTTCTTGTATTGTAATTATATATTTCTTTTCTTGTACTATGATTAAGCATGTTTTCTTTTACATTTATTAGAACATCATAAATATATAAATTTATAATTGTGAGAATTTTTAGTTTAACAAAAAGTATTTTACAATGATCCATTTTTTTGACATCTGATAGAATTCTGATGGCCTTTTTTTTGAATCCTTAGCACCTCTAATACACGTGAACTACTACCCCATAAAATGAATGCATATCTAAATAAGCTCTGAAAGAAAGAAAAATAAGCTGCTCATAGAAAATCATTTGAGATGACCTTTTTTAAATTTGCTATTAAAAAAACTACCCGAAACAATTTAGTACATATAAGATCTATATCTATCTTTGCATAAATCATCATTTTTTCATCTTCAATGGGAAATATTACAAACAAACATCTGGTTTAGCTATGGGCAGCCCACTGTCACCAATGTTAGCAGATCTCTTCACGAGTACTTTGGAAACTAGGATAAAAAAGGCATTCCCCTGGATGTTCAAAGTATGGTACTGCTATGTAGATGATATCTTTGCAATAGTCACAGAAAAACACCTAGAAGATGCACTGAAACTCCTAAAACTGCAAGAAAAATCCATAAAGTTCACAATGGAGAAGGAGTGTGATGGACAACTACCTTTCCTCGACCTTAAAAATCATCAAAAATAAAAATCGCCTAACATTTGGCATTTACACCCACACCAACAGTTATATAAAGCAAGAGAGTTACAATCCCATTCCCCATCAGCATGCCTTAACAGCCTTACACACAGATCGGTAAATGTACCAATGGGCAAAAAAGAATACCACTGTGAACTTGCTAAAATATTGGACATAACAACAGAGAATGGGATCTGGTCAGAACTGGTGTACAAAAAAGTTAATAATGCCAAAAATAGGAAGAGAATTAAAGAAGTCAGTACACTCACTCAAAACCAGAAAGAAAACAAGAACTACAAGAAGTTTACATACCGCCCTACAACTTTCTACAAATTCCAGAGGATCTTCAAGCGACACATCATCATTCTAGCCCCAAAAAACAATTACTCCATAAAAAACATTTTAAATTCTAAATTAAAAGATGATATCCCATAAGAAAACAAACCAGGAATATATCTGTTCAGCTGCAATGGCTGTGAAAAAATCTTCATCGGCCAATCAAAAAGAAATATAAAAACAAAAGCAAAAGAACACCACAGAAATATTAGACTCAAACAAGAAGGCAAATTCATGGTAGCTTGGCATTTTTGGAAAGAGATACACACCATAAATAGAAGCCCAAAAATACTCAAAAACATCACAAGGAAGACAGAATTAAAAAATTTGGGAAAACATATATATTTGGAAAAACAAGAACCGTATTTTCAATTTTGAAGGCAACCTACTGCGACAGAGGTTCATCAAACCACCACAGGGACAGACAACCACCATAGCAAGCAATGCTGGCAATCGACCAAAGGGATTGACAATGGAAGCACATGGCTTCTGAAACATGTTTTCCAAAATAAAAAGTAAGTGATGCAGTGTTACAAAATTGACTCAACTAATTTTCAATTGTCAATTCATGTACTTTCATTGAAATTTTGATATTGAAGTTTTAGGTGGAATGGAGTACTTTCAAGTAAATGCTTCGGAAAGTGAAAATAAATCTTTATTTTTTATTTCATTTTTTTTTCTTTCTTTTTTTTTTTTTTCTATTAAACAAATCAAAAGGTTTACTATTTCAGGTAATTATCATTTCTGATAGTTATTATTTTAATTTTGTGATCATAATCTGTTTTTTATTTTCAGGTATAACCACTTTGTGTCAAGCAGTGACTTGGTAAGCAGTACACATGGCAGATCTAATGTGTGCAATCTGCTAGGTCTGCCTGCTACACTTGGGCCCGAGGTTCCCACAAGTTCTCCAACCAGTGGACATCTCTCTATAATACTGGCACTTCTAACAAAAATGCTCACAC
Organism: Hymenopus coronatus; assembly: GCA_030762935.1. Classification (NCBI taxonomy): domain Eukaryota; kingdom Metazoa; phylum Arthropoda; class Insecta; order Mantodea; family Hymenopodidae; genus Hymenopus; species Hymenopus coronatus. The sequence continues at coordinate 13,017,709 of CM060893.1, read as the reverse complement.
AGGTATGCTTCCTTGTATTGCTGTAACTTCTATGCTGCACTGCTCACTGATTCCATCCTACAGTAATTACTTTGCCTCCCAATTCTATTTCTGATATTGTAGTAGGTTGGAGCAAGTTTCAGCACATAATCTAAGCTGTGACTTAGTAACCACATGTGCTGTTTAAAAATAGAACAAAAGTGCCATTTTGGGCTAAAGTTTTACTATCATACAAAATGATTATGCAAGTGCTGTAATATAATTATAAAAAAAATGTCAAATAATGTAAACATAAGAAACAAGAATTAAAGAATGTATAAAATAGAAAAATTTGATCTCAAGCAAGTGGCAAAAGTAATGAGATTAAGGGTCTGCACTACAATATTTAAAGTTTTCCTATATTTTGCACATTTATGTGAAAGTTGCATTGAAAATACGTACTATGAGTTAATAAATAAAAAAAATTGTCATATGTGGTTTGCATTAGGACTTTGGTCATTTGTCGTAGAATGAACTGTCTTACAAATTCTTAACCTTCTTTGAATTTTTGGTCAAACAGAACTTCTGTAACATTAATGATTTATTTATTGAAGTTTCACATGCCTAATTATTTTGATTCCTTTCTCTAAGATTAAACAATTTAATCTCTTGCACTAGAAGGAACTGTAGTAGACAAAACAGTTTCAACAGCTAATGTATCTGACTCAAAGTTTGTTACTATAATTTAGAAACCTCCTGTTTATAAATATCTATAGTAGTTGGGATCAAGGATTGATATTTAACCCACATCCTAGAATAAATAAGACTTTGACCTCAATAACAAAGTCAACTTCTTTAATATTTTCAGATGACCCCAAAGAAATAAAAAGCTTCATTTTTATTTCTCTCTCCTGACCCTTCCTTCCATCCCTTCCTATCTTTGTAGTGTTCAGTATTGTAGCTCCTTTTAACTCGTGTGGTCTTGTCAGGAGCTTTGATGAAGGAAACAGCTGATGGTTTTATATACCATCAATTGCAGATTTTGAACATTGGTTTGTAACATTTTACCATGAAGCACACTTACGTTTACTCCCACTTCCAGACTTTGTGTATAGCAGCAAAAATTCTGGATAAAAAATAGTCCCCTCTGCCCCATCATGGCTAGTAACTGAATCTGGAAATTCTGGATTGAAAAGCAAGAACTCTACGTATCACTGTTCCAAAACACCCTTTCATTAAAATTGTTCTTAAGAACTCTAATGCTTGGTCACAGAGGCAATATAAATTGTCTCACAATATACAAAAGAGAGAAAAATTGCAGAGAAAAACAATAAGTATTCTAATAAACTTAATTCTTTATAAGGCCTAAGAAAAGATTTGTTAAGAGTTAGATTAGGAAGAACTCATATATTTTGATACCTATTATGTTACTCAGTGTGTTACATAATGAAAAAATCTTATGTTTCCATTCACAAGACTTTTTCTAGCCGATTCAAGATAAGCATTAGCAGAATTGGTCTTATTACTTGATTCTTTATAAGCAGAAGGGAAATAAGGGAACACACTAGGTTAAAGCAATAGTCAAATCTTTTAAAACAATAGAAGTTCGGTTTGCTTTGCATAGCCAGCAATACAACAAGAGAGATGAAATGAAAGGTTTGAGAAGGTTAGCTTAGTTTAAATTTGAATAACAAAGAATATCTTAAAAATGGTCAGCTCTCCAAGAAAAATGTAATTGACGTAAGCTATGTCTTTTAATGAGATCTACATTTTTTGTGTAGGAAGTTTTTGTCTGTCTCTTTTGGTTTATCGGTTATGCAAAATTCATCCAGACTAAAGAGGTCTTTTGAGGCTATTTCCAGAAAAATTCAAGATAAAGCCTATTATATCTATTTTCCCATTCCCCTTTTATCTATAAAGAAATAATTATACCATTTCTGCAAATGTTCATCTCTACTAACACAAAGTTGATACAAGAATAAGCATTTGTAAGAATAATTTTACAAGAGTAGTAGAGAAGGTGATGTGAGTGAAGCACATCAGAATTTTCCATTATTACTATTATTATTGGATTTTTTTAATGACATTAACATCACAACAGCACTTAGAACAGTTATCATGCTAAATTTAATTTAGTTATGTTCAGTAGTTTCTGAGAAAATTGATCACTTATACCAGAAAATACCGTTCACATAAAGAGCTGTTGAAACCAGTTTGGCTTCCGATCAGCAAACTTGAGTGGTGGATGTAATTTTAGATAATTATGAATGTAAATCTGTCATGGACCATTTTTACCTTTTCTACACGTACTATGTACATAGTGTGTAGAGAAGGTATTGCATTCTACCCAAAATTTGATTATGAAATTTCCCTGGAAGTATGTGTTTTAGGATCCCCTATATACAAAAAAGCATTTTAGTAAAAGGTCTGTATATGTTGGTATTAGTATCTTCAAAGGATGCGACACAAAGATTTTGAGAAAAATCCCCCTCACCCCAAACTACCCTTTATATGAAAAAATTGTGAAAATATTGATTTTCTCAAAAATGGCTCTAACGATTTTTATTAAAATAACATATATTAGAGATATTTACATGGTAAATAAAATGCATATCTTGAATTTTCTGGAAATAGCCTCCAAAGGCCTCTTTATTCAGGATGAATTTTGCTAAATATTGCATAACTGGTAAACTGTAAGAGTTAGACAAAAACTTGCTGCACAAAAATGTAGATCTTTAAAACACACAATTTGTCATATACATTGTTTTCATGGAGTTGACAATTTTTCAGATATTCCTTGTTATTTGTTTCAGATTTAAAATACTTTCCTCACACGGAAATTTTTAAATTCCTGGCATGCATAGAAACGGACTTCAACCACATAGCTACTAGCTTTTAAAATATATTACTGTCATTTTAGCCTAGTGTATTCCCTTGTTTACCTTCTACTTACAAGGAAGCAAGTAATTAAGACAATTTCTGCTAATGAAAAAATGAAAATGGTGTGAAAAGTTTCCGACCCCAACATGAAGATGGCAGCATTCGTAAATAAAAGCTAGTGAATTTCATTGTTCATCTGTTGACAGTTACTCACCAAAGTTTCAGCCATTTTGGATGCTCAGTTGTTATGTAACAGTTGTTTGAGTGAGGTGATGCGAGTGTTTATATGAAAATGGACAAAATCAAGCATCGAGCTGTCATTGAACATTTGTTTTTGAAAGACAATATGCCTACGCAAATCAAAGATAAGTTGGACTCTGTGTATGGGGACTCTGCACCATCATTTACCACAGTGAAATTTTGGGTAGCTGAATTTAAACGTGGCCGTAAGAGCTTGGGACGCGATGAACGTTTGGGATGTTCAAAAACTGCAACTACCAATGAAACCATCGCCAAAGTTCACCAAATGGTGCTAGACGACCGCCGAATTAAAGTGAGAGAGATAGCAGAGGCTATGAACATGTCAGAAGAACGTGTTTGTCACATATTAAATCAACATTTAGACATGAGCAAGCTCTGTGCACGTTGGGTGCCGCGTTTGCTCATGTTGGACCAAAAACGTGTTCGAATGAAAACGTGTTCTGTTGGTGCAGTTTAGGTGCAATAAATCCGAGTTTTGGTGCAGATTAATTACTGTAGATGAAACTTGGATACACCATTATACCCCCAAATCAAAAATACAGTCCGAACAGTGGACTGCAAAGGGGGAACCAGCTCCAAAAAAAGCAAAAACTGTTTTTTTGGCTGGGAAAGTGATGGCGACTTTTTTGGGATAGTCATGGGATTATTTTAATTGATTATCTTCAAAAAAGAAAAACCGTACAGGAGCTACTACACATCATTACTTGACAAACTGAAGGCAGAACTTGTAGAAAAACAGCCACATTTACAGAAAAAGAAAATCCTGTTTCATTAAGACAATGTACCGTCTCACACCTCAGCGGTTACAATGGCGAAAATCTGAAAATTACAGTTTGAACTGCTTGACTCACCAGATCTAGCCCCAAGTGACTTCTTTTGGTTCCCTCATCTGAAAATTGCGCTCAGAGGACAGAGATTTTCATCAAATGAAGAGGTAATCACTTTCGTGAACAATTATTTTGCCGAGAAAAATGCTGAGTACTATTTGGATGGGTTATAGAGATGGGAGCATCGCTGGGAGAAGTGTGTAGAGTTACAAGGACACTATGTTAAAAAATTTAAAAACAGTTTCTGAAAAAATGTCTTGTATCTTTATTAGGTTGGAAACTTTTCAGACCACCCTCATATCTCAATTATAAAGTGGATAGAAGAATAAGCTGTTTAACAATAACTTGTTACAGCGATAAACAGAAAGTCATGTGAGTGGAGCACATCAGATTTTTGGATATTGAGAAGGCATTTGATAAAGTTTGGCACACTGGATGCTGTGTCAAATAAAACCATTGCTCACAGACATATTGTTGAGAATAGTTCAGTCATTCCTCTTCAATAGACTTCCGTTAGTTTATAAAAACACTCCAGTACCTGTCATATGCTGGTGTTTCTCAAGGAAGCATATGTGCACCACTCTTATACCTAATATATATCCACGATTTTCCAAAAGAGGACAATTTAATGGCACAATTTGCAGACAATATTGGTGTCCTAAGCAAGGACACAGTAAAAATTGGCAGAAAATCTCCAGTTATTTGTTAACTGCTGGGCTCTTGGCGCAAGAAATGAATCTGCTCAAGACGATATAGTAGTCCACTTTTAAAGACTAAAAAGTACAATTACCAAAATACTTTTTGAGAGCAAACATATTCACATTGTATCTGAAAGTTTTAAACTCATCCAGAGAGAACTTAACAAGACTATGGCACAACCTTTTTCCATTAAAGTATCTGCTTCAAGGACCATCACTTCTTTTTAAGAGAGTAATCTACTCCTTGGTGACAAGGCAAAACAGCTGTACAATATGGGGTTTGGTTTCACACTTACAGCTTAAAACAATTCAAACCCCTGGAATGGGGTTCTCTACTTGATGGTACATTCGCAATTAAGCTCTGTAGGGACTTGAACTCTCCAACAATGAATTTCACTCTTTACTCCCATTATATTTAACTTTATTGTTCCTTCCTACATGACTCCACTGAGCTACTGAAGAGCATTCCAGCCCACATTCCACCACAGCAACATCTTTGTAGATTGAAAGCCAACAGCATTCATATTTACTGTAAGACTAACAGTTTTCATGCTAATACAGATGGGGCATGAACACCTAATGGATTTTACATCAATTGGAGTAATGTGTGCTTGATCGAGGTATATTCCAGTCTGTTGTAATGAATATAATGGCATAGAGTGTCAGAAGACATGATTCAATATGACTTGATGTGCATTTTTTTTTATTTTAGATTGATATAACCCAGTTGACAGTTATTAGTTATGGTCTCACAATGCACTGCTTCCAGCTCAGTTGCAATGGAGAATAGGCCTGTACCAGAGTGTATTTATTAAATAGAATATATCAGAAAAACTCATTACAGCTGTTTAGCGGGAGTTCCAGACACATTTCAATAGACGTAACACTCCCTCCTGATACACTGTGTTAGAAAATGGCATGAAAAAGGTTCTGATAAATGTTTCTACTGAATTAATATGCTCTGATACAAGCCAACGCTCCATTGCTACTGAACTGGAAGTTCGCTGTCAGGCCATAACCACAACTGTCAAATATGTTTCCAATATAATAATCCTGTATAATGAGGAAAGACACTGGGATGGAACTTGAACACATGACATGTACATATTTATACTTTGTTATTCTATTTTGGCACAAAGATGGGCTAAAGTTGACCTGTTTTCTCCAAGTATATAGGAGTTATTTTTCTGTTAAATGCATCAGAATTCAAAGTGCATAACCATTTTTAAAAACTATTTAATAAATGAATATATTTTGTGCTGACAGTGATAAAATATATATTAAATGAAAAAGAAAATTCTTATTTATAAGACCAATAAAACTGAAACGGTCATCTTTTAAAATATTTCACTATTTGCTTTCCTTTTAAATCTATATGTCCATGAAAATAATGTGATGCCTGGTTCAGTCTGGCATTGAGTAGATTTAGAACTTCAGAAAATTTGAAACTCTCAAACAAATTCAAAACAGGATTTCTTTCAAGTTAAAAATAAAGTATAGAAATTTGAGGTTACATACATCTTAGAATTGGAACCAAAGTGATATATAGGGCTGAGCAAGTCTTTGGTGCATAGAAGTAATATAAAAATATGAGAATCTGGTGACACAAAAGAGACTTTTTAGAGAGTGGCTCATAGTGCCAAGCACAAAGCCAGTGATCAAAACTTCAATACTAGAAAACCAAAATATCGCTTGCAAACTCTGTTTCTCAGAAACAGCTATCCTTGGGCAATGAATATAATCCCAGTGTTGAACAAACAGAGTATTAGAAAGGTAGAATCTGACTGAAAAATGCAATGCCATAGCTGGAATTTGAATTATAGATCTTGTGTGTTCTGTGCCTTTGGCTCCAATCAACTGATTATATGTTAAATAACTCAAGTGTCTCACTTTTTTGTGGTATATCACAAAACTTTCTCAAATTCATTTATTGGGGATTTATAATATTTAAGTACTTTTAAGAGCTGGACTTCTAGTTATCCATATTACGTCAATCAGTGATTATATACAATGCCTTAATAAAACACACATTTACGTTGTAAGCTAGCGCTGGATAATTTGGTGATGGAGATGTATTGTTTTTCAGGATACAGTGGAAGAGATCCAACTTCTGATGCTAAACTGGACACGAGAGTTGTTAATTCAAGCACAGCCATACCTCAATGTCCTACAACAGACCTCAGAATTTGAACAGTTGCTGTTTGCAGTGATTAAAGCTGGTTTCCATCCTAGTGTGGCTATTTGCAAACATGTTGCAAAGAACATGGATCAGTTGCTGACTGCCAGAGACGTTTCCTGGAATGTATGTGATCTATATATCTTTTAGAAAGCAACAACAGTTTTCAAAGTAATTACATTTTCAGATTAAAACAAAAGAATTTGAGAATTCTGATTGGAGAACAGGTTGTTCCTATTTTCAACTCTTAATTCTGACTCCTTACTTCCGACATAACTTTTAGATGTTGGTTGTCATGTCCTCCCACATGCAATTTCCTAGAAGTGTGAAGCAATGTGACATGCACAATCAGCAAAGAATGGAAATGGAAAGCTGCACTTATAATTTTATTTTGATAATCTTAGATTTTAAGATTATTCTACAATAAATTGGGAGCAGGACTCCAGAAGGTGAGCTTAAGCATTAAGGGTGTTGATTCATAATAAACCAAGAATGGAAATAGCAAAGCAATTTGAATGGTATAATGGTAACAAGAAAATGCATTTTGCATACTCAAATATTTTTTGTTTATAACCAGCCAATGACATGTTCATCTGTAGACAGGTTTAAAATAAAATAGACTGATCTTAGAGGCTCGGTTTCAAGAGAATCTCCTTTATTTCCAGGGCACGGTATCAGGAAAACAGTATCTATTTGTTCAAAGTGTAGGTTTTAAGTATTTATTAATACAGCTAAATGAATGAATAAGTTAATTTCAATGATAACACAGCAAACAAATTCCAATATTGTTTCTGTTCAATACAACATTTGGATAAGCCAATAAAAATGATTTGTCTCTGTGGTCGAGTGGTCAGCAAGCTGACTTCTCACCCGGAGGTGCCGGGTTTGATTTCCAGCTGGGGCGGGGAATTTATCTTTAACCAGAATTATTCCCTATCCCCCACAGAGTCTGGAAGTATGTATGTGAGAGTGAATGTGTGCGTGTTTGAGGAAATAAAATAGTTTAAGCCAATGTAAACCTATAGACAAGTTATTTCTAATTCAAAGCCCATGATATGACCTTAGATGTAAAAAAAAAAAAGAGGTGATTCAAATGTAAGGGAAATTATAGAGTCAACATAATGGAATGTATGAATATAAAAATAAACTAAAGTGTTGTTAATGGGACCAATGTTTTCATTTCTTCTTAAAAGTTTGAATTTTGGGCAAAAATTCTTTGTTTGGAAGGAAAAGCCTTTTGTTTAATTTTACTTAATCCACCCCTCGCTTACCACAACAAACACAGACTTCTCCAAACAAATCATTGACAAGAAAATAGCAAAATACAAAAAACAGAAACACACTCACCCAGCAAAAGACCAAAAGATTCAGAAAATTCACATTCCTTCCAAATTTGCGTTACAAATTCCACATTTTTAAGAAACATAACATTTGCTTAGCTACATAGAATAAATTCAGTTTGGAAAAATCACTTTGCATCGACTTGAAAGACCTGATACCTCCAGACGAGAGAGCAGGAGTTCATCAAATCAACTGCTCATATTGTGACAAAATTTATATAGGCGAAACTAAATGAAATCTGGAAACCAGATTAAAAGAACACTTGAAACATATTAAATACAAACAGATATATCTGCAGTTGCACAACGTTTCTGGACAACTAACCATACTGCCACCACCCATGACACTCCTAAAACCTACAAAATATATAGCAGAGTTGGATGTTTGGTAAAAGATTTAATTATAAAACACCACTCTTAGAATTTAAATTGCTGACACCAAATCAGCTATGGAAGTGTGACTCCACTACTAGATGTCGGTACAAACCACCTCCATCATGTTAAAACATCAACACCAGGGACCAAACTGTTGGTTTCTTCTGAAGAGCAAATAGCTCTTGAAACTGGTCAGGCACAGAAAAAGTAAGTGATGTATGTATGTATTTCCATTCTGACTGTATTTTTCCTTAAATTTAAATCCTAAGATGTGTGCTGTTGCATTGGTTTTGAACCTCCTATGATTTGCATCATAATTAAGCCCTTCTCTCTGGTGTAATTTTTAACAACTGCTTCAGCAATCTCCAATCCTTGAGATAGACATGACCATTTTCCATATCTATTAATTTCTTGTTTCATTGCTATGGCATGAAGGAATCAATTTATTATATGTTTATTCTTCATAAAGGAAATAGACAACAAATGGACATTCTACACCATATGCCTGCTACCATGGCAATCTAATTTAGAATAAAGCCTAACTAAAATCAATGTAGCTTCTCTTTTTTTTTTTTTTTTTGGTAGTGTTTAATGTCCGCTTTAACTACTTATGGCACTGCAGGCGGTGACACGATGATACGATGATACATGAATGATGGTGGAGCACTGGTGGAATGCGATGGCGGGGGAAACCGGAGTACTCGGAGAAAACCCACCCCAGTGCCGCTTTGTCCACCACAAATCTCACATGTGGTCGCTTGGGATCGAACCCCGGCCGTCTAGGTAAGAGTCGAGTGGTCTAACTCGACCACGGCGCGGCCAATGTAGCTTCCCTAACCAGGTACCAACACAAAAGTAATTTATAATGCATACAATTAACAAGTGGACAAACAATAGCAATTGCATGAAATCAATATGAAACAATATAAAAATCATTAGCATTCATAATCCAATATAAGATATTGGTAATCAAACTATATGTCTAATATAATCAATTATACGTTGTAATGCAAGTTAGAAAAGACATTCAGTAAACCTTCTATTAAAGCAATGTTGACACTGTTTTTTATCCTTATGCTTCTATGATACAAAATAATGAAAACCAAAAAAGTAGAAGCTGTGCCTGTGAGGAATCATGTTGGTTTTGCTTTTCCAAGCCTGCTATTAGAGTGCTCTAACAGTTACGGGTCACAGCCACCTTAACTATCTTTTACATGAAGCCAGATATACATAGTAAGCATACAATATTGTAACAAAACCTGCTCTTTGTTACTCAAACAACAATTCTTTATTTCTTCTACTGGTTACAAATAAGATTCTGTTTTCAAATTCTCATTCTTCAGTACTTTTGCAACAATTCTGCTTATAGTTTCTTTTTAATGCTGGGGGCTACTACAGCATGCTCTGAATTTCCCCTCAAAACTGACTCAACTGCTGCATGCTTTACATTCCCAGTTGAAACTTAACTCTCAGGGTTTGTTCTCTCCTTTTTATATGTCGATGACTTGACAAGAAACTTCCAGAAGCAGTAACAAGTGCAAGACCCAAGTGTCAGAAATACACACACAGGTGCAACAATCGAAGCTTCAATGTTAAAAGTATTTGCCAATGGCACAGGTGTCCACTCACACAAGTGTAACAATGCATGATAACTATTGGTTATGACTTCTGAAGCAAGCTGCTCACACATGTACCATGATTATGGCTGCAAAGCATAGTCACACAATTTGGGAATGGAAAATGTGAAGTTTGACTAATGTTCTCATTGGCTTTCTCAGGCTCTAGACAGCTTCAATTGGTTGTACAAGTATTTTTCTCTGTTCTTGTTCACCCCATATCTATCCTCCTGGACAATTATGGTTGTGATTTAGCCTCTCTACAAATACTTGTTAGGTAGAGAAACTATTATATACTGCTGTATATATCAGCAATGTGTGTTGAGGTTACCTGAAGGAAGAAAAAAAAAGAATTTATAGGAGGAAGATAGAGAGAGAAGTGAGTTGGAAAGTTGAATCAGAATGATGGGGAGAATGGTAGTTTGAGAAGGGAGTGAATGTGGTAGTGATGGTATGAGAGGGTAGGGAGAGTGTTAGTGCTATTGTGAGAGTGAGTGGGAGAGGGAAAGTCATAATGTGAGAGGGAGAATGATAGTGTAATAAGAAGAGGAAGAGTTACAGTGAAATGGAATGAGTGAGGGAAAGAGGGATGGAAGGTTAAACACAAAAAGAAGCTGAATAAATGCCACAGTTTGTGTTAGGTTGAGCATCTTTACTTGAGGTACTTGGACTTATGTGTTGCAGATGAAGCTGCTATTGGAGATAGTGGAGCTGTGTGTCTTGCACCAAAACTCAACCTCTTGCAGGCTAAGGTACAAGTTCTGCAAATTGTTGTCTCTTGTGCCCTGGCACATTGTAGTACTGAGACTGTCAGGAACAAGATTTGCTCTTAAAGTAAAGGTAAGTACTTTCCTCTCCTGTTATTACAGATATGGTTATGAAAATGGACTTTGAAATAATTGTGTTGTGCTTGTCAGACGAAATCATTGCAGGAGATGTCAGGGTACACTCTAGAAGTGCTGCATATTGCCAAAAGGCATCACTTGTCAAGAAGTTCGTATGGGGACATGCTGCCGCAACATTTCCGTAAATTCATGGGTTACCTGTTGAATGGATTACAATACAGGTAAGGGTCTCTCAAGTAAATACCTTATTTATTTATCCAGTTACACAATATATTTGTTTTTTCTTTCTTTTTCCAAAATTTTAGTTTTGAGTAACCACAGGTTATCTTATTTACAATGTATGTTTTTGCACAGCCTGCAGAAGAAAAAAAATAAGCTTCAAATATTGCAGATATGAAATGTATGTTAGTAGTGAAAGGCTGACCTGGATTTTGCTTCATTTTGCATTATCAAATTAGAATTCAGCAACAAACCTAAATGGAATATAAGGTTACCTAAGTGTTCTTTTCTGTCTAAAATAAGAGTTTGGGGGATTTCTTTCCCATATCCATGGTATTAATATTATACTGAATGGTTTCTAAGTAAAAGACAGATATACATATTACATACATTCTTGCATCCCCCCCCCCTTGCCAACCTACTGAACCCTACTTGTTCTTCATGAATTTGAATCATATCTGAATAAAACAGTATTTTATATATAAAGAAATTGACAATGGAAGCACATGGCTTCTGAAACATGTTTTCCGAAATAAAAAAGTAAGTGATGTAGTGTTACAAAATCGACTCAACTAAATTTTAATTGTTATATATTATTGTTTATACCTTTAGTTTCAGAAGTTAGGGATCATATATTAGCGACACATACTAAACTGACTGTCTCTGTGGTTGAGTGGTCAGTGAGCTGACTTCTCATCTGGATGTCGCGGGTTCGATTCCTGACAGGGCAGGAAAGTTTTGCTTTAACCAGAATTATTTCCTAACCCCAAAAATTCTGGAAGTGTGCATGTGAGAGTGAATATGCATTTAATTCTATAAAATGATTAACCTAATGTTAATAAGCAACAGTGTTAATATGAGTTGTTTCACAAGTCAAAGCCCCCAATATGTCCTTACATTAAAGGGGGGCAACAAAAAAAAACAAACAAAAAATCTCTGAATTAGAGTATTATGAAGCCCAATGTGTAGCATGTGTTCAAATGACGTGCATACATTAGGATGTGATAATTATGAACCAAACCAGAAAGAGAGAGTGGCCCCAAGTAATATTAATCATAAAAACAATGATAGCCCGCCTGGGTAGTGTGGGGTAGCATGTCTGCCTCACATTCATCAGTCAGCATTTTTCCCTTATCCAAAAAAAAAATAATAATTCAATTGAATTAGGTTTACGAAATGCTACCAAAACATAAAATTATAAAGGAGTGGAGAAAAATAAAGCCACATCAGGAACTTGAATCACACTGCATGTGCTTTGAAGTGCCAAAAGATTCAGATTAAGGTTTAAGGTATGAAAAAGTGGCTGTAGCAAACTATAATTAAGCTTGACCTTTAGTTTCTTTTTAACCGCAAATGTTAAGGAAACAAATGGTTTAGAGAAATATTCAGAAATAAATAAATTAGATTTGCATATACTTCTGCAGATTTTCAAGAATATCCCCCAACCCCAACTACCCTTTACATGGATAAATTTTCGAAGATGTTGAATTTCTCAAAAATGGCTCTAATGGTTTTGATTCAAATATTGTATATTAAAGATATTTATATTACAAATAAAATGTATATCTTGAATTTTCTGGAAATGAATTTATTCTGAATGAATTTTGCAGAATTTGCATAACTGGTAAACCATAAAAGACAAAAATGTATTACACAAAATATGTAGAGCTTGTTAAAATACACAATTTATGCTATATACATTTTTTTTTCAGTGAGGTTGATTGTTTTTGAGATATTTCAGTTTTCAAATACTTATATTTTTCTCATATGGGAATTTGTTTACTCCTGGCCATGGAAAGAAACAGATTTCAATGACATGGCAACCAGCTTTTAAAATATTTGACTATCACTTTAGCCTAGTTTATTCCCTTACTTCCCTTCTACGTACAAGGAAGCAAAACAAGGCATTTCTGCCAATGTTCTGTTACTCTGTCATTAAAACCCTAAGACCAGAGTCTGTCAATGATGAGAGAACAAGTGAAGGTGTTAAATATAGAATGCTAAGTGAATAGCCATAGATGTGATTTGTTTGATAGAAATTTAGGAATAATTTATTTGGGGAATCTGCTAAAATTGGATGATTCTTTCCTAAAATGTATGCTAAATATTGGAACACAACATACTGTTTATAAATGTACCTGAAGCGCAATGCTAAGTGTACATTCAAATGTGGTGTTAAAATGTTTTAGGGAGGACAACTGGCTGCAGGACATCTTCAGCAACTGTTGGCCGTTACAACGCACTTCAGATGATGACAATACAGTCTCAACATTTGGTACTCTTGCACTGACGTCAAATCTTGTGCTCATGATGTGGGCTACATGGGAAGCTGCACAGCTTTGTGTCATGTACAAGCTGCGGACGCCACTTGGTAAACCTCAGGACACGTTCACGAGCATAGAAGGTTCGCAGCAATGTATACATCTGAATCAGTGGCTTAAACACGTCGCTTGCCAACCTTGATATGTATTTGTTTTGTTCCCTGCAGGAGCCATAAAGAATCTTGCCCGTGAGATACATCAACATTCCGACGACCTATCAGCTGCTTCAGCAGCTTGGCAGCAACAGAGAGCGAGACTGTTACTGGAGTTCTTGGAGCATCTGGAGAAGACAATGCACAATGCTGCCGAGGGGTGTGCTACTGCCATGTTGCCTGCTCCAAAAGTGAGTATACTTCACACAGCTGCTAAAGAGTTTCATTTCATATTTTGGAAATGTTTTTAATATTCTAGCCACTTTTCTTGTGGTAGGTAGAGAAAAATGTATCTCAATAATGCACAATTGTTGCAGAAAACGTCTTTTTTTTTTTAAGTTCCTTGACCTAAGAAATTGTGATGTATTATATTAATGTGACTTTCTCTACCCATTGATCAACAAACTGTTATTAATAAAAGCCTACTTTTCTATCTCCTTCATGTTAATCCAGACAAACATTTGTGGAAATCGAAATTCTTAGGCTTTCACGGCCAGTGTCCACACGTTCGTCATCTGGAGCCACGGAGAGTCAGTTCTGACAGAATTTCTAAACCACCTCAACAGTATCAACCATCAAATTCAGTTCACTATGGAAAAAGAAGAGGACGGAAAACTGCCATTTTTGGACGTCATAGTGAACAGGAAGGAGGATGGCACACTAGGCCACAAAATATACCGTAAACCGACACACACTGACCGCTACCTTCACAAAAATTCTAACCACCATCCAAGACAAAAGCGCTCCATGATCAAAACCCTAGCTGACCGTGCTATACATATCTGTGATCCGCAACACCTACAACAAGAACTTATGCATTTGGACAAAGCGCTTCAAGTCAATGGCTACACAAAGCGCGAGATCAATAGAGCATTACACCCCAAGAGAAGTTCCACTAGCACACACACGGTCGAAAGGGTAAAGCTTTCCTCCCGTACATCAGATCAGTCACAGACCGCATTGAAAAATTACTGAAACGCCACAACGTTGACACGGTCTTCAAGCCAACCAAACAGATCTGTAACACTCTCCATTCAGCCAAAGACCCTAGGGATCCACTAACCACAGCAGGAATATACAGAAAACCATGTTCATGCGGCAAAGTGTATATTGGAACCACATAACGAAGCGTAAAAACTCGCATCAGCGAGCACAAAACCAATTGTCGCTTGGGTCAGACGGAAAAATCAGCAGTTGCGAAACATGCCATGCTCGAAGAAGGGGAACATATCATCCAGTATAAAGACAGATGTTCTAGCATTAACCTCCCATTACTACTCTCGTTTATACCGGGAAGCTATTGAAATACAGAAGCATAGAAATAACATCAATCGCAAAGAAGAAGGCCTTAAACTGAACAGAATATGGCAAACGGCAGTAACCAAAGTCAAAATCAAGAGCTCCAAACAAGTCAATCAGACACCAGCAGAGCACAGCACTCCGCCGACAGAAGTCCAGCCCACCACCAACCTAAACCAATCACTACACACCTCCCCACCAGCTGCTGATATAAATACCGCGGTCCACAGTGCAACCAGCACAGTCGCAGTTGAAACATCCACTAGAGCACTTCAACCTTGCCGCTGCCACCGAAGATGTCTGCTGTAGTCGCAGACGAAACGTCTGGGAAGAAGAAGGAGGAGCCCAGTAGACCACGGCCCACAAGCCCGGATTATACTCCAGCCAGTATTTGTGGAAATGTTTTTAGTGCCCATTTCCTTGTACATAAAATGGAAATAGGGAAATACAATAGGCTCAAGTGATAGACAAAACTTTAAGAGCCAGCTGCTGTGTAATGGTTTTGAATAAATTCCCATTTGAGAAAATATCAGTATTTTAAAATTGAAATCAATAATGGGGAGACACTCAAATGTTTTAACCCCACAAAAAAATTTATTTGACCATGTACATTTAACTTAGAGATCCTTTCTTGTTAAAATTCTATCTTAATGTGAATAGAATAGTCACCACTAGTTTATGTGAATAGAAGAATCACTTTTTATTTGAATACTGCAAGAGAAAGTCGTACAAGTGTGTTCCATCTTGTTTAGTTGAAGAGCAAGGAAAGTAGAAACATTGGAAGAAGTAATGCATACGTTCAAGTTTGGGATTGACCGATCTGAAGGTCAAACATAAAGATAAATGAAATTCATAACTGTGCAGCAACATTAATAAATTTTGCTTTAGTTTTTATAGAAATGAAACATCTATTATTTATCTTTGAAGTATTTCAGCGTGTAGGAGGGAAGGAGGGTTGTGAGGGTTGAGGGAGGTAGAGAGAGAATCTCTTAAAAATATTAATATCACCAAAAATTTCACATAAATTATGTCCTTATAATAAGACCTACATTTCTATTTAATAAGCTTTTGTCTATCACTTCTGCTTTACCAACTATGCAAAAGTCAATCAAAATAAGAGGACTTCAGAGATTATTTCCAGAAAATTAAAAAAAAATTATTTATGAGGGATAGGGTATAAGTCATGACAACTATTTTTTTTTTTTGTGAAAATGCCAGCAAAAGTGGAGAATTTGAAATATACAGATGAAAGGTGAAGGAATGATGATGTGTATGGACATTTAAGAACACTACAATATTTTGAATTGTATATTTATTAAGCTAGTTGACATGATAATACAGGTTGCATGTGCCAATTATGAGTACTGCACACAAATGTTCTAGTGGCCCTCAAAGTAGTTCCGTACAACATTCACAATATGCTGCCAATGGTGTGGGAAGCGCTGTATACCATCTGCTTCAGTATTTTCCTTACCGTGTGTGAATCTGTTCGTCTGTTGTCACAGCGTTTGTAATGTCTTATCGTATTGCACACTTACCAAGTAATGGCTCCTTTATCTTTGGTATGGGATCAAACTCACAAGGAGACAGATCAGGGGAGTATGGTGAGTGCTCCAATTCTTCCCAACCCAGCGCTGCAGTAGCTGCTTTATGTGGTCGTGCATTGTTCCAGAAAATGATTGCCCTGTCCATAAGATCAGGCTTTTCCCTAACGCCACATCGTAGCTGACTTAGCAGGAACTCCCTGTAGTAAGCTGCTGTCACAGTTTGCTCATGTGGAACGAAGTGGCACACAATGAACCCCTGATGTCATAAGCGACAATCACTTGGGAAGGATTCTAACGGAACTTCTGCCTTGATGGTGACCCCACATGTCACCACTCTGCGGACTGACATTTGAGTTTCAGTTCATATGCCTGGTCCCAAAATTCATCAATTGTGATTGTTTATGAAAGAAAGTCGTCGCCGTCCTGTTGCCTAGGTGAGCAGTGCATTTTGCATATCACACCCACTTTTGAACTTCTGTCAGTGCATGTGGTACCCACTTCGATAAAATTTTCACAAAATTCTGTGAATGAAGTGTTTCTTGATGCCACTTTTGCTCTCTAACTCAATACCATCTATCTTCTGTCTCCCTTCGGCAGATGCTCGATTACTGCACGTGCTACAGCGGTCTGCACACTCGCAGGTCGTCCAGTGCATTGCTGATCATTGGTTGCCACACACCCTCGTTGAAACGCTCCTATCCACCTTGCAGTCCAGTATGGAAGGGCATTATTCCCAACGGCTTCCTTGCAACTCCCACGGAGAAAGGCTATTTTGACATATGAGTGCTGCTCGACACAAGTTACATCCATCTCGCACAGAGGTAGCCAAACAACATTGCTCTCTGCGCTATTAGCAATTCATTTTGAGCCATCTGTTGTTGTGAACACACATTAGGACAGCATGTCTTTCATCTGTATATTTCAAATTCTCCACCCACGCTGGTATTTTCACACAAAAATAGTTGCCATGACTTATGCCCTATCTCTTGTATCTATATCTTTTTTTGTGAAGCTATTTTGTAATAAATTTTAGTTTTGTGTAATGTTGTGATGGCATCACTACTATTTGCCTTGGCTAAGCATCAATTGGGAGCTATGAAGCAGTCATGATGCAGTCGCAGAGATAAATAATTATTATCAAAGAAGTAATAAAGAATTTTCACCTGACTGACATCCCGAGAAGAAATGATTAATAACGCCTTGAAAGTATTTTCACATTTTAAACCACCAATGTAATATCCTGTTGAAGAGATTGAATAAAGCAGATTCTACTGAGTAAGACCAATATAATTTTCTAGATTAACACATAAAACTATGCAGTATTACAGCACATGCAACTAATGCTTCTTTATTGGACTCTGATGTCTCTTTGTATGAGTACCCATTTTGCTTTGTGGCATTACAAATTAACATCAATACAATATAAACTCGTTGAATTACTTTTGATGTAGTAATAGTGACGGTCAAATTATATGTGGTATTAATTTGTTGAGTTGGTTTTTTTAACACTTAGTCACTTACATTTTTATTATGAGGGACTAGTTTCGAAAGCCTATGCTTTCATTTTCAACCTCACGGGTGCAACTGCCGTTACTGGTTGCGTTTGCTTGTGCTCTCTTCCCTGGTGGCGAAATGATGAACTTCTTTCCCAGGGAAAACATCCTCATATGGAAAAACAAAGATCACCTAATAAACTTTGAAATCCTGCCAGTAGACTTCTTAGTTAAGAAGTTCATCATTTTGCCACCAGAGAAGAGAGCACAAGCAAATGCAACCAGCAAGGGCAGTTGGACCCGTGAGGTTGAAAATGAAAGCATAGGCTTCTGAAACTAGTCCCTCATAATAAGAATATAAGTGACGTAGTGTTAAAAAACCAACACAGCAAATTAATACCACATATTGTTGAATTACATTTACATTACAACAATTAACATTAAAACACTTCATAAAACTGCATAATTAATTTACTGGTTCTATGATATTCTCAATATATATATGTGATATATTAAAGGAAATCCTGCACTTTATTAATGGTTTGGCACCTTCTTATTCATGTATGGTGTCAATTTCCTTTGTACGCCTTTTTAATGTTATATGGGTACACATTGAACCCTTTAAATACATTAAATTTTCTCTGACTTGTCTCAACATTTTGTTATGAAAGCATCTGAATGATATTTTAAATGAAATTTAATGTGCCAACATGCCACCATGATAACTTAGTTGGTTAGAGCAACTGGATGGAAACTGGAAGAACTGTGGTTCAAATCCTGGGTATGGCATTGTATTCTTCAGTGTGATTGTACTTAACCAAGTTTGGTGTTCAATAGACTTCGTTTTTTGAGTTAGGCTATTGACAGTCATAGGCACATATACATGCTGAAATTGCTTTTTTTGGATTCAGGGATATCAAAACCTTATTTTCAGTGATAGTTTTGAAATTTTTGGTCGGAGTACAACTAGGTGCTATTATTGGCTTGGCTTTCATGCTAATCGGATGTAAACGGGTTATGCTTTCGGTCAGCACCCACATACATTCCACTTTAAGTTTACTAAAGATTACATTGTTAAATACTTCATGATCATAATAAACAGAAATATTCATGAAATGATATGCATTAGTCCCAACGTTGTATTAATGATTTCAAGTGGTGTGAAGGTATCACATTTGAAACAGGTCTCTATCCTAGCTATTGTTGTTTCAGCCTGTGCGAACATTTTTCCACACAAACAAGAGCACGTGTGGGGAATGGCTGAATAGGATTCGTACTGCAGTAGTAGTGGTGGCTATGCATGCAGGTCAGGCAACCACAGCTGTTCGTCATGGTCACTGTCTGCTTCAAGAAATGGTCGACAGTAACAACACCCAGGTAGTGTGTTTCATTCCATTAAGACAAGGTACATGTTAGCACATATCAATAAAGATGCAAGGATATAAAATATATAAAGGCAAGATATATAAACATATAAAATACAACTATATATGCAATTTTAATGTTATAATTTTCATTATTTCCTTTTGTAAACATTTTTCCATTGTACCTTAGAAGTGGTAATCATTTAAGAATTTGTACAAAACCCTTTTAAATTTTTAAGGGAATTCAATAGCCTTTATGTACTGATGTATTTTATGGCATACATAGATGAAAACCAGCAAATGTGAAGTTGTTTTCATACATATAGGTTCTGAATGAATTTGTAAGCACATTATTCTTTGTTCCAGTATGATGTGAATTTGTATTTAACTTTGATGCCAAGAAAACAATTTTGTTGAATTTTCCCAAAAATAAACAACTTTTACATGAAAAATTCTCTTAATTTTGTATTTTCTCTAAAGTACATGATTTTGATTATAATACCTTAAAATTGAGAAATGGCATTACCAGCAAAAGTACATACATTTAATTTAGTGTAAATAGCTGATGAAAGCCCCTTGGTTTTCATTGAAACTTGTGTAATCGGAAAATTTAGAAAAATGATAAAAAGTTTGCTGTAGGAAAGTATAAGAACTGAGGGAATCGTAAAATTGTTTTTGTATTGGTAGCTTTAACGTTTCTGAGATTATTTTTGTTGTATTTTAACTTTATACAAATTATTGAAATTTGTTTTGACAATCCATTTGTTGAACATTTTGGAAGTTAGCAATTCTTTTTCTTTCACATAACCTATTGCTAACAATAATTAGCTTGTGATAAAAACAACTGAGTGCTGTGTCCACACCCAGAACAAAACACAGACAAATTATCTGCATGCATCATGAAAGTGTTTTGTCTCCACTGTGCATATTCTTTATTTGTAATACACAGAAGAAACAAGTGATATCAGAGTATAACATTTTTATTGAAGTTAGACATTTACACTTAAGTTTTATGATTTCACAAATTTATTTCTTCATTTTAAATCATGTTTGTGATATTGTAGAGAAAAATGAATGCTATTTAAAAAAAAAAATAACATAGAAGTGGAAAATTTTGAAAACAGCCAGAACATTCAAGTTATATTATTGTTTGTTGATTCTGCATATTAAAACTGGGAATTTTGTATGCATTAATTTGATGTTAGAACATTTTTAAATGGAGAACAGAGTTCCATTCAAGTGTAAATGAGTGAAAGCAGGTTCAAGTGAAATCATATATTTTAATGATTGTTATTATGCCAGAAAAGGCAGTTCTGTTAATGATTTTCAGAACATCTGATATGTAAAGAAAGTTGGAAAGGGAGTAGGTGAGGTCGAGGGGTTTGGTTCCAGCTTATTTAAAATGATTTCTAAGCAGATTTTATTTCTATAATTTTATGATATGTTTTACTGAATTGACTTGTAGGGAATGGAGTTTGAGCGAACTGTGATCTACCTCTGCTGGGCATATCTGAAACTGCAGGAACCAGAAGCTATACAGGGACTATATGCTTGGTGCAACAAAGTCTCAGGTCACAAGTTTCCCTGGCTCAAAGCTGCAGCTGAACAGGCAATGGCAAAGTTAGTATCTGTGAAACTTCAGTGGTAACAAAATACTTCCGGGAGTGACAAAGTATCTGCAAATATCCATACTCTGTTCTGATTGTTTTGACTTAGCATATGCTCTAAACATAAAACATGTAGTGGGCACAAAATCTTTATCAGTTAAAGTTGCATAGTGGGATAGAACCACTTTCACTTTAACCTATGGTACTCCCTTATTTCGCTTCTACATACAAGGAAGCAAGTGATAAGACTATTTCTGTTAATTGTTTCTCAATTAGCTTGAAGTAAATAGAAGCATAAGCTTTTTAACAATAATTTATTATAGAGATGTAGAGAAAGTCATGTGAATGGAACACATCAGATTTTTATCTATAATATCTAATCAATATCCAGCAAAGTTCTTGTTTAATTAATCTCGGGGATTTCCTTAAAAGGGGATTAGCATAAGATTAAACATTCAATTGCCAGAAATAATATGCAAATTGTGTTTTAAGTATTTTGATACCAAAACTTATTATTTTCAGAAATTCTAAATCATTATATATATACAAATAATAAGAAAGCAACTTAAACATCTGATGAGTTCCGTTCACTTAACTTTCTCTACATTTTGGTAATAAAGTTTATTATTGTTAAACAGCTTATTCTTCTATATACTTCATGCTAATTGAAATAAACATTAGCAGAATTATAACTTGTAGAATGGAAATAGGCTAAAGCAATAGTCAAATCTTTTAAAAGCTGGTGGCCATGTGGTAGAAATCTGTTTCTTTGCTATGCCAAAAGTTGACAAATTCCTGTACAAGAAAAAAGTAAGTACTTTAAAACTCAAACCAATAGCAAAGAATATCTCAAAAAAGGTGAACTGCAATGAAAATTTTGATTTTCTCAAAAATGGCTCTTAAGGATTTTTATTAAAATACTGTGTGTTAAAGATATTTATATGACATATAAAATATATATCTTAAATTCTCTGGGAATAGTCTCTGAAGACCTCTTCATTCTGGATGACTTTTGCATAACTTGTAAACCATAAGAGATAGCCAAAAAACTTACTGCATAAACAATTTAAAGCTCATTAAAACATGCAATTTATGTTATATAAATTTTTTTGTATTGTTGACCATTTCCGAGATATTCCTTGGAATATCTTGTCAACTCCTAGAATGCAGAGAAGAGAAATTGCAATCACATAGCAACCAATTTTTAAAAGATTTGACCATCAGTTTAGCCTAGTGTATTCTCTTATTTCCTTTCCGTTATCGAAACTTCATTATAAAACCATTTCTGTTAATGTTTATCTCAAGTAGCATGAAGTAGATAATTAATTTTTTAACAATAATTTGTTACCGAGATGTAGAGAAAGTTATAGGAATGGAACACATCAGATTTTAATTTTTTCAACTTTCCCATATTTCTTGTTTTTTTTACTTTCTCTAGCATATATGTATAAGTACATAGTAGATAGAAAAGTTATTATATTCTATCAAAAAAAGAAGAAACTTGCAGTTTAAGAGAACCTTGGTACAGTAGTGCTCAATGTTTTTAAAAATATAATTTGTTATTTATATTTTGCTAGAGTTATGAATAAATATGCATTCATTTATATCTTAAATTTTAAATTGTAGTCTTATTCTATTTGAGACTGTCATGTATTTAGATAAAAATAAGGTAACTAATATACTACATGTCTAGTGAAGAAGGAGCTAAAGCTTGTGAGTGCTGAAGTTATTGTTACTTTGATTTGATGTCTCAGGTTTGAGAGTGCTGCAGAATGTTACCACAAGTTGCTGAATCAGGAAGGTATCAGTCCTTCACCTGCCAGTTCTCCTGCAGAATCTACGTCCTCCAGCCCTGTTAAACAGCAGCCAGCGAAGGCCGATCCAGAACAGCATGTTCTGGGATTCATTGCAGATCAGGTACATCTTGTGACTTGAACGATGGTGGACTGGAATCGAATGAATGAATAAGTGCATTTATTGACATAACAATATCATATGTATATAGAATTTCAACAATTGCACAGGTCCACAGACCGTACATGCTTTTGTAATACACACTAAAAAGCAATATTAAAACAACAAAGAGTAAACACGAAAATAAAAAGACAGAGGTAATATACAATCAAAAGCAATATTTAAACAACAAAAAAGAATTAAAAGAGTAAACCCAAAAATGAAAATACAAAGATATTCAAATATAGCAATTTAAATTTACAGCACAGAGTACACCTTCATAAATGCACCCACTTATAATAGATAATTACACTTAAAAGAAACATATACACATAATATATACACAATATATAAAACCATAATACAACAGTGACCTAAGTATGACATAAAATATATATATGTAAAACATTGTAGTCACTCTTGTTTAGTTGTCCTTATCCCCCACCCCACCCCCTTCTCTATTGACAGCCTCCTCAGATCTGAGCTGTCTTGCCTTAAGTATAAATTTACTAGCCCGTCCACGTCTTCCATGCCCGCCAGTAGCGTCCAACATGCTTCTAGCTCTACATTCGTGGTGGTAAAGAATCTCTGTAAATATTTTTCCCACCATTCTTCTGTACCCCTACATCTTGCCAAGATGTAAGTCCACGACTCTTCCTCCACGCAAATGGGACTGGAATTGCAATAGCATGCTAATCACCATGCTTTCTCATACAAGACGTTTAAATGTTGAACTCCTCCCAAAAATCTGTAATATGTATGTTTGCACTCACTCACCACATTTGGCAGTTCCTTTGCTAAAATTATACCAATAATATTAAATTTAATAAATTTAGAACGATTTACTTTATCTTTACACTTGCTTTGCTTAATAAATTATTAAAATGAAACATTTCAGCTGTTGGTTGATTGAAGCTTGTTCTTTTGCTCTCCCCTTCCTCCTCTCCCAGCTCAGTTTGATACTGTTGCCATCTATTGGCAGGATAGCCGAGCTCTACCAGAGTACTTGTTGGTGGAATTTCAAAATTTGACAGCCACATTCTTGAAAAATATTTTCTCCCAAATAGTCTGTTCTGGTTTTAACAATGTTATAATTTGACCAATGTTGTAGTTCTGCTGCCATCTATTGGCAAGATACCAGAGCTCTACCAAGTAACTTATGGTGGAATTTTAAAATTTGACATCAATATTCTTGAACAAATTTTTTCTCCAAATAGTCTGTTCTTGTTTTAATAACTTAATGGTTTGACCAATGTTCTCTGACCAAAAATGGTGTGATAGAGCAGATTTATCAAAGTGTCAGAACACTAATAGCAAGACAAATAACACTCAGAATCCACATTTGCACAAGGTAATTATATTAGTTACATAGCTTTCTCAGCAAAGTCTGATTTTGAAGTGCTCAACAGCTTTCAACACAGTCCTTATGTCAATTTCATAACTTGAGCCGTGTTTGACTACACATTCCTTCAGTTCAATATAACCTGAAATTATCTTGATCCAATACCATGAGAAAAGGAAGTTTGCTGAAGTCTTTCAGGAGAGTTAGATTTGTTTCTTTTAGCAAGATAGTTTTGAGATACAGCACACAAGCTTTCATGTTGGGTCTTGTGACATAATTAGATTGGGATTCACTAACATTTTTGAAACAATTGCTTAAAGGAACCTTTAACAGTAGCTATGTGTTTACTCTAAGTGATCTGTTGTAACACTGCTCTATGGTTTTGAATTGTATCTGCAATTTTCCCAGTTCTTCAAAAAGATGATGAGCATAAGGATATTTTGATCCTTTTACAAAAAGTCTGCTACAAAACTTGGCCATCAGTAAAGTATTCAGGGATTTGAAGAGCTGAACAAGAATAGCATATGAGTTTGTTGTTTTATATATTGTACATTCTGTCAAGAAAGTACCAGGAATTAATCATGTAAAAATCCTGTTTAAAAGGGGATTCGAAATTATTGTTGTCGCTAAGTTGGTACAACTTTCCTTTATACCCACGCAGAGTTTGATCGTCATCTGTCGTCTAGTTTGTTTACAGTACGTCATTTTGTTAGTTCATCTCAAAGGTGATTTGCAATTTTACGATGGATACAAATATTGAACAAAGAATCTGTCTCAAATTTTGTATTGCAAATGGTATTTCGTGTGCCGAAATGCTGAAAATGTTACAGAGGGCTTACGGTGAATCGACTTATCAAAAACACGTGCATATGAGTGGTACAGTGCATTCAAAAGTGGTCGAGATGTGGAGGAAGATTTGCCTCCCTCTGGTCGGCCATCAACGGTTTCAACTGAACTGAAAATAGTCATTTAGGTCTGATAGAGATTGCAGCTGAACTTTCTGTCTCACGAATCGATTTGTACCATTTTAAAGAATTGTTTGGGCATGACACACGTTGCAGCTCGGTTAGTTCCGAAAGACTTGAATTTTCTACAAAAACTCAATCGCTTAAGGACTGCTGAAGACATGCTAGAATGAGCCAGTTCAGACCCCACATTCATGAAACGCATTTTAACTGGTGATGAGACGTGGGTTTACGAGTTTGACACTCAAACCAGTCAACCAATTTCCGAATGGCACCTTCCTACTGAACCGAAACCTAAAAGGGCACGTCAAACTCGATCAAAACTGAAGGTCATGTTGACAGTTTTTTTTTTTTTTTTCGATTATCACGGTGTCGTGCACTCAGAGTTCTTGCCAGAAGGTCAGATGGTAAATAAAGACTATTACCTGAGTGTTATGCGGCGTTGGTGAGAACAAATACGGTGAAAAAGGCCAGATTTGTGGAACGACAACTCATGGATTCTGCACCATGATAACGCACCAGCTCACAAGGCTATTATTGTGAACGAATTTCTGGCCAAAAACTCAACAAATTTCATCGAACAACCACCATATTCACCTGATCTGGCTCCTGCTGATTTCTTTCTCTTTCCAAAACTCAAGTTACCACTTCCAGGCACCTGTTTTCAGTCGATAGAAGACATAAAGGAAAATTCGCGGCGACAAATTGACATCGATTCCTAAAAGTGCCTACAAAAAATGTTTTGATGATTGGATTATTCGTTGGTATAAATGTGTAATTTCAGAAGGGGCCTACTTTGAAGGCAATAAAATAAAATTGGATGAATAATTCATTTTTTGTGTTTTATTGGCAAATTCCCGGAACTTTCTTGACACAGTAGTATAGCCAAGGAGAATACAGTTGCATATATAGTTGTAAGTGACAAAGTCTATTTTAAATTTTGTATTTACCCAATGACTGATAAATAAATTTAATTCAATGGTCTCTCGGTTACGTACTGTACACGTGGCTGGCATTTGCACAGCCCCATCACCCAACACACATGCATGGATGCCAAATAAAATCTCAGATCACATAATTATCATAATAAACACAATACAAACCTTATCACAAAAGATGTTTGAAATTCCTGGACAACAGTGACCTTATATGGTTTGAGTTTTAAAAGTTTTGTTGCTTTCCATGCTGAAGCTTTCGAAATATCAGTTTCATGTGCAAGAGTTTATCTCATGGGATTTTTGATGTGACCATTCTAACCGTTCTCTGATTTTATCTAATTTCTACTCCATAAGCACACACCTGTTTACCTTTCTTTTTCTATCACAAATTGATCCCATCTCCCTGAATTTATTTACAAGCAAACGAACAGCCTCTCTACTAGGGACATGCACCCAGGAAATTTAGTTTCATCCCTACAAGATGATAATATATATCAAACCTAAATATTCTTTGTGGCACTGTATACTGCATTTGGAAAGCACTTCAAGCAAAACTAAACAGTTCTATGTTATTCACATTTGAACAGAAGTAAGACTGACCACGTGTGACGACAGAATGGATGTAGGGATTGGCAGTGAAGGTCACATGGGCCATTTGCTGGGAGCTAAGTTTTGTAGCAAACGTACTTTAGTTTGGTTACCAGTTCAACAATGCACTGAAAGTGTTCTGTCTTCAGCACTCAAGAGATACAAAGTAGTTTGTGCTACAGTTGGCAATACCTTTTAATTTTTCTGATTCACAGAACTCAATGTTTGGCAGATAATCTGCCAAAAGAACTGATGAATCTTGAATTCCAGTTGGTAACCACTGGCATTGGAAACAATGGACGGCTTGCTTCTATCTTCTCCTTGATAAGGGTGGAATAAAGATTTTTTTTTTCTTTTCTGGGTGTTGAGATATAAACTCTTAGCCTTAGTGTAACATTCAATTATGGTAATTCTTGAGGACATATGCTGTCAAGAAGGCTAAGTTAATGAGCCCAGCATTGGATCTGTATTAAATGATCTCCTATAACTAGTTTCAGACCTTTGACATATAGCAAAGTCCATGATTATATAGTTCACTGCTCCATAATCTGTACCATATTCCTTAATGGAATTAAGAATTACCTTAATGCAGATGGGACCATTTACAGACTCAGGAAAGTGTTTGCCAGCAACCACTAATTCAGAAGCAAAATTACACAATATGCTGAACAAGACTGCAAAAACACATCATTACATCAGGTCTGTGGTCTCGTCACAGAAAAGGTCAATTTTCTTTTAACCTTCAGTGCAACTCCTGCTTTTCAGATGCTAGCTGCCTCTCAGTGTTGCATGGGCAGATATGCGCCTTCTGAAGAGGATATTAAATATAACAAAACAGCTATAAACATCTAAAACTAAGGATAGTCAATCTAAGTTAACTTTCTTAAGATCCATCAACTTCATCAAACAGAACTAAATCAATTTTTCAAGTTACTTTATGGTGTATAACATTCCTACTTTCTCTACCACAGGTACATAGCAGGTAGAGAAGGTATGTATTGCACCCAAAAATATGTTGAGATTTGACATATATATTTTGAGGCCCCCTGAATCAAAAAAAAAAAAAAATTAGAAAATGGTGCATGCACATGCATTTATTTTTTATATGGTAATTTTTTGTCTCTTATGGTTTATTCCAGAGTGGACTTCAGAGACTATTCCCAGAAAATTCAGGATAATTCATTTTATATGTTATGAAAATGTCTTAATCAAAATTATTTCTACTTTTGTGAAGATGCTGAACTTAAATATCAAATGTATTTAACCAACCTTTTGTTCATGCATGCGCACCCACTCACATAATGCATGTGCACGCACCCACACAAACACTTTTCTAAAAATGTTCCCTCCTTCCGGTGGATCTCAAAATGTGTATTTCCAATGAAACCTCAGTATTAAATTTTTGGGTGGGATGCTACACCTTCTATACCTAAAATATATATAGTAGAGAAATTAAAAGGAAATCCTGTTAAAACAAGTAATTCCTGTCAATTGCCAAATAATTTGTTTGAATATTAACTATTTCTGAAATATTTGTTGCTGGTTTGCTTTTTAAAAACTTCTATCATAGATTTTGGGAAATACTAATTAATCATTCTTCTGCTTCCTGTGATTCCAGCAAAGAGTATGGTATTTTAAACCTAACAGATAGCAGCCCAGTAATGTAATATTTAACATGAAGTAGATGAAAAATAAGATTTTGTAGGAATGGTGTATAAAGGGGGAGAGATGATAGCTACACCAGTTCTTTTTGTAATGAAATTATTTGGTTTTCAGCTGACTGAGAGTTATAAGTCCTTGAACAACTGGACTGAACTGCAGAGATGGAAAGAGAAAGAGGGCGAGTTGTGGACCAACCAGAATGGAGGGAACCCTCAGAAATATGTAAGTTGTGTTTTGTGCAAGTCTGGGGTTGTAAATGTGGAAGAAATGTTGGTTAGCAGCAACTGGATTGTGTTTCAGCTGATGAGCAGTGCAATAACACCAAAATTAGTAAAGGCATTGGCAAGTTTCGAGGCAGGAGAGCTTGAGGCTGTGCAAGAGATGATGAAATGGGACAGCGGTGGTAACGAAGGTATACAGTCGTGGAGCAGTTACAGGCAACTGGGTCAGACTGAGGCAGCGCTTTTTCAGACTGCATTAGCTCTCGGCTCTAGCAGCAGCAGCAGCAGTAAAGAGTGAGTGAATAAGCACCTTATATTTATTTATGCTAAGCTTTATACAGGTGAATATGGCCGGTGTTCAGCCCTGGCTCTTTACCGGTCGTACCAATATTTTACAATGGTTTATTAATTCTAGTTTATTACACCATTTTGTCTATTTACTGTCCATACCCATTTATTTTTCACTGTATATAAGAATTGTCCAATCTTCTTACTGTCTTTTTGAAACATTTCAACTACTGCTACATTTTTATCTATTTTAAACCATTTCTTATTAATATACTCTTTTCTCCAAACTTCAGTCCCCTTACATTTAAATACAATGTGTTCCATATCTTCATTTCCGCCACATATAGGACATTGGTTTTGTGGAATACCTTTCCTTAAACCTTTCAATCTCCATACTCCTGCTTTCAGCCATGTAATACCTTCTCGCTCCTCTTTATTTGTACTATGTACTTTTCCCTTTCCCATGAGTCTTTCATTGGTATATAGAAAACTAAAGATCTCTTTTCAGCTATCTCACTAAATATTTTTTGTATTTCTATATCCTCAAATCTTTTCCTTGCCAAATTCCAGAAGTTATTCACATTATTTTCTCTTCTCCACATTTCCCCTAACCCACTACTTTCCAGGTTATTTCCGAGACAGTCTACCCATTCCTTGTTCTTTAAACTTTTCCCTTGATATACTAAACACTGTTTTAACAAATTTTTTCCAATTTTAATATTCTATACCAAAATTTCAATGCCCTTTCCATAATCTTTCCCTTGCTTGCCACTCTACCCAGCTCTATTTGTGCTACCTGCCTAACGGTTGCATTTGGTAACCCAAGCATTTCTTTGCAAAATTTCCTATGCACCTCATCTATGACTTCCCATTGTCCTTCTAATCCCCATACTTCTATCCCATATAGCATTTTTGCCTCAACCACCATATTGTACACTTTTTCTAACCATCTAATATTTATATTAGGTACTTTGTATTTGCAATGTCTAATAGCTGATAAAGCTCCTTTTCCTTTATGCACCTTAAAAGAATATTGTACCTTTTTATTTTACTTTAATATTTAAGTAAGTCTCATGATATTTTTATCTAAACTGTTAACAGTTATCTTAACTATTCATCACAATATAATTTGGTTTATTGGATAATATTGTAATCCTCACGAACTTGCAACTGCAAGAGGTATAAAATTGAACTAGTATCTTGATTCAAGAAGAACAGGCTTCTAATAAACACCCAAAAAACAGTCGTCATGAGTTTCCACACCAGCCAAAACAGAAATAGTTTAAAACCACTTATAAATGTAGATGGGGAGATCGTAGAATATCATGGACAAACAAAATTTCTGGGAATATTACTAAGTGAAGATCTTAAATGGGGGCACATATTAACATGGTAAATAAAAAATTTAGTGTAGGATGTTACATTTTAAAGACTTTAAAACAAGTAACAAGTGCACAGGTCCTTAGCAGCACATATTTTGCAAAAATTCAGAGTCATATTTGGTATGGAATAAAATTCTGGGGGGGGCCTTCAACTGGAGATGAAAAAGTGTTCAAAATTAAAAAAACGAGCAATTAGAATAATGACGGGCAAAACAAATAGAACATCCTGCAGAGATTTATTCAAATCACTACGCATTCTAACTGTGCCCTGTATATACATGCTGGAATTTATTATATCCATGTAAACAAGCACAATTTGTTGGAAAATTCACAGATACATAATCACCATACAAGACACAAAGGGTACCTACATACTCTCTATTACAGAACACATCTTATCACACAGGGATTAAATTGTTTAACAAATTACCTTCTGCCTTAAAAACATAGAAGATGCAAAGTTATTTAAAACGAAAGTGCGGTCATTCCTGTTAACAAATTCTTTTTATTTTGTTATGGAATTTCTAAACATGTAGTAAAGCTGCTATGAATAATTGTATGTAAACTGTTTACTTGTTTTCTCAAATTGAATATGTAATGACTTAATGTATATTTATACTTTTTCTTCTATTATTGATGAAACCATGAAATTGTGTACAATTTTTAAATAGTGAATAAAGCTTACTTACTTGTGCGTCTGTCTTAACAGGAAAGGAATATGGAGTGACAAAGTGCAGAATTGTCTAAATGCCATACGTTATCAGCTGCAAGAAGGTCTACGTCATGTACCTTCAGAGTTCTTGGTAGAGGCTAATGTTCTGTTGTATGCTGGAAAAGGCCTTCAAGGTCTACTTGGAGATGTCACAGATTCCAACACTTTCAACATGGTAAGAATTTGGTTTTGACTAAAAACATGCAAAAGCCTAAGGTTGTAACTACAGTAAAACTTTATTTACATGTTTTTCAAGGGTCTTAGAGGAAAAAATTGTGTTTTAAAAATGTATGTGAAGGCATACATTAGATAAGGAAAAAGGGTTGGGTGGAGAAGAAACAAAGTTATACAAACTTGCATGAGAAAAATACTATAATGCACTATAAAAGAAATCCAACAAAAGTTTGTGACAATGCATAATGCTAAATGAACTATCAGCATTAGAACAGTGTTTTCGCTGGATGCCAGCTGCTATGTAACATTGCTAACGTTAAACAGGTGCATGTTCTTAATATGGTGAAATATTCATAATTATGGCTACGCCATGCATAAGATTGCTCAGATTTGTGTGCAAAAACACAGAAATTAATGCTGTAAAACAAAACGTGTAGATCAGACACAAATAATATTTAAAACAAAACATCTCTGACTGCATCAGAATATTACAAGGATCATGATAAGAAGCAATTTCCTAAACCCATCCTCAAACCTTGTACTTTATGTTTATGGAGTCTTCTTTTTTTACTTTCTCTATACGTACTATGTGCATATTGTATAGAGAAGGTATTGTAATGTACCCAAAAATTTGATACCAAGATTTCACCAGAAATACATATTTTGAAACCCCCGAATAAAAAAAGAAGCATTTTTAGAAAAATGTCTGTGTGTGTGTCTATGGGCAGTATAGCTCAAAAACGAAAAGACTGTTAAGAATCAAACTTGGTATTTAGGTTTGGTATCTTCCAAGGATGCGTCACAAAGATTTTCAAGAAAATCCCCCTACCCCAAACTACCCTTTACATGGAACTTTTTTCGAAAATTTTGATTTTCTAAAAAATGGCTAACGAATTTGATTAAAATATCGTGTATTAAAGATAGTTTCCTGACAAATAAAATGTATATCTTGAATTTTCTGGAAATAGTTTCTGAAGACTTCTTTATTCTGGATGAATTTTACGGAATTTTGCATAACTGGTACACCGTAAGAGATGGACAAAAACTTGCACACAAAAAATGTAGCGCACTTTAAAACACACAGTTTATGTTATATACATTTTTTTTTTTTTTTTTTGTGGAATTGATAGTTTTTGAGGTATTTGTTGTTTTTGGTTTCAGCTTTGAAAAACGTACACCTCCTGTCCACACAAACAAAGGAACTTCAGTCTTGACTATCACTTTAATCTATGGTACTCCCTTATTTTGCTTCTACTTACAAGGAAGCAAGTAATAAGACTATTTGTGCTAATTTTTTCTTGATTAGCATAAAGTAAATAGAATCATAAGCTTTTTAGCAATAATTTGTTGTAGAGATGTAGAGCACATCAGATTTTTTCTATTAACACTACATCACTTATATACCATCACCAGTACTAATAACAATATTTCAGTGTAATAAGTTCTATTATAATGCCAAAAAGTTCTATACTTTATAAGGTTCATTCTGAAAGTTTTTAGCTACAGTTGAACCTTAAAAGGGACAGCAATATAATTGCTTTCACTTGAAAGACGGATACTTTAAAGCTATAAACACGCTTTGCTATGCAACAATGTGGCAAGTGTTTTAGCAAGAATGCGGACGCAAGTACTATCAGTGTTGCACAGTCATTCAGATGCAATGCAGCAGTCATTACATAATTTTCATGAGGTATATCAAATATATCAAATATATACCTCCAATTGACACTCTTACCAAATTTGTTTTGATTCCAGTAGTTAGCAATGCATTAGTACACAATCCACCTAGTAGCAGTAACCATAACAGTGTAAATAAACAACATCAAAAAAGAGACCAAAAGAATATGTTGATAATGCAATGAAATTGTTGCGAAACTAGTCCAGGCAAGGATTCCAAAAGATAAGTGAAGATTGGTTGCAACTATTATTTTTATATTAATATTAATGGGAATGCTCAGTGAAGTAACTAATCAAACTAAATTTGAGTGAAATTTGAGTGTAATCTATGTTTTACTCCTAATTTCAGAGTGAGCCTTTTAGGAATCACACACAAAAATTCTGTATGCTAAAGTATACTACTTTTTGGCATTATATCAGAACTAATACACTGAAGTATTATTGCTATTAGTAGCAGCAGTAGTATTGGTATTAGCTGGAAAACAAAAAATGTACTAGATACAATGGAAAGCATGGGTTTTGAATATGGCAAGATGACAACCTGGGCTGATGATAGCCATATTGTTTGGATACTCAGTACAAATAAAAATAAGTAAAATTCACTGGAATATATTCTCTCAATGTGTCAACTTCTGTACGTTTTCATTTATCAATCATTAGCCAGCCAGAAGTGGTAAAATGGGGGATTACAGAATCTTTTAGAAGCAGGGCAAAGCAAGCAAGCAATACCCTGCAATATGGCTATGTGTCCTTTTATGTTGATAAATGTGACCATGATTTGTCTTTCTTAGGTTTTTTTTTTTTGTGTTGCAGGTGAATGATTTGAACGGTATTGATTCTCTGAACTCTGCAGTGCTTACAAAGGTGCTGTGGTGGGGCAAGTACTTCAGTGAGAGAGGCTCATTGATACACCAACAAGAGCCATTGAAACATCTAATGTTAGAAGCGACGAGAATTGCCAGAAAGGAAGGAAATCTTGGACTATCACAAAGATTTCTCCTGGACTACATTAGAACAGATGAGGAGTTACTTCCTTACTGCAGCGTAATCCAAGAACGCAAAGTGCAGGTGGATGAACTGTCACAGGAGTTTGCGGGGCTGTCATTTACTGTTGATGATGACCTGCCCTCAGGTTCGCTGCAAGTTCTCAGCACTAGGGGACTCTCAGAAGTGGCAAAATTATTGTACAGGTAAGGGGCCATTTTTTACTGCCCATTGTCTGTCCAAGAATGAATTGGTGAAATTATGTACAAATGAGCCTGAGGTTCATAGAGCTAAGTCACCTGTTATTTGTCTTCTCAGGACAAGGGAAAACCTCTGAAAAAACCTTAACTGGATGACCCACCGTAATTGAGAAACTCGGGCGTATATGCTAACCCCATACCACAGAGGTTTTGGGAGCACTTTGATTCTAGGACTGCCACATTAGCTTTGAGTTAACAACCAGATGTTTACTATAGTGTTTTAATAGTACACTTTAGGAGGGAATATAACTGATTTGTTTAGTGTTAAAAGTCAATTCATCTGGAGTCTAAGGGGCTATCCCAGAACATTTTTCCTATAGACCTCCAATAATTACAATTTTTTACAATTTTCTCTTCTCTATCTGCTATTTTCGATGTCTTTTTTACAGTAATAAAAGTATATTATTTTGCACACTAGTTCAAACTAGGAATAAAATGAAATTGAATAGAATTTAAACTCTCTAACTCAAAACATGAATTTCTTGAAATCTCCGTATGAAATTTTTGGGTAGAATGCAATATCTTCTCTACCTAACAAGCAAGTGGTAGAAAAAGAACAATTTTGGTGCTGGTGTTTTCTATTAAGTTTTACTGCTGAGGACATAAAGCTGTTGGAATACTAAATTTACATTCTTGCATTTTAATTCCAAAACCCTTTAACTTTCTTAATTGGCTAAACATTAAATATAGTATACTCTTCATTGTCTGGGGGTAATCTTGGAGGGAAGAACCACAAATAATCAAGAAACTTGTAATTTAATGCTTTTAAGGTACAACATGTAAACAGGAAATTATGTTTAAAAGCTTTTTTTCAACATGTATTCTTTGTTTAAAAGTTGATTCTACTTCTGTGCATAGATATTGTAGGCCTGCTTATTTTTTAAAATGTCCTTGATGTTGGTCTGCTTCTGAGAGGAGTTTTTTCGCACAGCACTTTGAACTTTTCTTGAAGTAAGTTCATGAATCCCATGACATTGTTTTAATCTGGTTAGTTAACCATATGAGGCATTAAATTTTCCCTCTAACCCTAGAGCTGCTTGAATAAATTAGCCTTTTTAGTACACGTTGTGCCTGAAACAATGACACCTACTGCACGTTTTTGGCTGGACCATTGTAAAGGAGCAGCATCTAATTCATTGAATGTACAAATGGTCCAGATCTATTATCAGTTTCTGATAAAATTCTGTATTTTCTGCTTATTGTTTTTAATGTCCCGAACAGTCTGCATTCCAGTCTGCACTTAGTTTTGCAACAGTTTCCCCCTTCTCAAATCTCTCAATTAATTCTAATTTTTGTTTTAATGTCAACACACACTTTTTTGTTGT
Source organism: Hymenopus coronatus (assembly GCA_030762935.1). Classification (NCBI taxonomy): domain Eukaryota; kingdom Metazoa; phylum Arthropoda; class Insecta; order Mantodea; family Hymenopodidae; genus Hymenopus; species Hymenopus coronatus. The sequence goes on along the minus strand of CM060893.1, from coordinate 12,982,260 downwards.
TTTGCCATCTCTTTTACAAATTTCTTTTAACTTGCTTTGGTGACACTTACACACTGATTAACATCAGAAAAACTGAACTTGGTTTTAATTTACATGGAACAGACAGGCCGATAACAATGGAATCATACTCTGTTGTCATGCGGTGATTGTTTAAACAATGGAAATTGCTCTTATTGTCATGTGGCGGGTTCTTTATTGCTGTTTCCAAAAGAAAAACAATCTCCAATAATTTTTCTTTTTTTGCAGGGGAGGATGCCACACACATTGAAAGGTTGGCATCCAAATTAAGTCAAATTTGTTTTGTATTTGAAACTATAAATAAAGTAGTAAATCTAAATACTTTAAGGAATTTGTATTTTGCATATATAAATAGTTTATTGAAATTTGGTATAATATTTTGGGGAAATTCTGACAGAGGAGATAATATCTTTAAATTACAAAAACGTATAATTAGGTTAATGATGGGATTAAGCAAAACTCATTCATGTAAATATGTATTTCAGTTATTATCAAGATTTACTTTTCCATGTGTATATATACTAGAGGTAGTGACATATGTTAGAAAGCACGAATCAATTTGAAGTTAATTTTGAAAAACATGAACATAACACCAGAAGTAAACTGCAGCTAAGCTTTGTCAGTCACAATACAACATTGTTCAGTAAAAGTACCAAGTATGCTGGCATTAAACTATATAATAACTAAAACTTGCCACCTCAGAGTCTGTATTTAAAATAAATGTAAAACACTTCTTATTGCAATAAAACTTTTATTCCATAGAAGAATTCCTGTCATCTTAAAAACATTCTGTTATATTCTTATATTTACTTATTTTTCTATTATTTTATTGATATTGACAATACTATGAATTATTGTAATTCCCACAGTTGAAATGAAATGAAATGGATAATCCGCAAACTTGATTGATGTCGGCCTTCGTGGTGTATTGGTTACCATGCTAACTTCATATACCCCAGGTTGCGGGTTCAAACCCGGCGGAGGATGATGGATTTTTTTTTTGTGTGTAAAAATCCTTAGCATGGCTTCCTTCGGAAGGGAAGTAAAGCCGTTGGTCCCGTGTTGTAGATTTATGGCACGTAAAAGAACCTCAAGCCTGATAGAGAGGCCTCTAAGCAAAATTAAGTGGTCTTTCACACCCAATTTAGAAGGGAGGCTGAGAAACACAGTAGTTAAAGAGCGTCCATAAATAACGTGCCATTTACATTTTTGCAAACTTGATAATCTGCACACGAATAATCAGGAGTATACTGTACATGGAAATGAGTCATGACTCTCCTTGGTCAGTTTTTCCTAATGGCCCTGATATTGGCAGTGCAACCAACATAGAGAATTGTAGAAAATCCTTGTAGAGATTGTGTTAATTCTGTGATAAGAGAAATTTTACTATTTGCAGCATGGAAAAGCATGACAAGGCAATGGAAGTTTGTGCCACAGCAGCCTTGAAACTTGCACATCACGGCTCTAAGCATAACTCGGAACTGAACCAGAGGCACTCCAGATTACTTCTGACTTTGGCAAAATGGCTGCAACAGGAGAACTGTGTTGGTCTTTCAATGTCTGTGAACCATCTGTTGGCATGGGAGAAACGCCACATGAGTGCAAAGGAGCTGAGTATTTTCAGAGACATTGACATTGAAGGTGTGTATACCATGTTTATCTCTTCTAGGTTTCTATACCCTAGTGCACTGTCTTGGTGGAAGAAGTATGAGAGTATTTGTTATGTATCTGTGTTAGGAATAAAGATGCCTTTTTTTTTTTCTGTCAGGCACAAATTAATATTTCTGAGCATCATCGTTGTGTCCTGATGTTCCACTTTCTGGAGCATAGGGTCTTAATGAAGCATTTCCATTCAGGTCTAATTTTAGCCATTCTCTTTATTTCATCCAACGCTTTCCTATTTCCAGGAATTCCTTGGTCTACCTGCTTTCCTCTTCGAACCTTGCAGGTTTGAATCCAGAGCTCGTCTTTCAATAGAAGATGATGTTTATGTACAATGTCTCCTAACCACTGTCACTTTTTTTGTTTTATTTGTAGTTATATGGGTGTTTGCTTTGACAGCTCCTGCTTGTATTTCAGTTTTATCCGTTTGTTACACAATTGTTACAAACAGTTGACAATGACTATGCATCTAAAACTTCACATCATGTCATCTATAGGATCATACTTAGGAACTACTATAATAATTTGGTCATCTCCAACATCTTTGAGAACTTTTAATTGCACCTTGTAAATAGAAGTAACTGTGAAGAAATACATTCCTCTTAGCTGACATGGAGTACAGATGTCTCCAAAACACAATTGAAGTAACTCTCAAAAAAATAGTGAAGTTTTTAGAATGTGTGTGCCACCATGAAATGCAGTAAAACCCCGTAATTATGTTTTTCAAGGGACTGGCCTAAAACCCATAATTATCGGGATAGTGTATACAGAATGTGATTTATTTTTATTATATGTTAAAAACACGGTAAAATAAATTTTATTTTTGAATCTTCAGGTGCAGTACAGTGCAAAATGAAGAGTAAGAGATCACTTCTTATAAAAAATCTTTGATTGCCATACACTTCTACCATTAATTATTACATTTATGCTTCGCCATTATGTACTACTGTACAACAAAAAGCTATACAGTACAAAGAAATACTCAAAGTATAAAATACACATAAATTCCTTTCAAGAAAAGTTAGTGTTACATATCTGATAGTGACACCTCTAAGGGCTTTCCAGGTAAATCATTAACAGCAGGATTTGGAAGCATTAAAAGGGGTAAAATCATACAATATGAATATGCAACGTCCAGGATAATGAAGGGGACAGCATTATTGTGGGGAATGCAATTACAGAATTTTATTTAATTATAGCTATTGTGTTATTTCATTCTGTTTTTCACTGTATAAATTGTATTTTACATTCTTCCAATTTATATCTTGCATATATTTCAGTCCCAAAAAATATTTAAAACATTGTAAGACAGATATATTATAGAATCATTAACATGGGCTATATTTTATTTTTCATGCTAAATAATGCATAAAAATTCAAAACTTGCAAATATGCATAGAAGCTTGTGACAGTGATGTGATTAAATAAAAAATAAAGGAATTTGAGTCGGTTTTTGTAACACAAGCATCACTTATTTTTACTTACTGGGACCGGTTTTGGGAACACTTGTTCCCATTTTCAACCCTTAATTCCGACTCTTTAATTTTCAAATATTTTTCCTCTTCTCTTCTAGTTTTAAGTTTTACATCTACCTAAGCTCCATCAAGATTTTCGTTGACTTTCAAAGTAACCCTTGTATTAGTTATGCACCACGTGGCACACGCGTTGAGTTTACTGGGAAAGTTTGCTTCTAACGATTTGTTAATCGGCTTAAATTCAAAACTTGCAAATATGCATAGAAGCTTGTGACAGTGATGTGATTAAATAAAAAAATAAAGGAATTTGAGTTGGTTTTTGTAACACAAACATTGCTTACTTTTACTTATACTGGGATCTTTATTTTTTTTTTAATGCATAAAACATTAATGAATTCAGTTAGCGGCCTAGTTTTTTTTTATCTTATGTGAAATCCTATTCTGCATTCTGTTTATAGAATTATTTTATCTGTTTGATATTGCAAAGCTGATAGCTTCTCAAAGAGAGAGATTGAAACCCACCACCTGAAACCTGAGAGACAATCTAGCACTTAGGCATAATAGGTCCTGTATACTTTTTAAGTTTTGTGAAACAGATGTTCTGCTTTTATTTGATGCTTTTAGCCATTTAATTGATGTATAATGTTGTAGGCTGTAACTCAATAACCCATCTGGGAACTAGTGTTATCCCAGCAGCAGATATCCTGATTGGACGTATTCTGCAAATTGGAGTGGCTCAGTGCCCAAGACTAGCCAAGGCATGGAGTCAGTTTGCTTCATGGTGTTACCGTTGGGGTAGACGCCTAGTTGATGCTGCGAGTGAAGCTGAAGGTCAGCTATCAGAAGTGGACCGTGCAGCTGTGCTACAATTAATGCCACCGGGAATGGCAGCAAATGATCTGGATAAAGTGTTCTTGATCCTCAGCCACACTCGTGCTGTGGCAGACGAGGAGGATATTGAGGTTTGTGTTACTTTATGACTGTCCACAAATTATGACAAGATTCTAGGAAGTATGGTTAGTACATTTTTAAAGATGTCGGCTAAGCATTTAAAAATAAGTGAGCATTAATACAAATATACAGGGTGGAAGTCAAATAATTCTGCAAGGAGGTGAATGGATGTAAGTGAACAAAAGCTTATATTTTATTGTAATTAAATGACTAGATAATTGCATTTAAAAGTAGGATTATTTGGTAACTTGATGCAATTTGTTGACTGAGTAGTTATTTCTATTGGCAGCACTTTGAATTACTCTTAATATTCTGTAAAAAAAATATGTAAGTAATGTTGGCCGTATGTCAAATTCAGATGTTTGTTACTGGTGCATAAGATCCCAAAAAAATTCTGGAAAGAAGTGAGGTTAAAAGTTCAAAGTACAGTCCAGTGCATCACTCCATTTTACAAGCAATATCACAACTGCTCCAATCAGAATTTTCATGAATCAAATTTAACATCTCTCCCATGTTGATAATCTCATCAGATTGTGTTGCCCTTGATTATAATAACTCGGAATTACACAACCTGTATCACAGACTCATTGGCAAATGACAAAAAATGAGTCTGCACTTGGCACGATACTGTTAGGAAATCTTTTGGTGTAGATCAATTAAGCAGATCCAGAGTTGCACTGTTTCTCTGTAAATTAATATCGTGCTATGACATTGAAAATTGCAGCATTGTGTATGTTACGGCCATGCCGTGGCCGAGTGGTCAAACCACTTGCCTCTCACATGGACAGCCCAGGTTCGATCCCAAGCGACTGCATGTGAGATTTGTGGTGGACAAAGCGGCACTGGGGCGGGTTTTCTCCAGTTTCCCCCGCCATCACATTCTACCGGTGCTCCATCTTCATTCATGTATCATCAGTGTCACCGCCTGCAGTGCCATAAGTAGTTAAAGCAGGCGTAAATATTACCCAAAAAAATTTGTGTATGTTCTGTAACAAGATTTTGTCTTTTGATTGTTTTTATTTTATCCATGCCCCCTTTAACTGCATTGATCTTAACTTGAGGCTTTGACAATAAAACAATTGCTCCAATTAACGACACGTTCCCCACAATCACAGTGATATCAGAAGAAAGTAAATGCAGCTGATGTGATGTTGCTAGTTCTAACAGAACTAAGGAGACAATAAAATGGATTTTTTAAAATTTAATTTACATAAAAATGTTCATGCTATTGAAATACCTCAAAAGAAAATTATTAAATTTTCTATGACTATTGTTTTAAATTAAGAACTTTTAATCAACAGTAATCCAGCAAGCTAGAGGTAATTTTTTTGAATAAAAGAATTTCTTTTAGAAAACTATAAACTTTTCAGCTCTTTGGTAGTAGACTTTCTTGTTATTCACAATATGACCAATTCGCTCTTGAAGTCTGTTGGATTCTATCACTTCCACTCTGTATAATGATGTTTATATTGAAGAAATGACACAAAGAGAATGTATTTTATAAAATATGTATTCTTAATTCTTAAATGCTCATATTTAACAAATTCGTAAAAACCTAAGTTGTTTGCATTATTTTATAGGATCTAAGCAGGAAATTTAAAATAATTAGGTACATAAAAGTGAAATATACGTTGTAGTTAAATTGAGATTTCATTGTATAGAGAAATTCACATAATTTAACACGTCTGTTTCTAAGAGACCACCATCAATTTGATTGGATTTCTTCCAGATATTGAAATATATTATCTATAAATAGGACACCTGCTATCTCTTAATTTTATGTAAACCCAGTGAAAAGAAAAATGACAATTTGAATTATTTATGGAATTATTATACAAAGTGTTAATGCAAGATCATAAGACTTTTATTTCACAACAGATTATATAAAGGAACAATTTGCTTTGATTTCCAAATCCCCCTCCCTTTTTTCCAGTTTAAGGTTTGGTGTGTTTTGCTCGTGTTTATTCATGAGAATTAATTTTTAATTCTTTAATAATGATGTTTTAAATTGGATCATCTCATTGGAAATGTCTGCCTTATTTTTCAGACTGAAGACTTTAATACATCAGAGATGATAGAAAGCCAATTACAGAATGTGAGTGCTCTGAGTGGGGCTAACAGTGAGAAGCTGTCCAGACTTGTTGAGATCTGGCGAGATGCACAGAAACGTGTATATAGCTATTATGAGTTGTCAGCTCTAGCATACTTCAAATATCTGGAACTTTGTGGTGACAAAGAGGTAAGATAAATAGGTTCAATTACAGTAACCTCATGTTGTTTTTACTTTCTCTACACGTACTATGTACATAGTGTATAGAGAGGGTATTGTATTGCAGCCAAAAATTGGATATTGAGATTTCACCGGAAATACATGTTTTGGGTCCCCCTGAATCCAAAAAAAGCATTTTCAGAAAAAGGTGTGTGTGTCGTGTGTCTGTGGACAGCACAGCTTAAAAATGAAAAGACCGTTGAATACCAAATTTGGTATTTAAGTTTGGTATCTTCCAAGGATGCGACATGAAGATTTTCAAGAAAATCTCCTTATACCCAACTATCCTTTACATGGAACTTTTTTCGAAAATTTTGATTTTCTTAAAAATGGCTCTAACGATTTTGATTAAAATATTGTATATTAAAGATATTTACCTGACAGATAAAATGTATATCTTGAATTTTGTGGGAATAACCTCTGAAGACTACTTAATTCTGGATCAATTTTACGGAATTTTGCATAACTGCTAAGCGGTAAGAGATGGACAAAAACCTACCACACAAAAAATGTAGAGCACATTAAAACACAGAATTTATGTTATATACATTTTTTTTCATGGAGTTGATCATCTTTTAGATATTCCTTGTTTTTTTATATCAGCTTTGAAAAACTTACTTTTCTGATACAGGAATTTGTCAACTTGTGTCCTTACAAACAAAGGAACTTCAGTGACATAGCAACCAGCTTTTGACTATAACTTTAACCTATGGTACTCCCTTATTTCGCTTCTACTTACAAGGAAGCAAGTAATGAGACTATTTTTGCTAATTTTTTCTTGACTATCATGAAGTAAATAGAAACATTAGCTTTTTAACAATAATTTGTTACAGAGATGTAAAGAAAGTCATGTGAATGGAACACATCAGATTTTTTGTTTGCAGTTTCAATCATATAAATGCCTGAAAACAGGATTATAAGCTTAGTCGCTCTGCTTCCAAGCCCTCATTTGACAGGTTTTCAAAAGCCTTTTCTAGAAGTTTCTTTATTACTTTCCCTAGCATGCATGTGCAATTTTCATAGTAGTTAGAGAATGTATTGTATTCCCCCAAAATTTGATAGCAAGATTTTACTGGAAATATATGTTTTGAGGATCCTGAATCCTTTCCCCCACCAAAAAAGCATTTTTAGAAAAAGATCTGTGGGTGAATGTGGACAGCATAAGTCAAAAACTAAAAGTTGGTGAAATACCTAAGTTGGTATTCAGTATCTTCCCAAAATGGAATACGAAGATTTAAATAAGTTTTATTAAAATACCAATTATTTAAGATATTTGTATGACAAAATGAAGTGTATGTCTTGAATTTCCTGAACACCTCTTCATTTTGAATGACTTTTGTATAACTACTAAACCATAAGAGATAGACAGAAAGTTACTATAGAAAAAATATGTTTCTCCTTAAATTACAATTTGTTCCACTTATATAGAGTTAACTACATTCCTTATTATTGGTTTCAATTTGAAACTACTTAAAACACTTCTCAAATGGGAATCATCTTTCATTTCATGTTTCCTGGCCATACGAAATGAATCAAATTTCAATCTTTCGCATAGCAACCAGCTTTTAAAAGATTTGACTATTGCTTTAGCCTAGTGTATTCCCTTATTTCCTTTCTACATACAAGAAAGCAAATAATAAGACAACTTCTGCTAATGTTTATCTTGATTAGCATGATATAGATCAGTGCTGTCCAACTTTCTCATGTGCTGACAATTTAACTCTTACATAATAAGGTGAGGTGCAACCAGCATTGCAACCATTATTCGTTTACCACCATTACCACTGCCACTGCTACTACTACTAGGAGAGTGATACAATTAAATTTCATGTAAATTAGCACAAGGATGGAAATGTAGAAAGCTAATTATATATTTACTTTTGTTTGAACGGTTTCCACCTCCCAACTCAGGATGATTGATGCATCAAAATGGCGACCTCTGGCAGTATTACTAATATAATGCACATATTTAGAACAAGCTGTATGCCTAGTCAATCAACTACATACTTATGTTTTTTGCTTGGTAGTTGTTGTGTAGTATTCTTTAATGCTTATGGCTGGTTGCCAAAAGTGTTGCATAAAGAGATTAAAACAGTAGATGCTTTATGCTCTCTGGAATGGGGTTTATATCATAGCAACATTGGTTCATCAATGAAAGCGATTTGAAAAGTGATTGGCGACTGTCAACTGACAAAAACCAGTAGTGTAGTAACATTTCAAAAAAAAATGAGACTGAATACTTGAGTAACAATTAAAAAACAAATATCAAATAAGTTGATGGTTTTCTTTTGATAGTGCCCATCACTATGACAAACTATTACTGTGATCTTCCTGCATAACCTGCACAACCTGAAGAATAATCAGGAGTTAAAGTTGTTTGAACAATTACTCTGACAGAAAGTGCTTGTTATTCTCTCTCAGAAGTAAACTGAATTATGCATTTTTTTATTTTTGCTCTAACTTGCGTAGAACAAAAACATTTTCAACTCCCTATAACTATGGCAAATTTTGAATTTCAACTAAACCAAGTTACAGATTATGTAATGCAATTAGAAATGAAATGGTGTGTTACTTATGGATGGTCTTTAACTGTTGTGGTTCTCAGCATCCCATTCTAAATTGGGCATGAAAGACCACCTAATTTTGCTCAGAGGCCTCTCTATCAGGGTTGAGGCTTTTATGTGCAGTAAATCTATGACACAGGGCCAACGGTTTTACTTCCCTTCCGAAGGAAGCCATGCCAAGGATTTTTACACCCAAAAAACCCGCAACCTTGGGTAAATGAAGTTAGCATGGTAACCATTACACTACGGAGGGTGACAAATATGTAGGTTGATATGGAACTACAAAATAAGGTTTTGACTTTTGAACAAAAAAATATTCATTCAATACCTCAAATTGCTTAAATGAAGTCAGTTGACAAGGGATAATTTCAGGGCTGCCCCCATGTTATGCATGTTGCAGTTTCATTCATTTGTATCAAAGTTCTCTGAAAGTGATGCATCAGCACTTTTTAATTTTCTTTTAAAGGGGAGAGAGTAAGAAAGGGGAGAAGTTGGGAGAGAAATATAAATGGTGGAAGAGAGAGAAGAATCTAGAATCTCTGTACAGTTAAAGAAATGTCAGTGGACCTGTAGGGTCTGCTAATTAACTAATCATAAACAAGATCACTAGAAAATTAATAAATGTATATACATATTAAGATTGTCCTGTTAAAAGTTTTATTAGCCAAGGATAGGTGGAAAGATTGAGTTGTGAAAGGATACAAGAGCCTGGAAATGAGAGGCGATATTGGGAGCTTATCACTTAGATACCAAATTATTATTGTTGATATCGCTTATAGGGAATTGGAAATGGAGTAGAGAACAGCTGCACAACAATCACAGCAACCCTGCGACTGTTGCGATTGATTGTGAAGCATGCTCTGGAACTACAGTCAGTATTAGAGGGAGGACTTGCTGCTACACCAACTACACCATGGAAGTGCATCATCCCACAGCTGTTCTCACGCTTGAGTCATCCAGAACCTTATGTGAGACGACGAGTATCAGAACTGCTGTGTCGTGTTGCAGAGGATGCCCCACATCTCATCACCTTTCCAGCTGTGGTAGGGGCTGCTGCTGGAGGTGCTCGACTACGAGACATGTCTATGGGATCATCTACCTCCAGTAAGTAACATTAATTCAGATCACGAACCCAGCTTTAAGACCAGATTCTGCATATGTCTTTCATTACTACTTTTGAATCCATATGCTAACGTTGGTTGGTTGCTTACGAATGCTCAGCATATTGGAGCTTGAGGCAATATTTATTTATTACTAACAAAATCTGTCGACATTTTATGAGTTTTATGTCATGTTTGCAATATTTGATGCTCAATTGTTTTTGTTCTTTTGTTTCTGAAGTTGAAATCGCTGGATGCAAATTTTTATTATTCCTTGTGCTTTCGTCACATATAAGTGTTTTGATTTTCTCGGTGCATTTTGTTTTTCAAGAGTGTGTATAGTTACGTGTTGATTTTTTGGCTGGTGATGCCAAGTTGTCAAGAAGAAGGAGGCTGCTTCACACGTAATGGAAAAGGCTGCTTAGAGATAACACATAAAAATGCATTTAAATTGAATTATAAGTGCACATGGATTCACAGTGTTCAACAAAGTAAAAATTGCATCAAGTGATTACAGTTTCACTTTGGAATAGTACAAAATAATCTGCGATTCTACAAAGATCCTAGCGACTTGTTACTTAAGAAGCAGCCAGGTAGTCTGAATCTCTGAAGCCCAACAAGCCCGATAAAACGCCCTGAGAAGAGTCAATTGCTACTCAAAATCAAACATAACCGCATGTAGACTTTTAGTTCAACATTTGACAAGTGTATGGTGTCTCTTAATGGGTGGATTAATAGGTTCCTGAGGTTATATTTGTTTTGAGATGCTAACTCTATATTATGATCTTAGAACAGCTTTTTGAATTTATTGTGCAACTGTGGGCGGAACGTGAATTTACGGTATTTTTTGTTTGGGTTGGCTCCTGTGCTTAGTGTGGTGATATCTTTAATCTTTTTTTGTTTCTTATACTTTTGTATTAGTTTGGCCACTAACTCTGTTTTAAAACCATTTTCTGTAGCAGCTTTCTGTATGTGCTGGTGTTTCCATTCATATTCTCCTTTTTCCAGGGGAGTGTTTACTAACCTATGTGTCAGGCTGTGAATAATTGCATGTTGGTGTGTTTTTGGGTTGAAACCAATCTTAACTTGGAACATCAGTGTTCGATTCCACTCCATATATTATTTTTAACATCCCTTATCAAACCTAAATGTGAACTTACTTTTACTTACGGAAAGTATTGTATTCCACCCAAAAATTCAAGATTTTACTGGAAATCAAGTTTTGAATTCCCCTGAACCTAAAAGAAGAAATTTTTAAAAAAAAGGTTGATAAACTAGAAGATTTATTATTTTGAAAGGTTATATTTGTCCCAATGACCCTCTAAGACTTGTTGAGAAGTGGCTTGAAGCATCTCCTGGTACTGAACATATGTAAAGTTTAAGTAACTGTTTATGTTGCTCTTTCTCATACAGGACTGTTCAGCAAATGCCTCTCACAGCCAATAGGAGAAGAGGATATGGGAGAAGTAGACGAGGAAGAAGAGGATGAAGATGATGATGAGGAAGAAGAGGAAAATCAAGTATCTGTTCTCAAAAATTGTTTTCTGGCCATGGTGGACACTCTCTCCAAGCAGGTAAAGTATAAACTCCACTGAGCATTGTGCTGCTAATTTATATAAATTTGGATATTTTTTGCACCTGTTTGATGTTACAGGCACCTCAGGCAATATCACAGGTTCAGTTGCTGGTTCAGGAACTGCGTCGTATCACTCTCTTATGGGATGAACTGTGGCTGGGCACTCTTGTACAGCATCATGCAGAAATCTCACGTCGACTTCAGCAACTAGAGCTGGAAATACTTAAAGTGGAGGACAATCCATCTTTGTCAGCTTTAGAGAAAGACAGGCTAATAGCTGAGAAACACCGTATCATTCTAAAACCTGTAAGCTGAATTCATATTTGGAAATTATTTTATGCAGTGCTATAATTACAAACAGGTTATTAACACATTGAAGCCCAAGCCCGGTCCGAGTATAGCTCAGGCAGGTATTTCTAACATTTTTAATGCAATTCCACGACCGCAACTCACTCTTGGGCTATGCTGCAAAGAACACACATCAGTTATCGTTTGGTTTGATTTGTGCTACCATCTGTCCTTGCTTTTGTCAACTATTAGAAAATTTAGGAGAGTTAGTGATATTGGTTGCTCGCAGATATTCGGCCATTTTCCTTGAAGGTAGTGATCTATTTGTTACGTTTTGTGTTCTTAAATATTAAAATATTGCATTTTCCTCGACTTCTGTGAACTGAAACTGAAATTCAGTATACAAATAAAGCTCTGGAAAATTCTGATTCCGAGGTAGAGTTTCTCAAACTTTCAATAAATGGAGTGTAAGTTGCTTTACGCAGATTTTTTCAAACTCATAATTGATACATGTAAATTTAAAATAAAATATTAATATGGAAGTTATGACTATTTTCTTACTTGTTGAGAAATCCTTGAATATCATACTTTTAGATTGTTGCAATACTTTTTGGCAGATTTGATTGATGTACTGTAAATAATAACTCAAAGTAGGTGTAAAAACCCAGGTTTCTTGGCCCTTCAACTAAAGAAACGCCTGGGCTTCAATGTGTTAATGTATTGTTTGATTTTTGTGACAAGTGTCTCATAATGGTTGCGTAGGCCTATCCCCTAGGACAAACATTAGTAAATGCCTTGGGAAACATTGCATGGTTTGCAGTAAAAAATGTTTGCTGTGTTTACAGAAGATTTTAGAAAAATTACTAAAAGGATTCTCATCATCAAGTTAACATACACTAAAAGCATAGGTCCAAGCAACTTTTTCCTCACCACTACAAGGGTTAGACAGAACCCTTAGATAATTAGAGAGAGAAGATGCATTAATTACCTGACCTGGCCGTTTCAGAAAACGTGTACTTACTGTGGTACTCTAGAGAAACTGTACACAGCGACTCAATCAAAATATCTTAAAAAGCATAAATTGAAAAACAACTTTCACTTACACAAGACATTCTCATTAAATTAGATGATATAGATCATTTATAATCATGTATAATTTTCATTTTAAACTTGTTCTTTTGAATGGAAACCTGCGTTTCTTCATTTTATGCAACTGTAGTGTTTCAAATGGAAAACCTCTATTGTTACTTTCTCTAGCATGTATGTACAATGTACCTAGTAGGTAGAGAAGGGATTGCATGCTACCCAAAAACTGGATACTGATTTTTATGTTTTGAGACCCCCTGAATCAAAAAAAAAAAACTAAATTTACTGTACTTACTATAATGTGAGAAAGGCCTGTTTTTAATATTATTTTTTCTGTTATCATTTGAGCTGGAAATAATTCAAGGTTACCAGTCACATTAAAAAAGAAGTAGTTAATGGCTTTAATCTTTTATTGTATCTCAAACATCAGCTTCTTGTTATAATTTCTTGGGATGTAATTTATTTATTGGAATGCAACAAACTCGATTCTTACTGTATATTTTTTTCCCATGTTATCAAGTGTGTCAAAAAATACCAGTATCCATTTTTAAAACACATAATTTTAGGGTAAAAGAACATAGTTTCTTGTACTTGTATTAATGCAAATACAAGATCACCTCAAATATAAGAAATCCCTTTTTCAGAATTTAATTTTGTTTTTTAACATATCATCTATATAAAAAGAAAGCATGAGAACTTAAATTTTAAACAGTTTAAATTGTTGCACATTTTTCTTTAACTAATTCAAATTTGTGTGAAAGTTCAGGTTGTGGACAGGAAGGGGAGAATGATCATGTACCGGTATGTGTGTGGTGGGAGAAGGTAATGACAATTGATAAGATTTTCTATTTGGTTGAACCTAATATGACACATCATTGCAAAAATTTTTACCTAATTCAAATTAAGCAGAAATTCGTTTTGGGCGGGAGAGAGAGGGAAGATTAGAAATTTTGATGGCAGCTCAACTGCAATGATGATAATTGACAAGATTTTCTCTTTAGACAACATATTTAATACCTGAATTGAAATTCATATTGTGGGAGAGAGAAAGAGAGAGAGAGAACAGCAGCAATGATAAGAACTTCTATTTGGACGACATACCTAACACATCCCTGTAAAAAGTTTCACTTAATTTGAATTTGTGGGTAATGTTATGGGCAGCAGAGAAAGAAAGAGCAAAAACAAAATGTAACAGTATATGTGCATTGGGAGGAGCAAATATACAGCTAAACCTCTTTCTCTGTGAATATTAGCTTCTAAATCAGCATTAGGCACACCACCAATGAAAGAAAATCTTCTATTTTTATTTTAGTCTAGGAGAGAAATTTTTTTCCAATGAGTATGCTTATAATCCCTGTGATAATCCCTGTGGTCCATTAACAGCTAATTACACAGTGTAAAATGAAACACAAAATCTGCCGCATATATTACATACAACCTTGGCAATAACTTTACAATTTCCCCATGCTTCGCCACTGCCATACCTTGGAAATTTTAAACTTTGGTTTTTGTACATGCAATTGAGAAAATGTATCACAAATGCAAGACAAAATGGAGATTTTGGAGGGGAAAAAAATCAGCTTATAATTGGATAAATAGTCTATATCAACTAATTTAATGAGCCTCTTCCCTGCCTGTGAAAGTCACTTTTTAATTCCTATTTTTGCTTTTGAGATTTTTGCGATGACACTTTTAGGTAATTCACCCTGCATTTGAAGATATTGTTTTCTTGGTTTTGTTTATTTGCTCCTCTAAAAGCAATGAATAAATGTTAAATTCTGATATAGTGCTGAGTAGTAAGTTATGTACAAACAGCACTACATAAAATTGTATTTTTTAGAAAACATGGGATGACATTGTGCTTGCAGGTGGTGTTTATATTGGAGCAGCTACATGCCATAACTTCTGTTACACCAGAAACGCCTCATGAGAAATGGTTTCAGGAGAAATATGGTGAGTAAGTGAGAGAGAGGTGGGCTAAATCCTACAGTAGTTATATCTAATGTTTGTTGAGGCATAATAACTCTTGCTACTTGCAGGAAACTTTATAACGGATGCTTTAAATAAGCTGAAGAATCCTTGGAATCCTCGAAGGCCCCAAGATTCCTGGCAGCCTCTGAAGCAGTTGCAAGCAAAGCTACAGCAGCGGGCGCAGAAACGTGCAGCTTACACGATTCACATGTCAGATGTGAGTCCTGCACTAGCCGAGCTGAAGAATTCTGAAATTGCGATGCCAGGTGTTGCCTCAAGCTCTGGCAGTATCATCACCGTTGCAGCTGTTGACAACAATATTGCCATCTTGCCCACCAAGACCAAGCCGAAGAAACTGGTGTTCCATGGATCTGATGGTCAGATGTAAGTATCACAAAGTCTTTTATACAAAGTTGTATAAAGAACAAGTATTCAGAAACAGTTTTTGTTCCACATTTTTAACACACTGAAGTCTCAAGCCTACTTAGATGTGGATAATATGATATATTCAGCCAACCCACCATGATGAGCATAGGGAAATGGAAATGCTCTTTAACTGGTGTGATTCTCAGCATCCCATACTACACTGGGCGTGAAAGACTGCTTAATTTTTCTCAGAGGCCTCTTTTATGTGCCATAAATCTGTGACATGGGACCAACAGCTTTACTTCACTACTGAAGGAAGCCATGGTAAGAATTTTTACATCCGAAAAAAGCATCAAAATAAAAAATGTCGTGTTATTTATGGACGCTCTTTAACTGCTGTGGTTCTCAGCATCCCATTCTATATTGGGCGTGAAAGACAGCTTAATTTTGCTCAGAGGCCTCTCAATCAGGCTTGAGGTTCTTTTACGTGCCGTAAATCTACGACACGGGACCAACGGCTTTACTTCCCTTCCGAAGGAAGCCATGCTAAGGACTTTTACGCCTGAAAAAATCCATCGTCCTCCGCCAGGTTTGAACCCGCGACCTTGGGTATATGAAGTCAGCATGGTAACCATTACACCATGGAGGGCGACTGAAAAAAGCATCAGGATATACATTTCTAAACATGGGTTTGAGATCTTGGTGGTTTTCTTATCCCTTTTGTTTGGTAATTTTGGAAAGATCTTGTGTGTTCCATTCATATGACTATCTGTTATATATTACTTTCTCTATCATGTATCTAGTTGTTAGGAGTCTTCAATCCTTGGATTGGTTTGCAGTGACTCTCCATTCAGATCTTCTCTCTGCTTTCCGTTTGAGTTCTTCATATTTACCGCATTTCATATCTTCCATAATTTGTTTTATATATTGTGATCTTGCTCTTCCTTTGCCACTTCTTCCTTCTATCATACCTTCTATTATAATATTCAGTGTGCTCTGATGTCTTAATAAATGGCATATTAATTTTTTTCTTCTTCTTATAATTTGGTTCCAAATTCGTTTTTCCGCGTCTGCTCTTTTATATACGTCTTCATTTTTAATTTTGTCACTCCATTTAATTTTTAGCATTTTCCTATAGCACCATGTTTCAAATGCTTCTATTCTCTTTCTTTCTGCTTTTAAAATTGTCCAAGTTTCACATCCATATAACATAATACATATGTTTGTAATAAATTCTTCCTGATTTCAAGGCTAATATTGTTTGCAGTAAATAGCTGGTACTTTTTATTAAAAGCAAGTTTTGCGTGTTGTATTCTACTGGTTATTTCTGTTTTGCCCCTTCCATCAGCTGTTATTTTGCTTCCTAGATATCAAAATATTTCGGTTTCTTCTAATAGTTGTCCATTTAGTTTAATTTTTGTGTTACTATTCCATTTCTTCCTGCAAGTCATAATTTTTGTTTTACTCTGCCTTTGCCGGTCCCAAGCCCGGATTAGAAAAGAGGAGGGGGAGGAGTAACACCTCGTTAATAAACCTGGGTTCATCTGGCTCCAGATGATAGTACCCTGTGAGGACCCCTAGCTGGGGATACAGCAAAGAGGATCAACGGCTCCAAGGCGGATGAGGACAATGTCCCAACGGCAGGAGAGGCGGAAGAATCTTTCTTCCTGATAGTGGGAAGCAGCACTATCAGTATCTACACAACGCAAGAAACACTAAATGTTTAATTGGGTTGTGACTGAATATTTACTGGCATGGTCGGGATGACTTGAATGGCAGTAAAACTGAGATGTGGAAGGCAACGAGAAACCACCACATAAAATTCTCAAGAATCAGCGAACTATGACATGAAGTCTTCTCATGTTAAAATATCCAGAGGTAAAATAGGCCCGCAATCGGATCTCCGGAGTGGGTCAACAAGAGGAGCAATGAAGTATATAGCAACATGGAATGTAAGATCACTATCCAGTGGAAATCTACATAATCTAACTTGAAATGGAAAGAATGAAAATGTATCTAGTAGGTAGAAAAAATGTATTCTACCATTTGATATTGAGATTTCATTGGAAATGGATATTTAAAGACACCCTAATCCACAAAAAATGCATTTAGAAGATAGAGGTCAATTTGTGTGTCTTTAAGCCGCATAACTCGAAACAAAATGCAGGGTAGTTATACCACACTTGTTTGTTATAACAAATTAGAATTTGGTGTTTACAAAAACCCAAACACACAGAGTTACATCAAGAAAAACAACTTCAACCCAAAAACACACCAACATGCAATTTTTCACAGCCTGACACATAGGTTAGTAACACTCCCCTGGAAAAAGGAGAATATGAACAGGAACACCAACACACAAAGAAAGTTGCAACAGAAAGCGGTTTCGAAACAGAGTTAGTGGACAAACTAATACAAAAGTATAAGAAACAAAAGAAGATTAAAGATATCACCACACTAAGTACAGGAGCCAACCCAAACCAAAAATACAGTAAATTTATGTTCCACCCACTGTTGCACAATAAATTCAAAAAGCTGTTCCAAGATTATAATATAGAACTAGCACCTCAAAACAAATACAACCTCAGGAACCTTTTAAACCATCCATTAAAAGACACCATACCAAACAAATCAAAATCTGGAATTTACCAAATGAACTGTGAGGATTGCCCCAAAATTTACATTGGACAGACTAAGAGAAACCTTCAAACAAGATTGAAGGAGCAGCTCAGGAACTTGAAACTCAAATAAACAGATAAATCTGAAGTATCACATCACTTTTGGACATGACAACACATCAAACCAGACATTGAACTTATTAAACATGTAAAAACCACAACTGAACTAGCAATTTGGGAAAGGATACACATAAGGAAAAACGCACCCAGAGTTATGAATTTTGAAATACCACCGGCAGACCCCACCTTAATATTACCTCTAAAAAACCCAGATGGCAGCACAGAGGTAATTACGAATGTAATCTCCCCTTCTGAAGCTAGTCAAACACCCGCCAACGATGAAGATGAACATCTTTGAAGTGCATTCGGGAAAAAACTAAGTGAAACTATTGTGTCCACATTTGACTCAAATTAGTTACGTAATAAACTTAAAAGTTTCACTGTATATATCACTTCACAACATCCTTAACTCCCATTAAAATTTATGTTCTCATTCTTGCAACTATTCTCTGTGTTGTAAACTAGCCTTAAACTTGCATTTTTTCTGGACTTAAATAGACACTGTAATTTCAAAATACTCCACCCAAACTTTGTATGTACACAGTTAATGATGGGTCATTGAAAATTTTAAACTTATTTTAAAAGTTTCCACATCTATTTTGTAAGTAGTTATCAATGCCTTTCAATGATAAAGTATTGAATAACTCAAAAATGGTTAATATTAATGTGCTTCATAGTTGCTAATTTTGCCTCTGTATTGTATCAAAACAGGTTATGTGTTATTAATTATGGGACCAAAGAAGGATATAAGAGCTTTAAGATTTTATGAGTGTATTTAATTCCAAAATTGGTTTCTGGAAAAAATATAGAGGTTCTTGCATTTGGATCATATTTTATTCAGAGAAAAGTGGTAATGTTTTTAGATGGGATTTTCCTCTTTTTAACTTTTTTTCATACATATTATAAAATAAACCCTTATAAATAAAGTAAAATGTTAACGTAAGCCCTCTCTATGTGTTTGCAGGTACACATATCTCTTCAAAGGATTGGAAGACCTCCATCTGGATGAACGCATCATGCAGTTTCTTAGCATTGCCAACACAATGATGAGACGCAGCAGTTCAGGGTCAGAATCACTATATCGAGCTCGCCATTACTCTGTGATACCGTTGGGACCTCGCAGTGGACTGATCAGCTGGGTGGATGGGGTCACACCCTTGTTTGGTCTGTACAAGCGATGGCAACAGCGGGAGTCTTCAACTCTCTCACTTAGAGGTGGACAATCATCTACAAACATTCAAGCAAGCAACGGTAACTATAAAATGCAGATATTATTCTTGAAGGTTGGGATACATCTTTCTTGGATGCAAGTTTTACAGGAAAGTGAGGGCCAGGGGCAAGAAAAGAGCTAACTTGCTTGGCTTTCCACAGTGTTGCCAACCAAGAAAGTTCATTCTCTGAGGCCCTCAGTATTATTGTGAATAGGTTATGTACCATATTTATCCGAATACAAGACAATGCTTTTTTCCAAAATATTAATGTTCAGAATTTGGGGGAAGGGGGGGTTTGTCTTGCATTTGCGGTGTATGTTTTCTGAATACCATGCAGTAAAAAAGTGAGTTTCAAACTTCGTGGGTACAGCATAGCGAAGCCTGGGAGAAATGGTATACGTTATCACCATGGTTGTGACAAATGCAGAACATTTTATTTCGTTTTGCGTCAAAATAAGCTGTTAATGGGCCTATGAGCATTTACATTGGCAAAAAGATTCCTCTCCCAGGCTAAAATAAAATTAGAAGACTTACATTCTAATGGGTGGTTGTACGTCAACGGCCAAGCAGAAAGTGAGAGATTAACTGCCCATTTCCCCTCTGC
Source organism: Hymenopus coronatus (assembly GCA_030762935.1). Lineage (NCBI taxonomy): Eukaryota > Metazoa > Arthropoda > Insecta > Mantodea > Hymenopodidae > Hymenopus > Hymenopus coronatus. Next base: position 12,962,381 of record CM060893.1, on the reverse strand, counting down.
TTCTCTCTGCCACCCACAATGCAAATTTATCCACAAATTCAAATTAGGAATGTTAATATAATATTAAGTATGTTGTCTTATTAGAAAATAGTATCCATATTCGTCGTTACAGCTATGCTCTTACCATTGTCGCATTCTACCATCTGTAATAGCTTATCCACACTACCATGGCATACATGTAGCACATCACCGCACTCCCCTCTCTGTCTCTCTCACTCAAAATTTGAATTCATGTGTAAATTTGAATTAGGTAAAACGTTTTACGATATATTATGTTGTCTTAATTGAAAATTGTATCCATAATCATTGTTACAGCTAAGTTACCACCAAACACAGACATATTGTTACGTTTCCATTCTCCCTTCTCCATCTCTCTCCCGCTTGCAATGTGAATTTCTGCACAAATTAAAATTAGATAAAAAATGTGCAATGTGTTATAATAAGTATGTTGTCTTAATGGAAAATCATATCCATCATCGTTACTGCTACACTGCCGCCACAGTCTATCTTCATACACATACCATTCATTTCCATTCTGCCTTATACTTTCACCGTCTCTCCTGCTCAAAATGTGAATTTCTGTGCAAAATCAAATTAGGTAAAATCATTTACAATGTGCTATATTAAGTATTTTTTCTAAATACAAAATCATATCCCTTATCATCATTACAGTTATGCTGCTTCTACCGACGCCATCACGTTTTACCATTGCACCCGTGCTGTACATTTCTATAATCCCCTCTCTATCAACCACCCAAAACACAAATTCAAATTAAGTACAGCAAACACTAATAGTAATAATAATATTAAGAGGCTTATCAGCCTAAGTGGTCATTAGTTTGTTCAAAATGTATGGCAAAACTTTAAATTTCATTTAAACATTACATTATGTCTTCTTTTAATACAGATGATGTGCTAAATTCCAAAACAGGTTCTAAAAAATGGGGGTTGCCTTCCTTTCGAGGTGTCTTGTATTCGGATAAATATGTAGTTTATCACAAACTAGCTGAATTATTAAACAAAACAAAAAACAGCAGATGTGTATATTCATGAACTTGGAGATATACAAGTAGAATGAAACTTTAGCATTGAAGGACAATATGTCAGGGTATAGTGCAATTGTCTCAATATTGTCTCTGTATTCCGCTTCCAAAATTGTGCAAAACCTACTGAATAAAGACAAGCCAAGTGCCCAAGAAAAGGTGCACATATAGTATGAAACACCAAGTTACCATTCTTTTGTTGTGGTGTTATAAAAGGGATATAGAATTTCAAAGCCAGCATATATGCAAGCCACTTTTAATGCTTGATTATCACTTCAGTCTCCTTTATCCCCCTTTTACCTACAAGGAAAAGTGTAGTGAAACCATTTCTGCAAACACTTACCTCAATTAGCATGAAAGATGTGCTACATTCACATGACCTTTTTCTACCTATTCTGTAACATACCATTCTTATAAAAGCTTATTTTACTTCATGCTAATCAAAATAAACCTAAGCAAAAATGGCCTTACTAGTTAGTTTCTTATGTGTAAAGGAAATAAGTGAAAACAGAAATGAAAGATGACTTTCTGTTTTAGTAAAGTTTAAGTAGTTTAAAATAGAAACAAATAATGAAGAATATTAGGAAAAAGTTAACTCTACAAAAAAAAATGTATATGACATAAGGGGGTAGAGAAAGATCACAAGGCTTTCCTAAAGTACCATATTTATCCAAATACAAGACAATGTTTTTTTCCAATGTTAATTTCCAAAACTGGGTCATTTTGCATTTGCTTTTCAAATATCACATGGGAAACATGTGTTTCATTTCTTGGCAAAAAATTAGCTTGTTAACGGGCCTATGAGTATTCTCATTGTAAAGAATATTACTCTCCAAGACTATTATCTATCTGTCCTTACTTCACCGGCGATGTAAACAAATCAGAATGTATTCTTCTGCAAACACACATGCTCACACCATGTGGTGCTTACAGGTTTATCTGCCATACAATTGTACCTATATTTGGCAGGAAAAGAAATAGATTCTTTCACTGTTCACAGATACTGATTTAACTCTGCTTAGTGCATAATAAATAAAACAGGTAGGTGAGTCATTATATATTTGGTACGAAATGTAAAATTCTTCCATAAAACGATAAAAGCTGGCATGTTGTTTTGAAAGTTTGCTGAAGTGTTGCATATGTACATCATTCCAATGCTTTTCTTGCAAATTTTAGCATTTACATATGCACAACCGTACACTGCACATTTCTTTAATATAATGCCATATTGCAGTGACATACCAAAAGAGCTAATCTGAAAATGCAACCAGTGCCACTCCTTCACAATTAGTCATTTGCTGCAGTTGTAATCAAACTGTTTGAATCGTCACCAAAATTAATAATTAGTGTGCCAACGACAATGTCTACCATTCCCTCCAAATCTTGCTCTGTTTGCTCTTCCCGACACACATTCACTGCATTTTTGGCTGTCACTGTAAAACTGGCACAAGATGTCGTGCCTCAGCTTATTTAAAAGTTTTGCACACTTTATGCTTCTTTTGAAAATACCTGTAATTTCTACTGTTAAGCTAAGAACATTGTTTGATGAAAAGATAGAGTACTTTTCACAAAATTTATACACACACTAGGAATAATTTTTACCTTGCTTATGTTTCACTGCACTGGTATTACATGTTTTTTGCTAACACTTGCATACATACTGTACATTTCTGTTCTTCCTTCTCTGCCTCTCTCCCGTTCACAATGTCGATTTCTGCCTAAATTAAAATTAGGCAAAAGAATTTCTGTTATTACTTTCTCTATACGCACTATGTACATAGTGTATAGAGATGGTATTGCACTCCACCAAAAAATTTGATACCAAGATTTCACCGGAAATATATGTTTTAGGGTCCCCTTTATCCAAAAAAAATATTTTCAGAAAAAGGTCTGTGTGTGTGTGTGTCCGTGTGTCTGTGAACACGATAACTCAAAAATGAAAAGTCGGTAAAATACCAAACTTGGTATTTAAGTTTAGTATCTTCAAGGGATGCAATACGAAGATTTTGAGAGAAATCCCCCCACCCCAAACTACCCTTTACATGGAACTTTTTTCGAAAATTTTGATTTTCTAAAAAATGGCTTAACGATTTTGATTAAAATATCATATATTAAAGATATTTACCTGACAAATAAAATGTATATTTTGAATTTTCTGGGAGTAGCCTCTAAAGACTACTTTATTCAGGATGAATTTTGCATAACTACTAAACCGTAAGAGATGGACAAAAACTTAACACACAAAAAATGTAATCACGTTAAAACACACAATTTATATTATATACATTTTTTTCATGGAGTTGATCGTTTTTGATATATTCCTTTTTCTTGGTTTCAGCTTTGAAAAACATTCTTTTCTCATACAGGAATTTGTCAACTCCTGTCCATACAAACAAAGGAACATCAGTCACATAGCAACCAGCTTTTGGCTTTCCCTTTAACGTATGGTACTCCCTTATTTTGCTTCTACCTACAATAAAGCAAGAAATAAGACTATTTCTGCTAATTTTTCTCGATTAGCATGAAATAAATAAAAGATAAGCTTATTAACAATAATTTGTTACAGAGATATAGAGAAAGTCATGTGAATGGAACACATCAGATTTTTTTAAGTATGTAGTCTGAATAGGAAATCATGTCTATCATCACCGTTACAATAATGCTACTGCCACCATGCCCATGACACACATACTCCTCTCTCCCCTTCAAAACTAGAATTTCTGGGTAATTTCAAATTAATAAAAGAAGAGGGGAGCTTAATCAGCTTAGGTGTCCCTTAGTTTGTTCAAAATATATGGTAAAACGTTATATTTCATTTAAAAACAAGGTTGTCATCTTTGTATAAAAACGATATGCAAAGTTCCCAAATTAAGTTCTGAAAAGTGGAGGTTGTCTTGTATTTGGATAAAATATGGTACCAAAGATAGATGAGCTTTAGAAAAGTTACAGTCCTGCTTGGATTACAAAAAAGAATCTTTGATATATTTCTGTCATAGTGTGATTCACCAAAATTTGCTTTACTGAATGTGAAAAAAAGAAAGAAGGAAGGAAGGAATTGGCATCCCACATTCCATGCTAATATTTTGAACAATGTTGAATTAATGGAAATCCTACTCTATTTTATAGTGTTTAGCTTGACATATTATTTATGGAATGTGTCTGGTTGCAGGCCAAGTGATGAGGCCCTCTGAGCTGTTCTACAGCAAACTGACACCACTACTCAAAGAAAGAGGAATAACCAACTTGGAGAACAGGAAGGAATGGCCTCTATCAGTCCTGAAACAAGTGCTGACTGAACTGATGGAAGAAACACCAAAAGATCTGCTAGCAAAGTAAGCCTCAACAGTCTGGTAACAAAAACAGGAATGCATATTGACAACTATACCAATCTCCCAATTTTGCTGTCATTTTAGCCAACATTAAAATTCTAAGGAACTGCAGCTAAAATGAGTTCTACTCATGCCGCTGAATGCTTGCACTTGACAGTTTGGGTGGTTTCGCGTAAGGTTGGCTATGCTGCCTTTGCGGCATTGCCAGAATAATCATTAAACAACAACAGCTGATTGCAAATGTCTCTATCATGTGTAAAGACAAATGTAAACAGTGTACATTGTAAATGAATAAGTGAAACTAATTTGTTATTATTGATGTTAACTGAAAATAGCAGTGATACTGTAACCCATGTAGCATACATTAGGTATTTACGACAATGTAGAACAGATTAATGCAAAATAGCTTATTACAATGAGATAAAGGTATAACAAAATGATTTTCACCAGTTTAGAACTTTTAATGACTCAATTCCATCAAAGTCTCTTGTCATCATCAACATCGTTGTTGTCACAAAGACATATCATTACTCAATTATAATTTTGAATACTGGAAGTCGAAAGCAGTAGACAATGCATGTAACACGCATGCGAAACTAGTTCTGCGTAAAAGTAAGTTTTTGTGAAGCACATGTGTGTATATTCGACTACCAATTAAAAACTAATATCATTACTCGTTCACATTCACTGATGATTCCGTCTAATTCCTGTGCTTTTTGTATTATTTTGTGAACGCGATTCTATTTCTTTTTCCATGTAGCCGCGTCCACTCTCTACACACCTTCTCGCATAAGTCTACCCACCTCTATAATTGTGAAAGTCTTGTTATGTCCCCTCACGTACAAACAAACACCAAAACACTATCAATGAATATAAATAACAACGAATAATACGTATCTTGTACAGAACAGTTCAAAGCACGTGTTAGAAGTTCACAAACTGAGCACGTGGTTAGAAATAGCCAGATATTGCAACGGTGCTGCATCTAGATGTGATTCCATTGTCTGACTGACCGACCGGAATGCTTCTTTGTGATTCGTTCAGAAGGTCAAACGAGTAAAGCTTTTCATCTGTTTTCTGTGGATGTACCAACTTAACTTCTGTCAAGTGCAAGGATTCAGTGGCGGGGCTATAGCAGCTGTTTCATGTCATGGCCACCTATAATAATCTCTGTAGTGAGGTGTCTAGTGTGCACAATACTTGTATGGGTCTAATATGCTGTATCCACAAACAAAATCAACAAATTAAAACTTAGTCAATATGTCTTTTCCGTTCCCATGACCTGGGAAAGCTTTGCTTCCGTTGTGAATGCTCTCATTAAAATACATGTATATCAACTGTTCTGGTTACTGTTTTTGGATGTTGTGAACCAACCTTAACCCTTGCAGGTTCAACTTCAGTCATTCAGCATGCTGAGTATTTTACTTTGGTGATATATGTTAATGAAAACAAAATGTTTTACCTAGTTTTCAATGCCTTTGGACAAAATAAAAACCATATGATAATTGACCAGCTATAATCTGAAAGGAAATAGATATTGTGCATAGTGGAAGTAATATGTACGTTTATCAAAAAGAAAAAATTAAAGTTTTATTTGTGGGCACTTTAAACTATTATGATTCTTAACATCCTTTCTATACTGGGTATGAGAAACCAACATTTTGTTCAAAGACCTGCAAGAGCAACAGTGGTTGGAAATGTGGTTAGAGTGTGTGTTGCAGCAAGATCATTACTGTGTATTTTCTGATTAAGGAGGCCCTGAATTTTGATCAATGATTAGCAACAGTGAAATCAATCCTCAAAAAAAAAAAATTGTCGGGAAGCTCTGCAGTTGGATTCCTCACTGCCTTACAGATGTGCAGAAAAAAGATATATGGATGGTGCTAGAAAATGTTGAAAACAGTGTTGCCCATAGTATTTAGAAATAACTCATTTTCTACAGAAATCAAATGTTTGCTTGATTCTTTCTAAAGTCCAGATCAGACATCATGCAACTTTTTACTGTTCCCCAAAATAAAAGGAAAATTTTGTGGTTAATGATTTAAACCATCTAAAGTTGCAGTGACTGTGAAAGAAGAATGCCTTTGCACACTCTTCAAATAAGCTTGATGTTCTGCATATACAAATCCAGCGAATGGATAAGACTCATAAAATGTGCGGGAGAATACTTGAAATGATGAGGATTTTGGAACAGTGATTATGCTGCAAGCTAAGTATTATTTGAGTCAATTGTAATACATTTGTATCACTTGTTTTTTATTAAGGACAAGTTTCAGAAGTACCGTTACTTCCATTATCAACTTTTTGACTGCCAGTGCTGTGATTATCTGGTGTTAGATGCCTCTGGTGGATTTAGGAACTCCTGGACAAGGATGTCTCCAGGCAGAAAATTTCAAAATTCATCAATTGTTTTTTGTTCTTCCAGATGTGGATATTCTCTCAGGTTTCCAACTCCCTACTGTTTCTTGTGCCTTTTAATAAAATTAGGGCCTTCTCTTTGTTGGATGTTCTCTCCAAAAATGCCATGCCACTGCTGATTTATCTTCGTTTTGATTTTATGTTCCTAAGATGTTCCTTGTTCCTAGTTATCAAATTTCTTTTCATTTTTTCTGTGTAAAATTTTTCTCTGTCTGTGCAATTTATCCGATACACACCTGTATTTTCTGTTGGAATTTAATCTTTGATTTAAGAGATTTTCAGTTGATTTTTTGAACCAGTTTGTTAAATCTGTTTGCTTTGGCTGTTTTGATTATGCTTTTCAGTTCACTGTTATACTCATCATCCAAGTCTATTGGTATGTTGATTAATTGTGCGCAAGGCTGTTAATTACTGCATGTTGTTGGGATATAGGGTTGTAGTTGGTCCATCTCTTCTACCCTTGCTTCCCCAAAAACCAGCTCCCAAAAAAGGTGTGTACATGTACTAAACCTGTAATCAGTTTCTGAAGTTAGATATCATGCTTTCCAATGATGTTTAGTTTTGGCAAATAAGTTTTCCAGTGCCACTTTGCACGGCAGCTGTACCCACCACTCCATAGTCATCCATTTTGTACAGATATCACGACAAAAAAAATCGAAATTAGTTCTGTATGAAACTGTGATCAGAGTCAGTTCAACTATGAGCTTTCTTCTGACAGAACACTATCCATGAAAGGGGTGAAAAAACACTATCTCTATCTTGCAATCAGTTTACAGTGCAACACATAGTTACACGATCGATGTTGCTGTATCAGTGGAAGGTCAATTGGCAGGCAAACTCTATATTTGCTTCCAAGAACCTAGTGGAAAGTTTGGACCCCGTGTGTCGAGGGAAATAGAAACTCAGTGACCTTCAAATGTCTTCAGCGATGCTAGTGTGAGCGGGAAAATGATGAAACAACATCTGAAGACGTTTGTTCTGTCAGCTTTGAACCCAACTAGAAAGTCATTAGTACTTTGTCTGGACATAAGGATGAACAAGTACTGCTGGAAGCATCTGGCAGAAAAAATGTAGATTTAAAAATAATTCTGCCTAAAACTACAAAATATACACAACCTCTGGAGGTGTATTTCTTTAAGCAATATAAAATATATGCCAAGAGAGTAACAGACCTATTAAACTATGTTCCAGTAATATGCAGCCAAAATTGCATGACAAATTCTTTATCATGAATTTGCATTCTGTCATTAACAATCAGTTATCTGTGGGAGTATATAGACCAATGCTTTGTTGTCGCCCTCCGTGGTGTAATGGTTACCATGCTAACTTCATACACCCAAGGTCGCGGGTTCAAACCCGGCGGAGGACGATGGATTTTTTTTTGGGGCGTAAAAATCCTTAGCATGGCTTCCTTCGGAAGGGAAGTAAATCTGTTGGTCCCATGTCATAGATTTACGGCACGTAAAAGAACCTCAAGACTGATGGAGAGGCCTCTGAGCAAACTTAAGGTGTCTTTCATGCCCAATTTAGAATGGGACACTGAGAACCACAGTAGTTAAAGAATGTTCATAAATAACATGCCATTTACATTTTCCACCTTTACATGTGGTGGCAGAGGTGCCATGTGGAAGGAAATGTGTAAATTGCCTTATGATAACTTTTCTCTGTATTGTTTACACATTCCTGGAACTTTTATACTGCTCATGACTTTCTGAAACTTGCAGCATGTTTTTTCCTATCCTTGACTACTAGTACATAGCATGTAAGAGTAAGAAAAGCTTAGTCAGAAAAAGTTTCAGGCATTGTATATTCTGATGTTTGTGAGGTTGTTTCATATATGAATATTGTTTTCTCAGGGAGCTATGGTGTCACAGTGTCAACTCAGGAGCCTGGTGGCAGACAACTCGTACATATTCATACTCGGTGGCAGTTATGTCCATCATCGGCTACATTATTGGACTGGGTGATCGACACTTAGACAATGTTTTGGTGGACTTATCAACTGGAGAAGTAAGTTACATATATCTTAGCAATTTTGTGTGGGCATGGTGTTGTATTGAAGTTACTGTAGGACTTGTAGAGGCACATGTATGCATGCGGACCACCGTCTTTACAACTTCCATTAATGAACAGACAGATATACCCAGGAGGTCTACGGAGAATATCAGCTACAGGTCTAATGCTACATTCACAATGAGATGCAAGCGCAGACGTAACGTAGCATAAGCGCAGATGCAAGGAAACACCATTCACTATGCAAAAAGTTATGGCTTTCTAGATCCGCAAGTTACATGTGAACATCTTCCAAGCACTCCACAAGTTACAAACAAATAACATAACCAACAGTACCATATAAGAGAATTCACTCAATCTTTTACAAAATGAATACATTACATACTAACAGCTGACGCTCGTGGCAGTGACGTCACAATAATTGCTCATTCAAAAATTATTGAAAATAGTACAAGCATAGAGACTGCAGAAAGTGATAAAGCTACACATTTAATGAACTAAGAATTATCTCTCTGCATCTTTGATTTATGAGAACTAATAAATCTATACACAGATTATAGTTACATCCATTAAATCAAAGAAGGATTCGTAAAGAGACTGTCATAACCTCTTGAGGGAGATTAGAGATGGCGCGGCACTGGACGACCGAATAGAAGAGCATGCATGTACAGCAGGCCCTGTAAAATCTTGCAGTGCGCTCGTTTGTTATTGAATTCATAGGCAATGCATAGAGAAAAGAAGCCGAATTCTTCCTCTTTGCATGCAAAGCAAGGATAAAGTTTGGAGTTTGCAAACTCTTGCTTTGCATTGCGTCATGTCTTGTGTGTTTGTATGTGAATGCTTACATTAAATAATATGAGTCCAAACTCTTGCACTTACATTTCATTGTGAATGTATCATAACAGTTGAAATCTGCTGATATAAGTAACGTCACCTACAGAACATGTTCAGATAATTTGCTTAATGAAGCAATTCAAGTGTAAATTTGACTTGCAACTTAAGATTACAGTGTTAATATGTTTATAGTACAACATTGTTTATATGTTTTACATTTTTTTTATATACTGATATGATTTTTTGTTAAGGTTGAGAAATAATTCCTGTAGTTAATAACCTTTTATTTCACTTATATGTTTTTGGCATAAGATGTGGTTTTTGTGTTTATATGATTGAATATAAGGAAAATCCTTAAAAGAACAAAGCATTATTAATATGTTTGGGGCTGGGTTTTTAATTTAAGCTTAAGCCAAAACTTTTTATAAACTACTGAATGCTGCTAAAGCTAGGTTTATACTGTAGTTTATGATTTATAAGTTTCATAATGAGTATTGATTCATATAAATGAGTTTGATTTGTCTTCACTGAACTGAACAATTCTGTAAAACTGAAAAGTGATTTCCATTGCACATACATTGCATATAAATGTCTATTGTTTAAGAAGCTGCTTCTAAAATCTGCTTTAGTAGGTTATCCAGCAACATATACTTAAAATAATGGAAAAATCAGCAAATGTGGGGGAAAATTCTGACACGTCTAGGAGTAGAATAGAGTTGTGCTAGACAATATGACGGCTCTGCATGCTATAAATTTTGAGATATTGGGAAAAGTCAAGAAAAGCAGTTTCTGTTGAGTGGTCTTTTGCTACTAAAGTATAAAGCATCATGTTTTAGATACACTGGTGTGATAGAAGTATGAATATAGATTTTTAAATGAAGTTCTGCTTAAGAGTCAGTTTTACGTTTAATTGTACCAATAATTTCTTGTACCATCATTGCCAACTATTTACTTAAAAACTTGCGTGAATTCTCGTTCATTCCATACATTAGAATGGTTTGTGCGCACTCTATATCATCTTCTATTCTGCATATAGGTTAAAATAATTTGCATTTCTTCATCACTAATGTTGAGTGCTTCAGGTAATGTGAAAACTCCTTAGCTTAAACCACATTCATTACAATGGAGCCAAGCCATATAAAAGCTCATATTATCACTTGCACTATCCATTATAGAACTCCAGCACTTAAGCTTAAGTCATAAAACTGGTAATACATCAGACCTTAAACACTATTATGATTTTCTGTTTTGGTTACTAAAAATCTGATGTGTGATGGTCTGACTTTAATTCTTGGAAATAAACAGACTGCATTGCATTGTTTATTCTCATAACAAATACTCGGTGCTTTTTCATGTCAATGAGAAACTCAATACTGACAGACCCTTAATTATTGCAGGTGGTGCATATTGACTACAATGTGTGCTTCGAGAAGGGGAAGACCCTCCGTGTACCAGAGAAGGTTCCATTTCGCATGACTCCCAACATTCGAACAGCTCTTGGTGTTACTGGCGTTGAGGTAAGTACAGACTTTTTATTTTCTTTTGAAAAATGAGGGGAATAGGGTGAAGATGGAGTACTATATTGGCTGGTATATAAGACAACCCTGAATTTTTGGAAGCTTTTCTCAAGTTAAATTATTAAATAATGAACATAATTAAAAATAAAACTTTATGTGTTCCATTCACATGACTTTCTCTGCATCTCTGCAACAAATTATTCTATTTACTTCATCTAATTGAAAAAAATTAGCAGAAATAGTCTTATTACTTGCTTCCTTGTTAGTAGAAGTGAAATAAGGGGGTTCCACAGGTTAAAGCGCTAGTCAAAAGATGGTTGCAATGTGACTGAAGTTCCTTTGTTTGTATGGACACGAGTTGACAAATTCCTGTATGAGAAAAGTGTGTTTTTCAAAGCTGAAACCAAAAACAAGGAATGTCTCAAAAACGATCAACTCCACGAAAAAAATGTACATTACATAAATTGTGTGTTTTAATGTGTTGTACATGTTTTGTGTGGTAAGTTTTTGTCTCTCTCTTACGGTTTAGCAGTTATACAAAATTCCATAAAATTCATCCAGAATAAAGTAGTCTTCAGAGGCTGTTCCCAGAAAATTCAAGATATAAATTTTATTTGTCAGGTAAATATCTTTAATAAACAATATTTTAATCAAAATCATTAGAGCCACTTTTAAGAAAAGTAAAATGTTCGAAAAAAGTTCCATGTAAAGGTGGGGGTATTTTTCTCAAAATCTTTGTGTTGCATCCCTGGAAGATACAAACTTAAATACCAAGTTTGTTATTTACCGACTTTTCGTTTTTGAGTTATCATGTTTAGACACACACACACACGCAGACAGGCACACCTTTTTCTGAAAATGCTTTTCTTGGATACTGGGGACCCTAAAACATATATTTCTGTTGAAACCTTGGTATTGAATTTTTGGGTGGAGTGCAATCCTTCTCTATACACTATGTACATAGTACGTGTAGAGAAAGTAATATGTATATTCATGATATATTAGAAATCCTTATTTTCATTTCCCCTGCTCAATTGAATGACAAGCATATCAAGTCCTGTCATTAGTCCTCTAAGTGATTTCCTTGACACGCCAGCTTTCATAAACTTTTCTTCTTCTTTCTATTGGTGTCATAATTACATTAGGAAATGCTGAACTTCTTCGTAGCCTGCTTTGACTTGCACAAAGCTTTAAATTTTAAGTTCATATTACAATTTCTTTTTCTCTCATTAAGTCAACTTATCTGCTTTCTACAGTATCTGCCATGAATGGAATTAATACGGTTGTGCCAAGCCATGTAACAATAGATTATATTGAAGGTAATCATCATACCTACTAAACTTCCAGTTTACCCATGACCTTGAGCTCAGCTGTGATGCATTTGTTGACTCCCACTGCTTGGGCTGGTACAATCTTTCATGAAGATAAGGTTCTTATAGGCTCCGCTTATAAGATAACCAAAGTTTTTAAAAGCACATTTTAAGGTAAAAACATTGGCTTGTATTCAGGCCAATATGCAGTCAAGTGTAGGCCTATACCCAGAGAAAAGGCACAAGATTATGACAGCATTTATATTATTTCACATCACTGTTGAAAACTCCTAACAATGTTGGTCTATATAAATCCAGGGAACTGTCAAATTTGAAAATTGCAAGTGTTGTAGCAAAAGTTTTAACATTTAGCTTTTAGATTTGATAGGGATACCTCTGAAAATAGATGTGCTATATTTTAAACAAAATTACTCAGGAGCAAATTTGGAGTGTACCAATTTGATCGTTAAGACTGCAACAAAATATGTCAGGAATGGAATCTCAAATATAAATCATGCATGTTTACCAAACAAAAGGCAACTTGTGCAGCCAAGATTACTGTAACATTGTGATGAAAAATGCACTTATCAAATTACTTGTAATATCAATAGCAGTTTCTACTTATCTATACATACTATGTATATAGTATATAGAGAAGGTATTGCATTCCACCCAAAAATTTGATGTTGAAATTTCACCAGAAATACATGCTTTGACGTGCACGGAGTTCAAAAAGTGTCCAAAAACTTTTGACCGGCAAAGTACGTTGCATAAATAGACAATCTTATTCATCCTTGTTACTGATACACTGCCGCCACCGCTACTGTCATGATTTATCATCTTACAAATACAGTACATTTCCATCCTGCCTTCTCCATCTCTCTCCCGCTCACAATGCGCAAATTAAAATTCGATAAAAATAATTTGTGTTATATTGAGGATATTGTTTAAATACAAAATCATATCCACCATCGTTGTTACAGTTATGCTGCTGTCACTACCGACATTCATACCTTACATTTCCATACTCTCCTCTCTGACAACCACTCAAAATGTGAATTTCTGAGCAAATTCAAATTAAGTAATAAAAAATTAATAATATTAAAAGGGACACAATCAGCTTAAGTGTTCATTAGTTTGTTGAAAATATATGGCAATCCTTTAAATTTCATTTAAACATTAGGTTACGTTGATTGATGTTTGGAGGAATTTAGTGACAGTGACGGTCAAATTATATGTTTTATTAATTTGTTGAGTTGGTTTTTTAACACTATGTCACTTACATTGTTATTATGAGGGACTAGTTTCGAAAGCCTATGCTTTCATTTTCAACCTCACGGGTCCAACTGCCATTGCTGGCTGCGTTTGCTTGTACACTCTTCTCTGGTGGCAAAATGATGAACTTCTTAACTAAGCTGTCTACTGGCGGGATTTCAAAGTTTATTAGCCGATCTTTGTTTTTCCATATGAGGATGTTTACCCAGGTTGTGAGTTCATTGTGGCCTGACATGGTTTTAAGCAATTTTGGATTTAAGCAATTTTAAAACCATGTCAGGCCACAATGAACTCACAACCTGGGAAAACATCCTCATATGGAAAAACAAAGATCGGCTAATAAACTTTGAAATCCCGCCAGTAGACAGCTTAGTTAAGAAGTTCATCATTTTGCCACCAGAGAAGAGTGTACAAGCAAATGCAGCCAGCAATGGCAGTTGGACCCGTGAGGTTGAAAATGAAAGCATACGCTTTCGAAACTAGTCCCTCATAATAACAATGTAAGTGACGCAGTGTTAAAAAACCAACTCAACAAATTAATAAAACATATTAGGTTACGTCTTATTTTCAAATATATGATATGCTAAATTCCAAAATTAAGTTCTGAGAAATGCAGGTCATTTTGTATTTGTATAAATACAGTACATTTATCTTGATCAACATCTTGATCTTGTTTAATACTTTGTAAAAAGTGGGCAGAGAAAGTCATCTAAATGACATTATGATTGTTTTACATTCATTATGTGTGAAAGTGTTTATTAAGGAGGGTATTTATAATTTGCAAATGTGATAACCAACATACAGCAACCTTTTTTTTAGCTTTAGCACTTGTTAAAAGAAGAAGAATTTTACGGGTTGTATAAGGATCAACAGTTTAAATTTGACAACAAATGTTTTAATAACCGAAGTTAGCACACATTTAACATTGTGTTATCAGGTTCTGATCAACCAGGTTATAATAGTTTAAATGATTACTAAAGAGAAAATAGGTGGTAATTAACTGCTTGATTTAATAAATGAATGTGATGGAAATTAAGTGGTGGTCCTGATATATGATGGACTTTGAGACAGTGATGTGTTTTAACAATTAAAATTTAGTTGAGTCGATTTTGTAACACTACATCACTTACTTTTTTATTTCGGAAAACATGTTTCAGAAGCCATGTGCTTCCATTGTCAATTCCTTTGAAAATCGACTCAACTAAATTTTAATTGTTAAGTGGTGGTGTTCAGCAAACATTTTTACACATTTGATGGATTATTTTTATTCGTTCTGAATTATCTTTCCGTGTCAATTATGATATCACCTTACAATACTTTTAATAAATATAATGAATACTGCTGTAAAGGATTTGCTGGAACATAAAAGAAATGCTGAACTGACGACACTCAAGCATTGGATTGCATGTCATAGAGGACAGTGCTGTGTTCATTGGTAGCCAAGTTGGTGCTGACAGTGTGCAGACACATTTTATTTGCAAGAAAGAATGAAGGTGTTGGTGGTGTTCTGTCTGGTGATTGACATCGCATAATATTTTTTATAGCCATGCGAAACTCTGGATTCTTCCAAGCATATATAAAAGGGTTAACACATGAATTGGCCATGGCAAGAGAGAAAGCAGCTTTGTAGAGACAGCTGGACTCGCTGCTTCTCACGCCAGTTACTCTGGCACATGCCACAATCATGAAGGGTAGCCAACACATCGAGAAACTGCCAAGTACCATCAGCACAACCTGAAATATAAACATGTTTCCTCTAAATAACTTGTTGTGTAATCTTAGTATTAGCCAAAAGTTAATCAATTTATGAAAAGTTGTGAAAATAGAAGAGTAATGCTCAATTTCACCTATCATTGATAATATAGCTTATGAAATGTTGAACTAGTGCTTTGTCACTTTTTCACATTAATAATTCTATTTCAAAATGGCTTCTAAAATAAGTGCAAAATATGCAAAGATATTTTGAGTCTGTCATTTAACTTCTGTGATTATGCCTTAAAAAACGAGAAGCCCACCTGCATAGTGTGGTGGTAGCATGTCTGCCTCACATTCAAAAGGTCATGAGTTTGGATCTCGCTTAGAGAGACTTACCCGGATAAGGTTTTTTCGGGTTTTCCTTATCCTGAGAGTAACTTTAAGCTCCATGGACCCTGAGATCATTTGAGCATTATTTCACCAATTTCATTTATCGTCCGATATGACCAGCCAGGTTAAAGGACGTTAAACTAAAAAAAAAAAGCAGAGAAGTATGCAATGTTTTTCATTTTAATACCCATGCCATACTAACTTACATTCTTAACCAATAGACCATTAAGATTTTAATTCAGTTTACGCTTAAATATTAATGTAAGTTAATGTCACACTTCACTTACATCAAATTGTAAAATCTTGGAAACTATTGGAGACATTCATCCCTCCTCAGCATGTGTCTAACTGCTGCCATCTGGCAGTAAACTTTACAATGTTGCTGACTGGTAGGATTTCAAAATTTAACAAACTTTTGGAATTTTTTAAAATTACGGTCTTTTCTCAAGTGGTGAGTTCTAGTTTGGTTGTCAATGATTTTAATACTTTCATTTCATTTCCAAAAATGGAGTGCTACTGCTGATTTGTCAATTTAATTAACTTTGATGTTTC
Source organism: Hymenopus coronatus (assembly GCA_030762935.1). NCBI lineage: Eukaryota > Metazoa > Arthropoda > Insecta > Mantodea > Hymenopodidae > Hymenopus > Hymenopus coronatus. Next base: position 12,946,005 of record CM060893.1, on the reverse strand, counting down.
TTTTATGCTATTTCAATCTGCCATTCAAGTTCCTCTTGGATCATTCTCAAATAAGAATTGTCACAATCATCACATTTAATTTTATAGGTACCATAATTCAGATCATATGGTATGGTGCTCTTGAATGGTTTATTTAGTGTTTTCCTTAAACTGAGTTATTTTGTAAAGTCATTCTGGTATTGTCATCAGATTTTTTTAAAAGCCGAAGAGTTGGTATGTAAATTATTTATATTTCCAATTTTTATCTTCTATTTTCTTTAAAGTAGTAATTTTGTTTCTTATGTTTAATCATGTTGGATTTAGAAGCAGGGTTGAAACCATCTAAATTTGCTGTCTTTAAGTGTGTGTTGAATTCTAATAAAGTAGTCATAATGTTGTTGACCCCTAGCAGCATACCCTATGTCCTCTTACAAAAAGCATTTTCAATTGACTGTTGTCAGTTGTTTTCAACACATACTTCACATTAAAGTATGTAACAAAGCATCTACTGAAGCATAAAATTCAATTTTCCATACTATTTTTTAGTTTGGAGAATAAAGCTGCTGTGAAATAAAAAGCTTTAGTTTAATGTATAGCAGCTTATCCTCACATCATTGAAGTGTTCTGTTTGTTTTATTCTGAATATTTTCTGTAAAATAAAAAGCTTCCTTAGGTTACAACTGTTTTACTAATTGATGCCAAATTTTCAAAGTTAATCTACCTCCATTTATTTTGCTAGTGGGTGTAGTTAAAAACCACTCCATTAGAAAATAACTTAATTACCTTTTGGTTTTATTTGTTGAAACAGAAAAATTGGTCAATGTGAGCAGTACACTGTTTCTACCCGTACTTTTAGGATAGGTCTTGATACCTCTTTTTTGTCTTATGCGATCTGCTTCCTTTGTGAAAATACCAACGCAGAATTTTATAAAGAAAATTAGGTTTTACCAGTCTATGTTAAAAATAATAAATGTAAACTAACCTGTATGGATTTCCATTCAGAAGGCCCAGTATTGATGTGGCGCAGCCTGCGCACCTGTAGAAAGGCTTCACGCCATATCCTCAGATACACAAATATCAATATGACCCAGACAGAAAGAAAAGCTGGGAGGATGATAAATTCTATATAATATGCTGGCAGAACTTGGTCGAGTTCACACTGGGAGTGATCATTCCAAACATTCCAATATGCTGGCACTGTTGCCATCAGAACAGCACCCACCCAGTCAAATGTTACCATTATTATTGCCAGCCTGTGAACAAAATAAATGGAATGAGGAAACATAACCATAAAAACTTGTCGCACAGAACCATTAACTGTTTGAGCTACACAAACACTCGGTATGTTGCTGTCCTAACTACTAGAAATAGCGGAGTTTACATGAATAATTGTAGAGCTCACTTTCAAAAGAGACTTTGTCACTCAAATACAAGGCTCAGGAATGGCCAAAAAATATATTGTTCTCAAAGTAACATGTTATTAAATTAGAACCACTTGAAAAATTCTCCCACTCTCCATGTGGTTGCTTTAACCATTGAGCTACTGTGACAACTTGCCGGTATGGCATTCGATCTTCCAACTGATTATGTATGTTTTATCCGGTTCAACCAAGCAGTATGTCTCACTTCAGAGAACTACCAGAATGGCGACTTACCATCGTAAGTATTTAGTACCCGGGTAATATTTACTATGTTCTCGGCCAACATACAAGCTATTATTATAATGGTATTGCTCCTCTCTCTTTTATATATTGAAAGGTGCACACTGGGGTCACAATTAGTAAATTGGAACCAGTTGAAAAATTCAATGCCACAGCTGGGATTTGAACACAGTTCTCCCGCTCTCTGTGTGGTTGGTCTAACCATTACCAACATCCTGCAAATTATTAGATTTAATGTAAAAATCAAGAATAATCATGTTTTTTTGCTTGTACTACAGCTGATAATACAATGTGCGATGGGAGTAGGTTTCTATGATGGTAGTGTTCTGATTGGCTAAAGTCTTGTTTGGATAATTAGAGCAGTAAACAAAGCTGATTTCTTAATGAACAGTCTACTTTCAAATAGCATATCACTGTAACTTGAACGTAAACAGACTGCTGAGACCACAGGATGAATCGCCGAAAACTGCACTTAACTCATTTTTTTTATTTTTGGGACAAAGTCTCTCTGGAATATGAGCTCCTCAATTGGAGAAAACAATGCAGTCTCTTCTTCTGACTCTCCTAAATAATGACCAGGATTTTATACAATCCAATTTTCACAATAGGTATCTAGATTAGTTTGTATAACTATTTCATTACAGTTTTGTGCTTCAATTAAATATTTTTACTCCATTTCAGTAACAATACTTTGCATACGAGAATCATGAGAGTAAAATATACTTGGTTGCCATGTGCAAAATTACTTACACGTTATTGAAAGAGATGTCACTAATTCTCTTAATGAAGTAAACTATCATGTGCTTGAAAAATGCAATTCCTTGATCTGTTTCAAATTTATAAACCAGATTAGACAAAGAGCTTTTTATATACTTTTGTTTTAAATCTTAAAGCATATATACGTGTGAAAATAATTTAAATCATTCCAAGTTTGATTTTTAAATAATAAAAGTACCAAATTATCTGGAAAGCTGTCACTGATTTTGAGTTACTTTCAGAGAAAAATTGATGTTTGAAGAACTGAAATATGTTATTGAAATTTGAGTATCTTTATAACAAATCCAAAAATAATGCTCTGATCATAGAGAGTGCTTTGCCTTACATTACAATGGTTGGACATAAATTGTGTGTTTTGACAAGATCTACATTTTTTGTCCATCTCTTACACAAAAGTCGTCCAGAATGAAGAGGACTGCAGAGGCTATTCCCAGAAAATTCAAGATATGCACTTCATTTGTCATAATAATATCTTAAACCTGTGGTATTTTAATAAAAATCATTAGTTCCATTTTTTATAAAATCAAAGTTTTCAAAAAAAGTTCCATGTAAAGGATAGTGGGAGCATTTTCTTTAAAATCTCCATGTTGCATTCTTGGTGTCTGGTGCATTACATATCAATGAAGGAAATTGGGAAAGGGAGACTAATTGACAAGGTAAATAATGAGCAACGGGAGGAATAGTATGGTTAAGAATTGGCATTTGAAGATTAAGAGGGATAAGAAAAGACATCCCACAGAGTCAATGTCCCATTTGCGGAGGGATTGAGGATTAAGAGCATATAATATTTGAATTCTGAGGAGCAGACCTTGAATTTCTGGAGCAGAATTGAGTTAAGGGTTTTTTTTTTTTTTAGAAAGAATGGCAAAAACTTAAGTCACTTTTTAATCAAAGTTAAAATAAAATAGAACAAAGAGAATCAGAACTAACATGACTTTTATTGGCTATTAATGCCTTTTGATAGCTATAGAGAATTATAAAATGTGTGTTAAGAACCTGGGCTAAATGTTTGTCATACTCAAGTATGCATTAGTTTAACAAATAAATAAAAGTAAAGGTAAGAAATTTGATTTTGAAATGTAAATATAGGAAAATGGCTACTACTGCTCTAACCATGTTTGCAGGTATATGCTGGTTGGTGAAAGAGCATTAAATAAGATTGTTGATGGTGAAACAGACCCTTATTTGTAATATTAATTATCTCAGTTAAACACTGTATAATGTTTCAGTTGAATCAGGAAAGATTCTTTTATTTCTTGAAAGCATATATGTATATTACAACAAAAATCTATTAGGTTTATAAGAATATGTTCTCTTGAAATATTTCAAATCCAAATCCCCTTATTTTTACTTTCTCTATACTCACTATGTACATAGTGTATAGAGAATGTATTGCACTCCACCAAAAAATTTGATACCGAGATTTCACCGGAAATACATGTTTTAGGGTCCCCTGTATCCAAAAAAAGTATTTTCAGAAAAAAGTCCATGTGTGTGTCTGTGAACACAATAACTCAAAAACGAAAAGTCGGTAAAATACCAAACTTGGTATTTAAGTTTAGTATCTTCCAGGGATGCGACACAAAGATTTGAGAAAAATCCCCCCACCCCAAACTACCCTTTACATGGAACTTTTTTCGAAATTTTTGATTTTCTAAGAAATGGCTCTAACGATTTTGATTAAAATGTTGTATACTAAAGTTATTTACCTGACAAATAAAATGTATATTTTGAATTTTCTGGGAATAGCCTCAGAAGACTACTTTATTCTGGATGAATTTTTCATACTACTAAACTGTAAGAGATGGACAAAAACTTATCCCACAAAAATGTAGAGCACGTTAAAACACACAATTTATGCTATATACATTTTTTTCGTGGAGTTGATCGTTTTTGAGATATTCCGTTTTCTTGGTTTCAGCTTTGAAAAACTTATACATTTCTCATACAGGAATTTGTCAACTCTGTCCATACAAACAAAGGAACATCAGTCGCATAGCAACCAGCTTTTGGCTTTCACTTTAACCTATGGTACTGCCTTATTTCGTTTCTACTTACAATAAAGCAAGAAATAAGACTATTTCTGCTAATTTTTCTCGATTAGCATGAAATAAATAAAAGATAAGCTTATTAACAATAATAATTTACAGAGATATAGAGAAAGTGATGTGAATGGAACACATCAGATTTTTTTACTTTCAAACTGATTACCCAGATTAGTGCAAAATTGTATTATAATGCAATGAGAATCAGATTTTTAGTACCTTTTGGTCATGAAGCGACAATAATGTAGAGGATGCACAATAGAGATGTACCTATCCACAGCAATGGTAATGAGGTTGCACATGGAGGCACAGCACCCTAGAACAATGAGCACGAAGCGAAGGATGCAGGTTTCCTTATAAGTGCCAAGTCCTTGGCAGAGGTAGAATGCCATGTGATAAGGTAGGCTGAGTCCCACCAGCATGTCGGATATGGCAAGACTGAGCACAAACTGGTTAGACATAACATTGGAGAGTCGTCGACTGCAGCATATTGCCAGAATGGTGAGCGTGTTGCCACATAGTATCGCCATTAGCAATGTGCCATCTATTATCGTCCACAAATGATTACTACTGCTCATCCAGGCATTCAGAGTTGCTGTGTCATTCACAGGCGGCATCTGACATACTCCCATGGTGTACTATAAGCGAGCCAAAATTAACTCTCTTAAGTTTCATCTTGCAGACATTTCTGGCAGATGTCCAGGCTTCTCTGATACTGCATTGACCTCACCCTAGAAATAAAATGTTTAGGTTAACCAGACGACCATAAAACATTGATTCGGATATCACACAAAACTGGTGCATCAAGATTTCAAAGGAGTGTTTGTATAAATAATCCCAGTATAAACCAAACACAAGTGCATCTATTGTTGGAAGGATAATGGTCTTTATTCCTTCCTTATTACATTATGTAGGAAGTTATGGAAAAACACTGGGCATTTAGATTTAGAAAGTGTTGGTTTTGAACAGCTCATCAACTGAAGCACCTAACAGTAAAGCAGATTCAGTAATATAATAAAGAGGAACAATTTAAAATCACTACATATTTTGATAACTGTTCTTCCCAATGGACATAGACTATATGAGACAGCTTATAATTTAAATTCCTAAAAGACTATAATACTAAAAATCTGAGTGTTAGACTCGCATGATTTTCTGTAAGCAGTATTGTACAATTTCTACAAACTGTTCTTAATGCACATTAATGCTTGAGATTAGCAGGATTGCAGACAGAAACTGGTGTAGTTTGTACTGTGGTCATTATATATGAATGCAATATAAGAGAAAAGTTTGATATTTTAACAATCTCCAGATTTGTATTTTGACCTATTGTGTATTGGTTTGTAATTAAATATTTATTTCACTGCAGTAAGGCTTTTAGCTAGCAAAGTTTCAAAACCTTTAGTCTCGCTTTAGAAATATTCAGCTTCAACTTATATTTTGCACTGATTTCAGCCACATTTCAAATATGTTAACAAATTTTCTTCACACTCTCTATATAGAAGCTGAACTCTCTGTTTGCAACATTTGGGGAGTTTATGCATATAGACAAACAGTCAGAATGTTGCTAATAGTCTTCTGATGTGGCGAATACATCTAAAATGAGAATTTAAACATCTAAATTACCAAGTTAATAAATTTCAACACTGTGTTGGAGCTGATACAGGTTTGCTGTAACTTCCTTAAAAGTTTCTAACTCAAAATGTGACACTTAAAAATATTAGGATAAGCAAAATAGAAATATGTTCTTGGAGATAAAAGGCAGGAAACTAAAGAAAAGTTAAAGGAAATGTAAAGGCATAGTATACTAAGAAAGAATAACCAGCAAGGAGACACAATTCATGTTGTATAAAACAATAGTTTTCATTGTTCTTGTTTTGTTTACCTAGAGATAAGCACATTACAAAGATCAATTGCTACTTGTTCTTTAAGTTAATAAAGCCAATCAGTCCTCAAAAGACATAAGGAATGTTATGCATGCATGAAGACTAACATTACTCTGTAGTTGGTGGAGAAAGTCATGAGCTTTTTATATTTGTTGTGTAATTCATTCTTAAAAAATCTGATGTGTTCCATTCACATGGCTTTCTCTAACTATTCAGCAAACATACTATTCTTACAAAAGGTTATTCTTCTAAGTACCTCTTGCTAATCAAACAAACGGATTAGTAAAATGGTCTTATTACATAGTTCCTTGTAAGTAAAAGGGAAATAACAGAATAAACTAGGCTAAAGAGTTAATCAAATCTTTTAAAAGATGTCACTTTTGTGATGGCATTGATGACTTCCCATTTGTGAAAAGTATAAATATTTTAAAATTGAAACCAATAACATGGAATATCTCGGAAAAATGGGTAACTGCACACACAAAAACAAAGAAATCTGTTCCAATAACATGACTTTCTCTACATATTTGTAATAAATTATTGTTAAAAAGCTTATTCTTCTACTCCATGATAATCGAGATAAACATTAGCAGAAATTGTCCTTATGACTTGTAATGCATTCCATTCACACATGTCTTCTGGTTGTTCGGTAAACAAACCTTTTATTCAAAACATTAATCTGTTATCTACATCATGATAATCAAGATAAACATTAGCAGAATTAGTCCATTTAATAGTTTCCTCATAAGTAGAAGAGAAATAAGAAAATGCACAGGCTAAAGCAATAGTCTCGTCATTTAAAAGCCAGTCGCTATATGAAACAATTGAAATTCCAATCTCTTAACTTGTCAGGAATAAAGAAACAAGAAAAAAGATGTCTTCCCATTTAGGAAAAGATTAAGTGGCTTAAAATTGAAACAAGTAATTCGGAAAATCTTGAAATTGGTTAACTCTACAAAAAAAAAAGTGATGTGTTATACTCTCAAGACTTTCTCTAGCTGTACTACAAACAAACTTCTTACAAAAAAGTAGGAGGATTACATTTGACTAAAAAGATAGTCAAATATTTTAAAAGCTGTCATTATGCGATTGTCATTGCAAATCGCTTCTTTGCTTAGCCAGGAGTAGAACAAAAGAAAAGTCTGAGAAAAGTATAAATACTTTACAATTGAAACCAATAACAAGGAATATCTTGGAACGGTTACCCCCACAGCAAAATTGCAAAGGACATAAATGTTATGTTTTGACAAGATACACATTTTTTGAACAGTAAGTTTTTGTCTATCTCTTACGGTTTAGCAGTTAAGCAAAATTCGGCAAAATTCATCCAGAATAAAGAGGTCTACAGAGGCTATTCCCAGAAAATTCAAGAGATGTGTTTTATTTGGTATGTAAATATCTTTAATATGCAGTATTTTAATCAAAATCATTAGAGCCATTTTTGCGAAAGTCAAAACTTTTCGAAAATTTTTCCATATAAGGGTGCTTTGTGACAGGGTGATTTTCTTGAAAATCTTTCTATTGCATCCTTGGAAGATACTAAATCTAAATACCAAGTTTGGTATTTAACAGTCTTTACATTTTTATCTATGCCGCCCAGAGAGAGAGAGACACACATGCCCGCACGCATGCACAAAAATGCTTTGTTTAGCTTCATGTATTTCTGGTGAAATCTCTGTATCAAATTTTTGGATGCATTACAATACCTTCTCTATCCACTATGTATGATGTACACGGGGGCTAGAGAAAGTAAAAATATAAATTACATAAATTGTTGTTTTAATGAGATCTACATTTTTTGTGTAGTAAATTTTTGTGTATCTCTTACAGTTTGCCAGTTACATAAAAATCATCCAGAATGAAAAGGTCTGCAGAGGTTATTCCCAGAAAATTTAAGATATACATTTCGTTTGTCATAATATCTTGTACATAGGTATTTTAAGCAAAATTGTTACAGCTATTTTTGAGAAAATCAAAATTTTCGAAAAATATTCCATCTAATAGGTAGTTTGTGGTAGAGGGATTTTCTTGAAAATCTTTGTCACACATCCTTGGGAGATACCAAGTTTTGTACTTAACGGCCTTTTCGTTTTTTACCTATGCTGTCCACACACACACGCACACACACACACACACACACACACACATGAACAGACCTTTTTCTAAATTTTTTTTCTTTCTTTTTTGTTTTATTCAGGGGGTCCCAAAACATGTATTTCTGGGGAAATCTCGATATCAAATTTTTGGATGATTTAAAATACCTTCTCTATATACTAAGTACATAGTACATGTAGAGAAGGTAATAAACTTTCATAGAAGTAGTTTGTATAAGAGTGAATAGAAAAAAAGTCATGTGAATGTAATACATCAAATCCATTTTTTATATAGTTGACTTACTAGAAAGAAGCTGTTATAAAGAAGAATTCCTGGAACAAGCAGAACTTACCTTGCCCTATATCATCACTAGCAATACCTTGTATGTTCACGTCAGTTGAAGTAATTACTGTCCTGCCTTATTTGTTTACCTTGTGCTGATAAACTTCCACTTCACCCTCACTTTATTAGAAATTGATCTGCCCTTTATCAAGTTGTTTATAGCCTTGCTGACATACATCAGCCACTAGAAAAGTATTCCTTCTGTCTTCCTTTAGCATTAAATTTAGCATTTATTATCAGTAAACTTGATAATCATAGTCATAGTGTAACCACAGCAGTGTGATTATTTCTGTAAAAGCTCTTTAAATATCAGTAATATTCATTAAGTTGAATAGATAGTAATAAAATTTATAGGCATTATCTTTGGCTGCTGTAATGAAAATGTCCAGTTTTACCTTTTCTACTGCGTAAGTGAGAGATTGAGGAGATATTGCATTACACCCAAAAATTCAATGATGGCATTTCTCTGGAAATGTTTTGAGCTCTCCTGATTGAAAAAACAAAATAGAAAAATCTGATGTGTACCATTCACATGACTTTCTCTATATCCCTGCAACAAATTATTCTTAAAAAGCTTATACTTCTATTAACTTCTTGCTAATCCTTAAAGCATTAGCAGAAATAGCCATATTACTTGTTTCTTTGTAAGTAGAGGTGAAATAAGGGAATACCATAGGTTATAGTGATTATCAAAAGATGGTTGCTATGTGACTGAAGTTCCTTTGTTTGTATGGACAGCAGTTGACAATTCCTGTATGAGAAATGTATAAGTTTTTCATAGCAGAAACCAAAAATAAGGAATGTCACAAAAACGACGAACTCCACGAAAAAAATGTCTATAACATAAATTGTGTGCTTTATCTTGCTCTACATTTTTTGTGCAGTAAGTTTTTCTCCATCTCTTATGGTTTAGCAGCTATTCAAAATTTAGTAAAATTCATCCAGAATAAACTGCTCTTCAGAGGCTATTCCCAGAAAATTCAAGATAAACATTTTATTTGTCAGGTAAATATCTTTAATATACAAAATTTTAATCAAAATCGTTAGAGCCATTTTTGAGAAAATCAAAATTTTCGAAAAAAGTTCCATGTAAAGGGTAGTTGGGGGTGGGAGGATTTTGCTCAAAATCTTCGTGTCGCATCCCTGGAAGATACTAAACTTAAATACCAAGTTTGGTATTTTACCTACTTCTCGTTTTTGAGTTATCGTGTTCACAGACACACACACACACGCACATGCACGCGCACGCGCCCACGCACGCACCCACACGCACGCACCCACGCACACGCACCCACACACACGCACCCACACACACACACGCACCCACACACACACACACACACACACACGGACCTTTTTCCGAAAATGCTTTTCTCGGTAGCGAATTTTTTGGTGGAGTGCAATACATTCACTATACACTATGTACATAGTACGTATAGAGAAAGTAAAAATAAAGTTGTAGAGATATGCATATAAATACTAAATTTAATATTAGGTTCTGTATCTTCCAATGATGTAACCTTAAGATTAATATAATGTATTTAGAATATTTATGACCAGTAAAATGGATATTTTGAACTTTCTATTAATAGCTTGTTATGTTCTCTTCTTTCAGAAGGATATTTTTATAATTTTATATCTGTGAAAGAGCTGTCACTATTAAGGTTCTTGCAGTAGCATGGAAAGATGTGGAAGTTCAAGGCCACTAGGCATCTGAGTTATCAATTCCATTTCCTCTCTGCTTCTTGAACCCATGAAGTTCTTGAACAAAGTGTTAAATGCATTAGCATCTGTAAGAATTTTTAGAAGCTATATGAAAATAAAGAATAGTGGGTAGAGAAAGTCATGTGAATGTAGCATATCAGATTTTGTGTTTAAGAAACTATCATAGAAACAATTAACAACTTTATACTTCATCATATATAAGTACTTGGTATCATAATTTTGCAACATAAAAAAAATGAGAAGAAAATTCCTTTTAATGTTTCTTGAAATAATCCTCAGATATTATAAAATCAGAATCAAATTACAATTTTACCTTTTTGCCCATTTAAATACCCCATGGACATGCACAGGTGTACTCAAATAGTATGTGACATTCTTAAACATGACTTTTTCATGATCTTTTTTTACATTTTTGCCTTTTAAAATGCCCTTATTATGCAATTTAGTTCATTTATTTTCAAATTTCCAGTATACTTACTTTGAAGGTTAATGAAGAGTTTTAAAGTGGTTTCTCTTGTTGTCAATATAATTAGAGTTTTAATAATCATACAGCGTGTGTGCACAGTTTAGCTTTAGGAAACTAAATAGTGGTGGTGGTGTTTTCCTTTCTTTTCCTCCCTCCATAGAAGTTTAAGACATTTTGTGTATGATTTGATTTTTCATTTTTTAAATTATTTTTTTAGAGTTGAGTGCACAGAGCCAAATAATTTATTTTCTATTATATAAATTCATAACATTTTTATTCTTAAACAACAAAATGAAATATTTTAATATTTTTTTTTTAAAAAATCAAATTGGAACTTGAATTGATGTTAATCAAGATAAATATTTACAGAAAAAGGTTCCAATACACATTTCATGGGTGCAAGACATACTGAAGTTGTACTCAAATGTTTAAAAGGCATGCCTTGACATTCTGGCCTTCAGTGCCCATAATCTTTGTATGACAACACAAAAAGCAAAATAATGGTTGCTTAGTAAAAAACATAAAATGTGGGAAACTTCAACACAGTAACCATGAATATCTTGGAAATGGTTAATCCCCCAAAGAATGTCTTTTTATAAATTATGTATTTTAATAAGATTTGTATTTTTCATGTAGTAAATGATTGTATTATTATCAGTTACACAGAAGCATATAAAATAATAACTGAAGCTTTCCTGGCGCCGTATTAACTCAAAAACTTCTTGGGCTTCTGACCAGGTAAAAACTTGGCTTGATACCAACGTTTCGAAGAAGTGCATCTTCCTTGTCTTCAGGGTGAACTGATGGATTGAGCTTTCAGAGACTGGTATTTATAAGAGCTGGAATGAAGCTAACATCTGATTGGTTCGCGTGATATTATGGCCGGGTATTTAAGATGACTGAGACATGGACAAGGACTTTGTAGAAAACTCTCAGTTTTTTCTCTTTCTTTTGTTGTTTTTTACTTTCTCTATACGTACTATATACATAGTATATAGAGAAGGTATTGTAATGCACCCAAAATTCAATACTGAGATTTCACCGGAAATATATGTTTTGAGAACCTCTGAATCAAAAAAAAAAAAAAAAAAAAAAGCATTTTTAGAAAAAATGTCCTTGTGTGTGTGGGCAGCATAGCTCAAAAACGAGAAGACCATTAAATACCAAACTTGGTATTTAAGTTTGATATCATCCAAGGATGCGACACGAAGATTTTCAAAAAAAATCCCCCCAACCCCCCAAACTACCCTTTACATGGAAAAAGTTTTGAAAATTTTGATTTTCTTAAAAATGTCTTAACGATTTTGATAAAAATATTGTATATTAAAGATATTTACCCGACAAATAATATGTATATCTTGAATTTTCTGGGAATAGCCTCTAAAGACAATTTATTCTGGATGAATTTTACGGAATTTTGCAAAACTGGTAAACCGTAAGAGATAGACAAAAACTTAACACACAAAAAATATAGAACACATTCAAACACAGAATTTATGTCATATAAATTTTTTTCGTGGAGTTGATCGTTTTTTAAATATTCCTTGTTTGGATTTCAGCTTTGAAAAACTTATACTTTTTTCATACAGGAATTTGTCATCTGTCCATACAAAGGAAATTTAGTCACATAGCAACTAGGTTTTGTTTATCTTTTTAACCTATGGTGCTCCCTTATTTTACTTCTACTTACAAGGAAGCAAGTAATAAGACTATTTCTGCCAATTTTTTCTCGATTAACATGAAGTAAATAGAATCATAAGCTTTTTAACAATAATTTGTTGCAGAAATATAGAGAAAGTCATGTGAATGGAGCACATCAGATTTTTATTTTATTGTTCTTTGAATCTCAAAAACTATTTAACCGATTTTGGTAATTCTTTTACCATTTAAAAACCCAATCATTCTAACAGAAGTGCAGTAGAATGAATAAAAGTAAGGTGCATCTTATGAAACTCCCAGAGCAGAAAATATGAGACGCAGCTAGTCTTGAGATGTATCTCCATAATTTTGTATACATAAAAATTTCCCTTACATGGCGAGATATGTCACATACGTCTTGTACTATTGATATTAGTGTATAAATAGCTGTGCAAGTTTGTTGAATTTGTGGAGAATGCCTGTTGCAACATTTTCAGTTTCAGTTTATGAGGTCAAAATGGAGGAGAATACATTATATTTTCAATCATGTTTCAATGAATTTTTATAAACCATTTAATGAATTCGTTACTGTCAGAAAATTAGAAAAGGAATTCTATTGCAATAGCCAGAATTAAATAAAGTTTAAGAAAAATTCTAGACTTGGATTATAATAAAAATAAATGATTTTTTTGAGAAAATAAGGAATATGAAAATCAGAATAAAACAAAAAGCAGATTCTTTAGAAAGGGCAACAAGGTTGTAAACCTGAAAGAATGGAAAAGAGAGTTCCTGACACCTGGTAGGAGAAACAAATCCTTTGAAAACAGTGAAAGTTAAGAATAAAACTTTAACAGGGAATTATTTTACATATCTATTATTTATTCAATTACATTCATATAGGAATGCTCTATAAAAGCTCTGCTGTGTTCAGGAGCATAGCACCCTAATTTTATTGTAGAATATGGAGTGTTATACCTCATAAGAAATATAAAAGACAAGGATGTCCTATATGTTTAATTTGTAACTGTATCACTGAAAATAATAATTTAATAGTACTTGTAATAACCCAATTTAGATAGATAATTTATTTCATCTTTTAAAGTTACAAACATCATACATATATAGTTACGTTCCTGGTGTTGCTGAATGTGGTATCATATACAGTTAACACCCTGGTTATTTATGTATGTGTACCTTTCCCTCTAATTGTACATTTTTATAGCCTACCTACTTAACATAACAGGCGATGACTGTCTCAATAAACATTTACTCAGAATTGGTATAGCAAGATCTCCGCTGTGTCCTTTCTGTTCACTTAAAGAAGATATGGATGGAAACTATCTACTGCGCTGCTCAACCTTTAGTCAACATGATAATATGGCATCAAAATACTGGAATGCAAGAGAGCGAATGGTTTCATTGCCAACTGCTCAACATTAGATACCAACCAAACCATACCAACTTAATGTATTTACCTGTTCTATAAATTACATCATCAGTTTTATTACTAAGATCCTCTATTTCTTTGACGATTTTCTTCCCCCATTTCTCTCTTACTTTCCCTGTATAATTACCTAGTTGTTTCAGAAATTCTTTTTTATTGTTTCCAAAAATTTTTAAATACAATATCTCTGGTGGTAACTTTTTCTTTATTCCATGTTATCTCTCTCCACATTTTGCTTTCCTCGCACTCAATTATGCAGTGTAAGTTGTTATTGACATTGCCACATAGTGAGCACAGATCTTTTAATAACATTCCTGTTCTTGCCCATGCCAGAACCTCTCTTCCCATTTTTTCACAGATGTCAATGTATTTTTCTCTTCCCCTTCTTTCTTAACACTCCTATGTAACATTAAAGTAGTCTTATCCCTTAAGCTACCTAATATTTCTTGTTTCTCTGTATCATCTATGTGTTTTCTCTTTATTCCTTAGTTTTTGACCCCCTATTGTCTGTTGATTGGCTAGCTCGTAAAATCCAACTTCTCTTGCAATTACCATTAATTGACATATCCAATTTCTTTCCCATTTTGCTGATTCTTGTGCCCTAAAAGACTTTGATAATATTTCCTTCCTGTAATACTTAGATCCTGTTCGAATATTTCACTATCCTTTTGACTGCTGATCCCTTCCTCCCAGCTCTTCCCAATTCAAATAATGCTACCCCATTAGGAGCTAATAACCCAATTTAAATAATTCAAAGGTTGTTACTTCTTAAAGTGTCTGTAGTTTTTGTTGAATATGTTATTGTGATACAATTGTTTTTGTTATGAAAGTGTACTGATATCATCACTGTTGTAAATTTGTTATTCTTGCTATTTGATCCCTTTCTTTGGGTCCCCATTCTCTAATATACCTGCTTCTGGTCCATTATCATACTCATCCTGTTCTTCTTCTCCATCATCTTGCACCACAGCAATCTTCCTGGAGACGTTTGTCTATATTATGCAGAAACATACAATAAACGAAGATACTCTGTAGCTAATCTTACATCTTAATCCTTTTTGAGTCATTTTATTCAAAGATATTCAGATATTCTAAAAAATGCTTTTCTTGAATTCAGGCATCCTGAAATTATGTAATTTCAGTAAAATCTCGACATCTTATTTTTGAGCAGAATATAGTACTTCCTCTATTTACTGTAAGTATTCAATAGAGAAAGTAAAAATGAAGAATCAGAAAGGTTCATATATGCTGATCAATTTAGGCTTCAGTCCAGCAAAAATAAAAATGGAAAACAACAAATATTTTGAAACTGGCTTATTACAAAATAATACTTGATATAAATAGTGCATTTCAATCAACTCTTCACTTTCTCTTTATTAAGATTTTGTCGCTTCAAAATTGCATACATATGTCATTTTAATCAAAATCAGTGAATACCTTAGAAAGTAAATAACAAAGCCTTTTCCCTGTAAAGGTTAGTTTGGGAAAATAAATAGCATGTTTTCCTTTTAAATGTTAGTTAGATGTGGGGGAACTGTTTTGAAAACCTTTATTTTGTATTCTGAAAGATCCTGGGCTTAAGTAAGTTTTAGTATTCAATCACCTTATTTCTCACATGCGCACTCACTCCAACACACACACCTTTTTCATAGACTTTTTTAGATTTAAGGGTCCTCAAAACATATTTCTGGTGAGATCTCTTCATCAAATTTTTGGATGGAATACAATAGATGCTGAAAGTGATTAATTATAAATGAAAGGATTAATATCTTAACAGTTTGACATAGTTAACCTCTTAAAATACAATTACTTTTAGGGTGTTTCTTTGTTTGGTTATTTTTTATTCTGAAAATTAGTCTGCATCACAATCAAGAGGTCCCAAGTTTGAATCTCAGGGTGAGTTACCTGGAAAAGATTTTTTGTTTTGTTACAGGACATGCTATAAAAATAAAAATCAATGAATGAAACTCAATAATCAATATTTCAATCTCTCAATATATCCTAGATTAAAATCCTGAGTATACTTGTTATATGCTTAAATACTGTTTTCTGAATGTATTTTAAGATGTGAAGCTTTGAAGCATTAAGAAGAGAATTGCAACATTTGTCAGAGCCAATGGCCTCAACAATTATGCACCCTTAAGTAGTACTAAATTCACCATTAGATTGCATTCTGGTCTCTTTGTCCCTATTTTCATAAAGCACAAGAAAGCAACACATGAAAAACTGTTTCTGATTGAAATAGAGACGTCTAGTATCAATAAAATATGTGGAAAGAAAATGCAACTGAACTGGCTGATTCACGTGTAGACAGAAATATAAATGTCAAAAATGAGAAGGCAGTGAAATCTAGAGGAAATATTGAACTCCAGAAAACACAATAGAAGAGCTAAATTCGGTCTTTTAAAGCATACATTAGTCAGAAATGATAGGCCCAAGAACACTTGAGCTCTTACGCTAAGATATCGACATGCTGTGTGCACTATATGTTTTATATTTTTAGTATAGGTTAAAAACGCCAAAACATTCACAAAAAACTGGATTTTTGGATTTTTACAGATACGTTGTCTTAAATAAATAATATTTTTGAGGGTTGTTAAGATATTAAGCAAAAATTTTAAAAAAAATATAGTACACTAAATAAGATAAAGCAATATTAAGATTGTGTGTATTGGCAAATGACGTTAAAATTGAGTTGACTCAGGAAGGTCTTAAAATGGAATATTTTGTGAAAACATGCTTCTCACGTAAGAGTAAATAATCACTTAATGTCACGTGCTGCTTACCCGTATTTACAGCCAGGCCTCTCAATTAAACGTTGTAATTAGACTTGAAACACAGGAGTGTCTTACCTCAGAATGGTGTTAGGGTTATTGGCTGGAAGCAAAGTAAACATTGACTAGTGATGCAGCACTCTTCTGTTCCAAGGCCAACAGCTTGAGGCTGTTCTCAGAGATTTTAGTGGTTAGTATTAGATTTATTGGCACCTAGCCAGCAAATGGATTGCATCTCAATCTGAGGTGAAGTGCATTAGTGTGAGGTTCCCCGTATCATTCGTGGCACTGTTCCATGTTTACTCAGGCCTGTGTGTTTGCCTGCCTTGGTTTCTGGCTCACATTAGCAGTATCAAGTTCCTAAAGAATAGGAAAGCTCTAAGTTTGTGATACATTGCTTACTGTTTACAATTCAAAAGGAAGTCTGGATGTGCCTGTTTAACAGCAAATTGAATTGTGTTTACAACATTTCACAATTAAAAGAAGAGATTATGTGTTTATAGAAATATTTTGGAAACCACTCAACTGATGTTTAGTTTTAATATACACTTCTTTTCCTATATTTTTCTTCATAATAACAACAACATTGCAACAATTTTTACTTTTTCTACACGTATTATATACATAGTGTAAAGAGAAGGTATTGCACTCCACCCAAAAATTTGATACCGAGATTTCACCGGAAATATATATTATAGAGCTGCCTGTATAAAAAAAAAAAGCCTTTTCAGAAAATGGTCCACGCATGTGTGTGTGTCTATGAACACGAAAACTCAAAAATGAAATGTCGGTAAAATACCAAACTTGGCATTTAAGTTTGGTATCTTCCAGGAATGCAACACGAAGATTTTGAGAAAAATCCACCCACCCCTACCTAACTTTAACATGGAAATTTTTTGAAATGTTTGACTTTCTTAAAAATGGCTCTAAGGACTTTGATTAAAATATCATATATAAAAGATATTTAGCTGACAAATAAAATGTATATCTGAATTTTCTGGGAATAGCCTCTGTAGACTACTTTATTATAGATCAATTTTACAGAATTTTGCATAACTGCTAAACCGTAAGAGATAGACAAAAACTTGCCACACAAAAAATGTACAGCACATTAAAACACACAATTTATGTTATATACATTTTTTTCGTGGAGTTGGCCGCTTTTTGAGGTATTCACCTTTAAAAAACTTATACTTTTCTCATACAGGAATTTGTCAACTCCTGTCCATACAAACGAAGGAACTTCAGTGACATAGCAACCAACTTTTGACTATCACTTTAACCTATGGTACTTCCTTATTTCGCTTCTACTTACAAGGACGCAAGTAATAAGACTATTTCTGCTAATTTTTTCTCAATTAGCATGAAGTAAATAGAAGCATAAGCTTTTTAACAATAATTTGTTGCAGAGATGTAGAGAAAGTCATGTGAATGGATCATCAGATTTTTTCCCTTTCATCTGAGCACATAAATTCTGCCTATCCATATCCTCCAATCTTTTTCTCAGTACTCTCCAAAATCCCCTATTAGGATTACCAATTCTATACCACATATCTCCTAAACCTTTCCAGATCAATTGCTCCTTAATCTTTCCCAATTATCAATTACTTTGTGCCCTATTCCCTTTTAACTAATATAGCTCTGGCAATTGCTGAGTACAAAATAATCATTTGAGTACTCTTTGCATACTTAATCTGTAACAATAACCCTCACTATTTTAACTATAAGCTTTGTGACTTCTAAAATTCACTTTCAAAATGTTCTCAGAACTAAATTCAGTCTTTCGCACCCTTCTTCAATCCCCCAAATTTCAGCTCCATACATCCAGCTGGTCACAATAAATCCTCTCAATCCACTATAATCCTTGTTGGTGCTGTATACAAACATCTTATTGCACCCCTAGGAAAACTCCCCTTTACCCGTTGGTCCCACGTCATAGATTTACGGCATGTAAAAGAACCTCAAGCCTGATAGAGAGACCTCTGAGCAAAATTAAGCAGTCTTTCAGGCCCAATTTAGAATAGGACGCTGAGAACCACAGTAGTTAAAGAGCGTCCATAAATAACATGCCATTTACATTTTTTCTGTCTTTCCCAGCTTGCAGACAACTTAACTCCGAAATATTAACATTTCCTAGCAATTTGAATTTCTCCACCTTCACCAAATCAGCTTCCTTCTAAACTTGATTTCAATCCTCTCTTAACTGTTTTCTTCTGATTCATTTTCACCCACATTTATTGTAGCATCATTCGATTGCACCCATGGTCAGTTTTAAATCCCTTACTGTTATGCAATCAACCATCAAGCAATCCATAGACATTACTCCTGAAAGTTCTATGTAAATTGCTGATGTAGATCATCGCTAACTTTACATCTTTCAAAATGTAATCAATAAGAAAATTAAGCAAAACTGGAATAAGTTTTTTTTATGCTTGGCATAGACATCTTTCTTGTACAACTTCCTTTGTTACTTCATTCTTTCTTCATCTTACATAAAATGCAAATTTTAATGCAACATGTAAAACAGAATATGGAACATAGAACATATTAATGAATTATATCAAGCAATTTAGAGATATTAATTTTTCTTTCTCTATCACATAGTGATAGGCAGAGAAAGTATGCGGTCCATTTTGTAGAAATAATGTACTGGCAGACATGAAATGAGAGTGTTATCATGATGGTAGCTGCTTATGAAATTCAATGTCTGGCATCTATTTTATATCATTGTTCCCATTATCTGTCTTTAGACTGTGAAATCCTCTTCATTCTGAATTAATTTTGTAACAGGTAAAATTAAACCATAACAAACACTGACTACATAAAAAATCTGATGTGCTCCATTCAAATGACTATCTCTACATCTCTGCAAAAAAGTTTTATTAAAAAGCTTATGTTTCTATTTACTTCATGCTAATCCAGAAAAAATAAGAAATATTGTTATTATCTGCTTCCTTGCAAGTAGAAACGAAATAAGGGAATACCATAGCTTAAAATGATAGTCAAAAGCTGGTTGCTATGTGACTGAAGTTCCTTTGTTTGTATGGACACGAGTTGACAAATTCCTATATGAGAAAAGTATAAGTTTTTCAAAGCTGAAGTCAATAACAAGAAATATCTCAAAAACAATCAACTCCATGAAAAAATTATATATCATAAATTGTGTGCTTTAACATGCTATACATTTTTTGTGTATTAAGTTTTTGTCCATCTCTTACGGTTTAGCAGTTATGCAAAATTCCGTGTCCAGAATAAAGTACTCTTCAAAGGCTATTCCCAGAAAATTCAAGATATACATTTTATTTGTCATGTAAATATCTTTAATATACAGATTTTAATGAAAATCATTAGGGCCATTTTTGAAAAAATCAAAATTTTTGAAAAAAGTTCCATGTAAAAGGGTAGTTTAGGGTGGGGTGATTTTATTGAAAATCTTTGTGTCACATCCTTGGAAGATACCAAACCTATATTCCAAGTTTGGTTTTTAACAGACTTTTCATTTTTGAGATACGCTGCCCACAGACACACACACGGACATTTTTCTAAAAAAAATTTTTTTGGTTCAGGGGTCTCAAAATATGTATTTCTGGTGAAATCTGAGTATCAAATTTTTGGTGCATTACAATACCTTCTCTATACACTATGTACATAGTACGTGTAGAGAAAGTAAAAATGTAGATCTTGTTAAAATGTGCTTATATGAAATAAATTTTTTTTTGGACATTAACCATTTCTGAGATATTTGATCTTATTGGTTTCAATTATTCAATACATTATTGTACATTTTTTAAATATTAGTTACTATTCTTTTGATGTACAGCAGTCAATCAATGTTTGATTACCATTATTAGAAAAAAAAAAAAATCTCATTGAGTTTTGCATATCTTCTGCAAACCTGTAATTGTTGCACATGCTGCTTGAATATAATTCCTGAGATTTTGTACACTCATGTCCTGATAAACCCCAGGGAGAATGCCTAACAGTATCAGGTCAAGTGAACGTGATGCACTCTTAGAGACTCTGCCAATTGCATCTCTTAGGAAGGTACATTCTCCCAGGTAATGCAGAATGCAGAAGTGTACCTGTCCTCTGAAATTTACTGTGCAAAAGTCAGATATTTGCTTGTATAGGTGCCAGTTTATGAAATTTAAGCTAAATTTCTCTTGGACCTGTGCTTGCAGTAAACGACACAATTAAGCACCCACAACAGCCATTCATTCTACAATAGTCAACTTACTAGTATATCAGTCTGAAACAAAAACCATCAAAATAAGAAGACTTGAAAAAGTACCAAGCTTGAAATTCATTCCAGTATCTTCCAAAGGTTTGGCATGAAAATTTCCCAAAATTCTCCCCATTCCATACCAGCTATTGCCGAGGAAAAAGAAATTAGTACATGACATGAATAAAATGTGTACCTTGAATTTTAATTGAACACCTGTGAAATCCTCTTCTTTCTAAATTTTGTTTAATTTTTTGTAACAGACTACCTGAAAAAAATGCAGATCTTGTTAAAATGTTATTGTGTGAAATATATGGTTTGCCTATTAACCATTTCTGGGATGTTTGTTCCGATTGGTTTGAATTTTTCAATATTTTACATCTTTTAAGTGCTATGTCTCTTTTCTTTTGTTTTTTGTCTTGCAAAGAATATGAAATGTCTAATTCTGCAAATGCCTTATTTGAATATGAAGTAGATAAAAAAATAAAATCTTGTCTGTATAGTTTGCAGAAGATATGCAGAAATGAATGACAGGTTTTTTTTATAATAATGACATTCCAAAGCACTGATTGACTGCTGTGCCGTTCAGATGTCCTCATGCAGATATGCTTTAGGGAGATACTACAGGTGATTCAGAGCTCCATGATTTAAACTGTCTCAAAATTAAACAGCAAACGCAGGTGCTGAATTACAATGTTCTATGATTGCAGGGAATATTTCGTCTGGCATGTGAGCATGTTCTTAAAGTAATGAAGAAAGGCAGAGAGACGCTACTCACGCTGTTAGAGGCCTTTGTGTATGACCCTCTCATTGACTGGACGCCAGGAAATGAAGCTGGTTACACAGGTAAGACATGAGCACTTGCAAACACTCCCAACTAATGAATGTGCTCATGGTGTTTGTTTCAAGTCAGAAATAACACCACAGATCATTAAACATTTTAACCCTTTTAGTGGCAGCCCGAATAGCAAACTGCTGTCTGAAAAGTGCCAAGCAATTTTAGAGGAGAATGCAGGGTTTTAAATTATTAGTAATAAAATGAGTACCAAATGACATAGAGAGCTGAAACTTTCATTTTTAGTAAACCCTTTTGTCTACTGTATAATATGCATTATATAGTTGAGAAATCTCTTCAATATTTTTAAAAAATTGAAAACTAAAGAAAATTTTGAAAATAAAGTTAAATATTCCAAAAAAAAAATATTAGGCATACAAAACCTTACATCATAGTAAGTTCAGGCTAATTAAATGAAAATACAGATATTCCTTTACTAAAACAGCAAAATGAATTCACATAACCTGCAAGTTGAAAACTAAAACAAATAACACACACACACACATGCACTCGAGCGCACACGCACACGCATCAGTCAATTTTGGTTAACTTATGAAAAAACACCAGTTTAGAACAAGGTAATTTTAATGTGTTTAGGTGCTGTGTATGGAGGTGGACAGGCTGTTACCATGGCAACTCGGCAAAGTCGTAAGGAGCTGGAGCGAGAGGTGACTCGAGCAATGTTCTGTGTTCGCGTTGCAGAAATGAAAGCTGATTGGCTGAATAACAGGTATTGTGCTTTTAGTATTTCTTTTGAAAAATGATTTGTATGTGCAGCTTCCAGTACATGTTATAATTTTGATTTCAGTTTAGAAAGATAGATGAAGCCTTTGTTCACTTTATGTACTACTTATATACTACTGTATTTGCTTCAATGATGCTAGCTTCAATTTCTACTCATTATTATGGTACATAACAAATTCTTCCTGTGGAATGGGGGATTGACTGCAAGGACTGCAAATTATGTTACATAGAAGACTGGAAACAAGGTTAAAAGAACATTTCAGACATATCAAACAGAAACAGACAGATAAATCGGCAGTAGCACACCATTTTTGGACATCATATCACAAAGTAGAAAATGACATAAAGTTGCTAAAACCTGTAAACAACCTGGCAGCACTCACAATTGGGGAGAATATTCTCATTACACAACACAAAAGACCAACTGGTGAATTTTGAAATACCGCCACATGATTATGAACTTCTGCTGAGAAAACCAGATGTCTCCACCGTAACAGACCACAGAGCACAAGTTCCAGCCATTAGTTGGACCTCAACTGAAGAAGAGGGCAAACACCCTTGAAACATATGTTTTGAAAAAAAATTCTATTTCATTTTAAGTATGGTGAGTCACTATTCCGATTCATTTTCAATTATTATATTACAAGAGCATATTGTTTATATGGGATAATCAAAGATTATGGGGAATCAGCAGTAGAGAACTATTTACTATTATACACTTCGTGCCAGTGAACTCTAATAAGGGAAATTACAGAGCAATTACTGTAAGTAGAACCTTGAGTGCATATGGATACAAGACAATATCTTGGTAGTAAATGTTTGCTGATGTTTTGTCTGACATGAGAGGAGAGTTGATACAAGCAAACAATCTGATGTGTTCCATTCATATGATTTTCTCTACATCTGTTTAATAAAGTATTTTTAATAAGCTTCTGTTTCATGCTAATCAAAATAAACATTAGCAGAAATGGTCTTATTACTTAGTTCCTTATAAGTAGAAGGGACATAAGGGAATAGATCTACTAGGCTAAACCGACAATCAAATGTTTTAAACTGTGGTTGCAATGTGATTGAAATCTGTTTCTTTACATGGCCAGGCATTGGACAAGGTCCCTATGAGAAAAGTTTTTTAAATAATTTAAAAATGAAACAAATAACAGGGAATATCTTGAAAATGGTAAACTCCACAAAAAAAATTATATCATATAAATTGTGTGTTTTAATGAGATCTATATTTTTTGTGTAGTAAATTTTCTTATGGTTTACCAGTTATGCAAAATTCGTTCAGGATGAACTGGTCAGAAACTAGTCCCAGAAAATTCAAAATATACATTTTATTTGTGATGTAAATAGCTTTAATATGCAATATTTTAATCAAAGTTGTTAAGAGCCAATTTTGAGAAAATCAAAATTTTCGAAACATGTTCGATGTGAAGGGTAATTGGGGGTGGGGGAATTTTCTTGAAAATCTTTATTATATCCTTGGAAGTTAGTGAACTTAAATACCAAGTTTGGTGTTTAACTGACTTTTCGTTTTTGAGTTATGCTGTCGGCCTTTTTCTAAAAATGCTTTTTTTCAGACTCAGGAGACTTTAAAACATTTTTCCAGTGAAATCTTGGTATCAAATTTTTTGCTGGAATACAATACTTTCTCTATACACTATATACATAGTACATGTAAACAAAGTAAACAAAAATCTTATGTGTTCCATTCACATGACTTTCTCTACATCTCTGCAACAAATTATTGTTAAAAAACATAAGCTTCTATTTACTTCATGCTAATCGAGAAAAATTAGCACAAGTAGTCTTATTACTAGCTTCCTTGTAAGTAGAAGCAATATAATGGAGTACCATAGGTTAAAGTGATAGTCATAATCTGGTTGCTATGTCACTGAAGTTCCTTTGTTTGTATGGACACGAGTTGACAAATTCCTGTATAAGAAAAGTATAAGTTTTTTTTTTTTTTTTTTAAAGCACTGTAACAAATAACAATGAATATCTCAAAAAACGATCAACTCCACGAAAAAAATGTATGTAACACAAAGTGTGTGTTTTAACATGCTCTACATTTCGGTGTGTAAGTTTTTGTCTATCCCTTATGGTTTAGCAGTTATACAAAATTCCATAAAATTCATTCAGAATAAAGTAGTCTTCAGAGGCTATTCCCAGAAAATTCAAGATATACATTTTATTTGACAAGTTAACATCTTAAATATAAGGGATTTTAATCAAATTCGTTAAAGCCATTTTTAAAAAAAAATCAAAATTTTCTTGAAAATGTTTGTGTCGCATCCTTGGAAGATACCAAACTTGAATACATGCTTTTTCGTTCTTGAGCTATTCTGCCCACAGACATTTTTCTAAAAATGTGTTGTTGTTTTTTTTTTTGTATTATTCAAGGGGTCTCAAAACATGTATTTCCAGTGGAATCTCAGTATTGAATTTTTGGGTGCATTACAATGCCTTCTCTA
Source organism: Hymenopus coronatus (assembly GCA_030762935.1). Classification (NCBI taxonomy): domain Eukaryota; kingdom Metazoa; phylum Arthropoda; class Insecta; order Mantodea; family Hymenopodidae; genus Hymenopus; species Hymenopus coronatus. Next base: position 12,920,899 of record CM060893.1, on the reverse strand, counting down.
TACACTGTGTACATAGTACATGTAGAGAAAGTAAAAATCCATTGTCAAGGAAAGGCCTATGGAACTCTTAACAAAGGAAAAATTTCAGGGCAAAAAGTACAATGGCCTCATTCAAGACTAAAACCAGTACTGATCTTGACAAATAAATAGAAACACTTACAATTTTTACTTTCTCTATATGCACTATGTACATAGCGTATAGAGAATGTATTGCACTCCACCAAAAAATTCGATACCGAGATTTCACCGGAAATATATGTTTTAGGGTCACCTGTATCAAAAAAAAAAGTATTTTCAGAAAAAGGTCTGCGTGTGTGTGTGTCCGTGTGTCTGTGAACATGATAACTCAAAAATGGAAAGTCAGTAAAATCCCAAACTTGGTATTTAAGTTTAGTGTCTTCCGGGGATGCGACATGAAGATTTTGAGAAAAATGCCCCCACTCCAAACTACCCTTTACATGGAACTTTTTTCGAAAATTTTGATTTTCTAAAACGGCTAACGATTTTGATTAAAATATCTTATATTAAAGATATTTACCTGACAAACAAAATGTATATTTTGAATTTTCTGGGAATAGCCTCTGAAGACTACTTTATTTTGGATGAATTTTGCATAACTGCTAAACCGTAAGACATGGACAAAAACTTAACCCTCAAAAAATGTAGAGCACATTAAAACACACAATTTATGATATATACATTTTTTTCGTGGAGTTGATCGTTTTTGAGATATTCCTTTTTCTTGGTTTCAGCTTTGAAAAACTATTTTTCTCATACAGGAATTTTTCAACTCCTGTCCATACAAACAAAGGAACATCAGTCACATAGCAACCAGCTTTTGGCTTTCACTTTAACCTATGGTACTCCCTTATTACACTTCTACTTACAATAAAGCAAGAAATAAGACAATTTCTGCTAATTTTTCTCGATTAACATGAAATAAATAAAAGATAAGCTTATAAACAGTGTACATAATTAGTGAATTTAGCTAAATAATGAAAAATTCATTATCATCATCATTATCTCACCTAGACGGCAGGGTTTCAATCCCAAGCGACCTCATGGAGATTTGTGGTGGACAAATCAGCGCTGGAGCAGGTTTTCTCCAGGTACTCTGGTTTCCCCCGCCATTGTATCACCTTCCACCGGTGCTCCATCATTCATGTATCATCAGTGTCACCGCCTGCGGTGCCATAAGTAATTAAAGCATACGTTAAACCTACCTAAAAAAATCATCATCACCACTATTATTATTATTATTGTTATTATTATTATTATTATTTTATTATTATTGTCTGTTGTCATTGATTGGAAATAACTGTACATATTATATTGCAACTTATTCTAGAATAAATTACATGCTTTCAACAATACAGAAAGCAATTTATTTGAACTTGGTCGTTATTAGAGACAAATTTAAGAGATATAAACATGGTATAACAAAGTACATTTCTCTCATCAATTTGAAATTCTAATGGCCCAATTTCATCTAAATCTTCATCACCTTCACTAAGGCATATCTTTATATAGTTGAAAATTCTGTCTATTTCTCGTATTTTTCACATTAGTATATGAATAATATATATTTTCTTCTCCCATTAAGCTGCAACACAAAGGAATTTCACTTTGCAAATCTTCACCCAGCGATGGGTGCTGTTATTGAGATATTGTCACACTTAATCCTGTATAATATGAATGAAATAAGTATAAATAATTAAATGTAGATAAGTATATATAGGTACAGCAATAACATTTTCAGCAGTCAGTCACAATCGACCACCAGTGGTTGGTTCAGGAAGTCTAACGAATAAAGCTTTTCATCTGTTTAATGCAATTGTACCTACTTAACTGCTGGCTATCAAATGCAATGTTTCATTGATGGGTATAATTAATGCTTACTACAATTGCAAAAGTTTGGTTTCTTTGAATTGTTGTGTATTATGCAGCTCATTTCCTTATCAACATTGAAATTCCATGATTATTAAAGGAAATATATCATTTTGTAAACATCCATATATTGATTGTTGTGTTTATTTGAAGGGATGAACTTCTGCTGGCAATGGCTGAGCTGGTGTCAAGTCTCATGAAATGGCTAGAGCTTCAGAATGAACTGAAAATAGCAAAAGAGTCGCTTCAGGACTGTCACCAGCAGATGGCTCTGGTTAAGGAGGCAGAAGCTCTTGGACCGTCTGCACAGCACCCTTTATATACTCTAGCATCTCGCTATTCCAAGCACCGCTGTGCCCAGGAGGCTCAAGACAAGGTCAGGAAGGCTCTAAAGGATAAGACTGAGGAGTGTGAGAAACAATTGAATCTTCATAAGGTATAGTGAACTGTGTTTAGTAATAATTGCATGCTGTGTGTGACACAAGCTTTGTCATTTTGGTTGTAAAACTGAAGTTAAACTATGTAGTGCTGTCTTGATGCCAACAATTGCAGTATATTTGTTTGCCTCCTCACTAGAAATGTCTCTTAAGTTATTTTCATGTAATGGTTACAGTACAATAAATTACCAATGAGAATTAAATTATTTGCTTTATCATGTTGGCAGTAACAATTAGCTATAACTATCCTTCTATAAAAATTATTTCTATACCAACTTACTTTTTTACTTTCTCTATACGCACTATGTACATAGTGTATAGAGAAGGTATTGCATTCCACCAAAACATTTGATACCGAGATTTCACCAAAAATATATGTTTTAGGGTCCCCTGTATCCAAAAAAAGCATTTTCACAAAAAGGTCCGTGTGTCTGTGAACACGATAACTCAAAAACGAAAAGTCTGTAAAATACCATTGGTATTTAAGGTTAGTATCTTCCAGGGATGCGACACAAAGATTTTGAGAAAAGTCCCCCCCCACCCCCAACTACCCTTTACGTGGAACTTTTTTCGATAATTTTGATTTTCTCAAAAATGGCTCTAACGATTTGGATTAAAATTTTGTATACTAAAGCTATTTACCTGACAAATAAAATGTATGTATATCTTGAATTTTCTGGGAATAGCCTCTGAAGAGTAGTTTATTCTGGATGAATTTTATTGAATTTTGAATAACTGCTAAACCGTAAGAGATGGACAGAAACTTACTACACAAAAAATGTAGAGCACGTTAAAACACACAATTTATGCTATACATTTTTTTCGTGGAGTTCGTCGTTTTTGAGACATTCCTTATTTTTGGTTTCTGCTCTGAAAAATGTATACCTTTCTCATACAGGAACTTGTCAACTCCTATCCATATATACAAAGGAAATTAATTGACATAGCAACCAGCTTTTGACTATCACTTTAACCTATGGTAGTCCCTTATTTCGCTTCTTCTTACAAGGAAGCAAGTAATAAGACTATTTCTGCTAATTTTGTTCTGATTAGCATAAAGTAAATAGAAGTATAAGCTTTTTAAGAATAATTTATTGCAGAGTTATAGAGAAAGTCATGTGAATGGTATACATCAGATTTTTATTTGATGCAATGTCAAAAAAGTTTCTCCAGTTGCATTTTGTTCTAGTTAACTACTAGGATAAAATGCATTCTCACTTGCCCCTGTTTATAAACACAGATGCAAGCATGTGCACAAAAACGTATTTCTTCGTGTTTCCTTCTCCTTAATGACAAAGATGTTCTAGCCTTAAGAATGCTTCTCTCGGCATGTGCAGATGCAAATGGAGGTTGGAAGAATGCATTGTTAAAGATTAATAATAATACTCTATTTAAAATTGCAGCAGTTCTTTCATCTTGGAGGTTTGATTCCAGAAATACTATTGCATAACTTAGTCTTTCACTGTTTGTATTTGTTAAGTTTAAAGGCGTGAATATCCATGGTAACAATTCCATAGAAGTGTAAACTGTAGGTACACATCTTTACATGTACTTTTGGAATTCGAAAGATGGAGAAATTTTGTGTTTCTTTTAAGCTATCTTAGTGGATAGACTTGCTAACATTTTGCAACATTTACCACAGTTGAAAGTACATATCCTTGTTTGACCACATCATCATGTGTATATTTTGTTACTAATCAGCAATATTTTATTCATACCCACCATGTATAAAAACTTAAATACTTACAAATAGATTTCAGTAGTCATTAATACAATGAAAGCAGTTTTATTGCTTACATTAGGCGTGATGTGTTTAGTTATGACCAGAACCTACATCTGAAGCGATAGGAAACAATTCTTGCACCTCGGTACTACAATTACTCAACTTGTAAATACCAGTGGCTCTTTCACGAAAGTGAGTCTACAGAAGTATGTGTTTCGTCCATGTATTTGCAAACTGCAAATACTTGAGATTTTCTAAAGGAAAGTCGTGTGAAAGCAACTCATCAAATTTTTGGAATCCCATTGGAAGAATTCATTCAATATGTTTCTTCATACATGATGTAGATTTATAGGAGAATCTACTTCTGCAAAGATCGCATTTTATTTATGCATCATCTACACATGGAATTGGCTTTTATATATTTGCTCAGTTTGCAGCTATAGTCTAAGCATCTGAATTTACAGATGAAATGAGGAATGCGGGAACATAAGTATAGGACCAGAAAATTGTACTGGTGGCGCCGCTCCGTGTCATGGTTTGCGCTTATTAGGAGGATAGTTAGAAGCGGAAGCCATGTGCAATGTAGGTATTATTTGTGGTTTTCTGCCTATAAAGTGCATACATTTGACTGAAAATTCTGTTTTAAAAAGTCAAAATCTTTTTGTACACATTTGGAAATATACTGGGAATGTACGCTGAACTTTTATTTCCAATGAAGTGAATGCTGCAAATTTTTGTTGTGGGCTTTGGTTCTCATGATGACCCCTCAGGACTGAAAATAAAATATAAAGTACGAATAGTAATACGTACACAACTATACGTACATAAATATTAATAATAAAAATAAAAGTAACAACAATAATAATAATAATAATTGACAGACTATTCCCATAATGCGTTGTTTAATCTAATACTCACTATATTTAGAGTTTCTATTAATTAACTTATAAAACGTTACAACACAGCAATTATTGTTCCCTTTGCGCCTTCTTGTAGTATTTACATTTTCAGAAGGTTTGATACTTGACATCTTAGCCTACGCTAATATTCTTACTCCACAGTCTCTGTTATCCTCTTGTTAGTAACCAGAGTAGCGTGCGTATAAATCTCACATAATGTAGAAATTGAAAAGCAACCACACCATTTTTGTCAACATCATCATTACTCAAATTAAGAATGTAATAACTTAATATTATTGTAGGATGATAGATTAAAGGTAATGCTGAAGAAGAGAAACATTAACATCCAAATATACACGATTATCTAACAGCATTACATGAGAAAGGCTGCAGATAATCTCAGCTCATGTAGGTATGCAGTAAAGCTGATAGCTAGTAGGGTTTTCTCTGCCCAGATTGACAATGTAAGTCACGATCTCTTGCTGAGGATATTAATATTGCAGAATAGGATAGTTATGTAGTTCTAGGTAAATGATACCAATATACAGACACTGAATGATGTCACCCAGACTAGCTATTTTGTCCTGATATATGGTGGACTTTGAGACAGTGATGTGTTTTAACAATTAAAATTAGGTGAGTCGATTTGGTAACACTACATCACTTACTTTTTTTATTTCGGAAAACATGTTTCAGAAGCCATGTGCTTCCATTGTCAATTCCTTTGGTCGACTGCCGGCATTGCTTGCTGTGGTGGTTGTCTCTGTCCCTGGTGGTGGTTTGATGAACCTCTGAATGAGTAGATCGCCTGGCGAAATCCCATTGTTTATAAACCATGTTATAAATTGAAAATGCAGGCCAGAAACCTGTGTAGATCCTAGGAAAAGGGTTTCTTTGCTTTAATGTGTTTTATTGTGGTAGCATGAAGAATTTTGGTATGCATAACAAAGTATGTGTACTACGACTCTTTAAGGATTGTTATAAAACAAAATCCTCTGTCATTTTTGTACATTCATTGCACTGAATATTTTATGCGCTCTAAATTTCATGTCATCACAAAATTACTATACTTTGCTGGGCAAAGTTAAGTTTTATAGGCATCAGTTTCATTAAGTTGGCAAATGTGAATAAACATTTGAATATTGTCTCCACAGATTGTAACTAAGAACGAAAAAATATCTTTAGTAACTTATTTATAAAAGCATCATTGTTCATATGAAAAGTTTTTTTAATATATTGTGGATATATCTGAATTCACCATAAAGTTATGAAAATGTAACACATCAGCTTTTTCATTATTATGAATTATGTTCATAAACCGGTTACCTTGAGAAATAATGTAGTTCCAATCACATGCATAAGGATAGCCTGTGGTTTCCATTTGTAACAAATGTAACAATTACTGACAGTTGTAAAGGTAGAATCAGACTGAAAAATTCAATTTCATAGCCAGAGTTTAAGCCATGGTTCCTGTATTTTTCCATGCTGTTGCTCTGACTGAGTTACCATGACAATATGTTGATATGACAATAAATTTCCCAATTGAATCAAATTATTTTGAGATAATATACCCCAACAGCAATTTACAATATCACGAGTACTTTAAGTCCCAGTCTTCATAGCTAACCACTGTTTGATCAGTCAGTGATGAATAGTTGACTCTGATGTCGGCACTTACAGTATTAAGGATATGTTAATCAAATAAGCTTGAGAACGCCGTGTAGTATACTGTAAAATGTAAAATGAAATGAAATGGCGTGTTATTTATGGACGCTCTTTAACTGCTTTGGTTCTCAGCGTCCCATTCTATATTGGGCGTGAAAGATCGCTTAATTTTGCTCAGAGGCCTCTCTTATCAGGCTTGAGGTTCTTTTACGTGCCGTAAATCTGCAACACGGGACCCACAACTTTACTTCCCTTCCGAAGGAAACCATGCTAAGGAGTTTTACGCCCGAAAAATTCCATCGTCCTCCGCCGGGTTTGAACCCGCGACCTTGGGTATATGAAGTTAGCATGGTAACCATTACACCACGGAGGGCGACTGTAAAATGTATCTTAAGTCAGTTGGGAAATCTAGTGTACCAGCATATTGCCATGTTTGCTCAGTTGATGAAGCAGCGGCACAAAAACCCAGTTACACCCTTGCAACTTTAGCCTACATACAGTTTGCATGGAAAAACATTTAACTATCATTATTGACTGTGTTTATATGTTTACAGTTGGCACTGACGTCAGTGAGAGGATCTCAGCTGGCCCAGTGGGTCACTGAACTGAACTTCCCCATTGATAAGGACAGCCACATGGTGTTTGACCTTGTCAAGGAGTTTCTACAGAATGCGGGGCAGGGCCAGATGATTTTACAGGTAGATACAATAAAAGTTGGAAGTGTTGACACAAGTTTTAAAATTCTAAGTTGCTGCTGGTTCTCAAACCCTGGATCTTCAACTTTCCATGTTCAAATGCTACTACTGAGTTACAATGGCAAGATATATTTAATTTCTCATGTGATTCATATCAGATTTAACATTTAAATGGTGATCTAAAATATCTTCCAATTATTTACATAGCTCTAAGGCAGCATGCAATAAGTTCACAAGTTTGAATCACCTCTTCAACATGAGACTAAAGAATATGAGTTTGTCTTACATTATAGCTTGTATGGAAAGGGAAGAAAAATTTGGTTTTGTTGGTTATAACTGCTTTTAGTATTATAATGTTATTTTGTGTGTTTCATGGTATTGTGTTTGATTATATATGCTCATTTGAAAGATTGGCTTACAATAACTGGTAGCAGAAGCCAGAACAAACACACAAAGTTAAAATGCTTGTATTTCAATGTGAACATTCACACTTAACAGAAAGCTGTCTCTGGAATGGTAAAGGAAATGTAACTCTTTTTATTCAAGTTCCTGTAAATGACATATTAGACTCTTTACTGCATTATTATCCACTTATTATAGACATGACTTAAAACAGCTGCTGGAGTTCTCTCTAGCGCTAAGCTGGGAAAATCAAACTAGAAGGAATTCAGGCTAGTTTACTTTCAGTTTTTAGTTTGTATCAGAACTGGCCATTGTCTCATAAAACTATAGGAACGGCAAAAAAATAGTAGAAATTAAAAGAAAACAATATAAACCTTTTTATGATTAAAACTTTAGTGAGAAACACAGTGAAATAATTCTGAGATATCCGTTATTAATGGTTTGAATATCATTCAATTCTTTTAAATTCTGTTCAGCATTCAGTGTTTTCTTGCGATTCATGGAACTAGTATGGCATTTTATGGCCAGCATATATGGTCCAATTCTTAAATATTTGGCTATCCCTATTCTCTTTGTATCTATAATGAAATGTGTAATGTAGCATGCAGCAAATGTTTTTCTCACTTAAAATGACGAGAGATAAAATAAGCTTTTGAAAGAGTAGATTTTATACCCGTTAATAAATTATAATGGCTAGAGAAAATCATGTGAATGTAACCTTTCAGAATTTTTTGGTGTTCTCTCATTTTCAACCAAAATTCAGAAAAAATTCAATTTTGTATGAAAATGTAAATAACACATTTCTGTCTTATTTTGCTGGTTTTATAATTACTGTTTAATCATAATTTTCTCCTTTTAATCTATGAAAAAGCAAGTTTATATACTTTGGACCTAAATTATCAATATCTATATAACAGCATATATTTTGTTTGTGTGGCAGTGCGAGCAGTCAGAATCTGAACTAGGACAACTTGCTCAACAGCAGACACTATTGATTCGCAGCTGTTTGGAGCTCCTCAGTAAATATGGTGCCGTTGCCAACCTATATCCAGCCTCATATCTCAACACCCACCGCTCAATGTGCTATAGGCGCTGGGCACAACAACTTCTTGATAACCTCACCGTTGAAAGGTAAGCATTCCAACAAACAAATATGCTGTTACTTCACATATTAAAATGAAGTCCATTGAGTAAAACTTCTTTACATTATCATAACTTTTATCAGCAAACTTAAGATTCTTCAATTGGAAACATATTGTCACCATTGGTGGCAGATTATACAAGGTGTTACGGGAATGAAGACGCAGCTTCCGGACGTTAAGCTGAAACATAAGTTTCTATACCATTTTGCTCTCTAGGGGAGGATTCACTCTAAATCTTCTAGGTCTCATTTTACAATAATGATAATTGATATTAATCATTTGAGGTTTAAAATGCCATTGTGCTCTGCTGGTATGTTTTATAAAGTGTATTGATTTTCAGCTGTCATGAGGTTTTGGAGCAGTTCCATGCAGTGTTCTCGATAGAACCATCCTGTCAACAGGTACTGGCATTCTCATATCAGCTACAGGCAGCATTAGGTGAAGCCAATGTGCGTCTCACTAAAAGCTATGAGCGACTAACTGCAGAGGGACTGCCAGATGCTGGTATTCGCTTGGAAACAGCCTATAACGAGGCAAAGGCTAGTTTCAACACATTCTTGAGGGGAGAAACTGGAGCACCTACTGCACTGGAGTGTGTCAACATCACAGCTTTGTGTGCTCTGAATAAACGCTATCTGATGATGGAAGCTGCAGCTGCAAGTAAGTAAACTTCATCTAATGAAGCAGTCACTTTTCCCAAGGTATTTGGATCACTATAGCTTGGCAGTAGAAACGAAGATCTATTGTAGAGTGTGGATGAAACCTTGAATTCAACACACACACACTCTCTCTCTCTCTCTCTCTCTCTCTCTCTCTCTCTCTCTCTCTCTCTCTCTCTCTCTCTCTCTCTCTCTCTCTCCCCCCCCCTTCTTCTGAAATTGCAGTAATTTCTATTCTGATATTGTCTTTCAGTTCTTCCAACATATGTAGGTTGTTTTGATACACTATTTTTTAAGCTCCCCCATAAATAAAAATCGATACCAAAAGGTCTGGGGAACAAGGTGGCCATAGCTCTTTCCTGATGACTATATCTTCAAAAATTTCCTCATTTAATTTCAACAAGAGATCAGTTGTATGTGCTGTAGTAAGTCTTGTTGAAAATTTGCCTGTGTGCGCTCAATGTGACACAAACATTCCAGGAATGGTAGTACCCCTGTCTATTAACTGTATCTTCAAAGAATATAGGCCCTATAATTCAGTGTGCATTCACAACTCACCAATCACCAATTTTCTGGTCATGCAATGGCATTCCATATACTATATGAGGTTCTTCTGCACTCCAATACTGTTGTTTTTGTGTTGATACTTGGCCATTTAAATAAAATCCTACTTCTTCTGTGAAAAAAATTAACTTTGGGTCCATAGAGCCAAACTGAACTACAGTTATCTTCTAAGGTTTTAATTTTAAAAGTTTTTTGGCTGTCTAAGGCGAGAATTGTGAAACTCCCATTTCCTGTGATAACCTAGTCAGAGTTTCTTGGGCTATGTTCTAATTTCTGTCCTATTTTATTGAGTATTTCCTCTGTAAGTACACAGCAAGTTTTTTTTTTTCTCAAGAAAAGAATCCTTTTCTCTAAATCTGTTTACAAGTTCACGAACTGTCTCTCTGTGAGGTGCAGGATACCAGGCAATCTATCTATAAATAGCTGTGTCACTGGTCTACAAGACTCTGTTCGCAGTGGAAATCATACATGAATATGCCATATGCTAGAGTATGATCACTTCTTGGCATTATTACAAACTGTCACAATTTAACCACACATGCATTGATACAGAGAAAAGCAGGTACTAGGACTGGTTAGAAGATCTGTGCTCATGCAGCTACCTCCTGCTGCCCACCAGTGAAAAATAAGGCACTGTATAATTGGAGAAATTTACAAAAGATGTACCATTTTGTTTTTCTGATACTATTATAAGCCATTGTTATATCATATATTTCAGGACATTATGTTATTAAAATTGAATTAAGATAATAGCAATGCATTTGGCCATCACCTTCCAAGTCCACCATAATTGCATAAAACAAATAACCAGGATGCATCTTAAATATTAAATTCACTTAGCTGTTCTTATGTTATTAAATGCTGCAAATTTCTGTAATATAATAGTATGAAGAACAACATATAGTTACATTTTAATATGATTTTGAGGAAAACATCCCCCCACCCCCTAAACTATCTTTACATGGAAAAATTTCTAAAAATTGAAATTTCTTAAAAATGATTCTAATGTATGAGTTTACTGAACTATAACTATATTGAAGTATATACATGTCAAATGACATGTACCGTATTTTTTTTAATACAAGACAATTCCAAAATATTAATGTTTAAAACTGGGGGTCATTTTGCATTCACGATATGCTTTCCTAATACCATGCGGGGAAAAATTAAGTTTCAAAATTTGTGGGTACAGCAGTAGGGAAGCCTGGGAATTTCCATCATGGTCGCAATATATGCGGCAGATTTAGTGCATTTCATTTTGTACCAAAAATTAGCTGTTAATGGGCCTATGAGCAATCTCATTGGGAAAAAATGAATCCCCAAGACTAAAATAAATTTAAAAAACTTCCTTTCACATTGATGGTTGGACATAATGTTGCATTGGAAGCCAAAGTTCAAGTAGAAAGAGAGAGGTTAGCTGCTCATTTTCCCTCCATGTGCCACACATACCTGTACCGGTACTTTCTGGTTTTCCCTCTGCCTCTCTGTGCCACGCACAATGCGAATTTGATAAAGCGTTTTACAATAAATTATATTAAGTATGTTGCCTTAGTAGAAAATAGCATTCTTTATCATTGCTGCCATCATCACATTCTGCACTTCTGTACAATCCTCTTCGTCTCTCTCGCTCTAAACATAAATTTATGCTTAAATTCGGATTGAGTAAATGTTTGCGATATATTAAGTATGTCGTCTTAATTGAAAATTGTATTCTTAATGATTGCTAGAGCTAAGCTGCCACCATCACCACCGAACACAGTCATGACAATACATTTCCATTTTCTCTTTTCATTTCTCTCCCGCTCGCAATGTGAATTTCTGCGCAAATTATGTAAAAAAAAATATATATATATATATATATATATATATATATATATATATATATATATATATATACAATGTGTTATATTAAGTTAAACTGTCTAAATAGAAAAGAATATCCATCATAGTCATTACAGTTATTTTGCCACCACCGCCGTCCCACTCATATTTCATACTGTACATTTCCACACTCCCCTGTCCATCAAGGGCTCAAAATGTAAATTTCCGCAAAAATTCAAATTAAGTAAATAATAATAATGACAATAATAATAAGGGACTTAATCAGCTCAAGTGCCCATTATTTTGTTCAAAGTATATGGCAAAACTGTAAATTTCATTTAAACGTTAAGTTACATCTGCTTTTTATATAGACATGCTAAATTCCAAAAGTAAGTTCTGAAAAATGGTGGTTGTCTTGTATTCGAGGTCATCTTATATTCGGATAAATATGGTATATCTTGAATTTTCTGGGAATAGCCTCTGAAGGCCTCTTTATTCTCGATGAATTTTTCTGAATTTTGCATAACTAGTAAACCGTAAAGATAGAAAAAAACCACAAAATATTTAGATCTTGTTAAAACACACAATTTATTTCATATACTTTTTTTCGTGAAGCGACCATTTGTGAGACGTTCCTTATTATTGGTTTCAGTTTTAAAATACTTTATTCATACAGGAATTTGTCAACCCCTGGCAATGCAAAGAAATGGATTTCAGCTAGTGTATTCCCTTAGTTCCCTTCTACTTATAAGAAAGCAAGTTATAAGACCATTTCTGCTAATGTTTATCTCGATTAGCACGAGGTAGATAGAAGAATATGCTTTTTAATAATAATTTGTTACAGAGATGTAGAGAAAGTCATGTGAATGGAACACATGAGATTTAATCACATGTGCTGTGTGCAGCAATACATTTTTTGACAAATGCAAATGGTCCTGCCTAATATTGTTCTACATCCTTAGTGGTGCAGTTTGCACATAGTAAATAAAATGATTGTTATTCAGCTGTTGTAATATTTCTAAAAGAAAAGCAGAATCACGACTGACTTGAAGCATTTGGCAACGTGTTTTGAAATTGTTAAGTAAGGGATTCTAGCTCCAGTAATGTTTTGTGTTTCATATTTAGTATAAAGTTTAATATGTGTGATGGCAACTTGTGGGTAATGACAGTATTTTTTGTACACAGGTGCTGGAGACTGCCTGGTGGATCTCACATCACGAGAAGGGGATTGGTTTTTGGACGAAATGTGCCTGGTGAGTTCGCTCGTAACAGAATTGACAAGTTTGTTGCCATCACCTGATGCAATGGATCCCTCTGCTGCACCAGACACAAGGGTGGATCTAGTGTTACAGTGTCTTAAGTCTGCCCATAGCATCTATAAGGGGCTGCAGGTAAGGAAATCATATACAACTACTACTATCTGTCCAGTCTTAGCTCACTGGTAATGTAAACAAAAGTAACAGTTCTGGTTGGTCGTTGAACGTTTTATTGCTTTTCGCAATAAAAAAAACAGTTCCTCTTAATTTGCTAAAAGAAGTACACAAATATCATATAAACTATGCAAAATTGTCGAAATATCATAGCAAGAATTATGAATAAACGGAGATATGTTGAATTTTAATCATTATTCCCCTATGTGACAATGTACATGTGTAGTGCCGTTCATACATTGTAAGGGATGACTTTCATTAACCATGAGGAGAGCATAGTGTGCGTATATAAGCAATGGTGAGGTATGTGATACCAGTGTAGTGAATTGTAAGCAAGGAAGACCTCTAAAAAGTGGCGGGAAAACAAATGTTCTGAATGTATGCAATAAATTTTCTGAAGAATACCATACTCTTGCATTAGTCAATATCCTGAGTTTAACGGCCAAATTTGCTGGTGTTCGGGAAGAGCAAAAATGTGGGATTTGGAGGGAATGGTGAACATTGTCACTGGCCGAAAAATTATCATCAATCCTGGTGGTGATTCAGACAGTTCCAGTGCATCTGCAACAGATGGCTTGGATTTTTAAAGGAGTGGCACCACTTCCATCTTCAAATTATCTCTTTTGGGTAAGTCATTGTATTATTGCAGTATATTAAAGGGCAGTGTATTCAAGTAATGTGCAAAATATGGTTGTCCACACACACATACATAAAATTTTGGCGATTGGAGTGATGAACGCAAGCAATAAGCCAAGCAATATGCAATTTTTGTAATTTTACAAGAGAATTTCACCATTAGTAGTGAATAACAATTCATCTACTTGTTTTATTTTCTTTGATTTTTATACATCTCATAGCTTTAATCTGTGAAGAGTGAAGGTATAAAGATATTCATTTCTTGGCATTAGTGAAACATAGGTGTGCATTTTTTGTAATTGTATAGGAGACGAATACAACAAAGCACCACGTGGTTCATCCATGTGCATTTGCGGAAAAATACGTTCTGTTTTGTTTACATCGCGGTGAACTAAGGTTGGACAGATAATGGGGAACAATGATTTTGGTGCCTTACAGCTCTGACCTAATACTGACTATATTCGGATCACTGATTCCAAAAATGCTCTCAGCTTTGCCCTATCAGCTCTAGTTTTTTAGATACAGCTTTTTCACATTGTACACATTGGTCTGCATATACAACAATATTATTTGCACACAAATACAGAAGACAGTTTGGTGAAACAAGCACTTTTTTTTTCATTAAGCAACTTTCTATCAACTACCATAAATTTATTTATACATAAGTCGCATTAGGTTCATTTATTTTCTTCTATCAGGTTGCTGAATCCTCATTTATGTAATTTCCTCTGATGCAAAGATCTTGGATATTTGCGCTGGATGCTCCAACAGTATTCCGCCATCATATGTATATCCCATCGTCCACGATACTATTCTTCCATAATACTTATTTCCTGGTGAAATGTTCCCCACATCTCCAAGACAGTCTAGAAATTGGTCCAAATGCTGTGCAGGTAGTGTAATTCGATGTTCATGTTACAACCAAGTGCACAAAAAGCTGTGAGCTATTCTCAACCAGTTCTTTATAGTTAAAAGCCTTATGGTTTCCAAGAAAATTCTTTACAACCATACAGAACGAGGACCACGCAGCTGCCTCAGTATCTTCATTGAGTCTTCAAAGTTCTCATCATTTACTAGTTGTCGGATTTGTGGCCCATCAAATATACCTGCTTTTATTTTCTCCATACTCAATGCAGGAAATTTTGTACATATTCAAAACATGCTCCATCTCTATTCAACACCTTGATGAACTGTTCATTAACCCAAGTTTGATATGCAATGGTGGCAATATGATCTTGTTTCTGTCAACCGAAGATTCTGTGATGATGTGTTTTTTCTCCAATGATCATGCTTTCTCTAGGGGCCCACTGACTTGTCACCCAATGTTGATCTTTAGCTCTAGAGTCCCATAGGCATATAAAGCTCAGGATCTGGTGTACCCACCTTGTTAACCTAGAAGAAAATTCATCTTTTTTGTATCAATGCAGATTACCCATTAGTGATCACGGTATGAGATCATCTGTAGGACTTAAGCTTTTGTAGCTTGATTTTCATGCATAGTAACTAAGTGACCATTTGGTACTGACCTGTATTTGTTTCCATTATGCATAAAAATACATTTCAGGATGCGTTTGGAGCTATCAAGAAATAACTGCCAATCCATTGGTGTGTATTTTCTTATAGCCAGTTTCATTAACATTGGTTTTCTGTTGTGAAGAATCACAGGAAATCTTGCTCTCTTTTGTGATACACCACTTTTGTTCCCAGTGACAGACATTGTTTTTCTGCAAGCCTAGAAGCCAACAATTCTGATGACTTCTTGGGAAGACTAAAGGTCTAAGCAGTCATAAGAGCAGTTTATAATGATATCACCAATATCTCATAAACTACAGCTGCTAGAATGAAATGGAAAATATTTTCAGAATCAGCAGAACCAAAATACCCAGAATCAGGTGGAAGATTTCAGGCACCATGAAAAAAATTGCTTTGTTCCCTAGTGCATTTGTTTAAACAAGTTGCATTGAGAAGTGGCACAAGTAAAATGTAATATTTTTCTTAGGAGCTGAATTTCAACTTCCACACAATAATCCTACCAGAAGCACTGAAGACAATTCAGACAGAGGAGCCTACAGTACTGTCCATGGTGAAGGAGTTGAATGACATCATAGCAGCAGTAGGCTGCCCCCTGCCAGACTTGCTGACTCAGCTGGAGATGCACTTGCGTTTCACTATAATGGAGATGGAGGTAAGTGTTCAACCTATGATAAAGTTACGTGCTAAGTTATTGGAAGTGTAACTTTTTAATATATTAAAATTATGAGTTGATAGGTTACACTTTTATTTTACTTACTAAGTTTTCACTCAAAACATAAGTGAAACTCAATCCACTCACAATTTCAACAATGTTGATGTGATTGAAGTTGACATAAATTCTAAAATGACTGGTTTCTGGTTGCCGCTGCATCATCATTTGCTTCTTCCAAAGTTTTGACCTCTTGTTGAGACCGTCTTTAGAAATGGAATTACAATGAAACA
Organism: Hymenopus coronatus; assembly: GCA_030762935.1. Taxonomy (NCBI): domain Eukaryota; kingdom Metazoa; phylum Arthropoda; class Insecta; order Mantodea; family Hymenopodidae; genus Hymenopus; species Hymenopus coronatus. Next base: position 12,904,464 of record CM060893.1, on the reverse strand, counting down.
GAGAGAAAAATAAACTTTTGTGGGAATAGATTGTATAACCACTAATAAACAATAGAGGGCAGACAAAGTCAGTAAATGTAACATGTCAGATTTATTAGATAATCACATTAGATTAAATTTTAAATCTATGGTCCCATTCTCCTTCATTAGCAAAATACCACACAGTTTTTACATAATACAGAAGCATTCAATAAAATATGAAATCTCCACTTCCAGGTCATTTAATCTAATCAGACAATTAATGAAATGGGTAAAATAATGCTCAAATGACCTCAGAGTCCATTGAAGAGTTACATAACATTAGTCTTCTCGAGACCTCTTGAATGTGAGGCATACATGCTACCACTACACTATAGAGGTGGGCGAGTAATATATTATGCCAATCACAACTTTCTCTATTTATATGTGAGGGCAGAACAAATATAAACAGGAATTTTAAGCAACGCTGCTGTTAGTAATAAGTTTTAGGAGGGGATTTGTCAGGATGTTGGTGGGGGTAACTGGAGAAGGGTTATTGCACGAGCACCACTGTGGAGAGCTGGGCTGCATCACTACGCCAAAAGTGAGCAAGAGGTTCATGCGTCTGTTGTGCAATGCGTCATTAGATTTCTGGCAAAAGAGGGCACCAAACCTTCGGAAATTTTGAGACAGCTCCGCGCATAGTTTGGAGAAGAAACCATTTCGCAGACCCAAGTGTAAGAGTGAGCTACACAATTTGTGACGGGAATAGAAGCTGTGGAAAATAAACCTCATAGGAGGAGGCCACGGACAAGCATTACTGCAGACAACATTTTTGCCATTCATGACATTATTGAAGAAGATTAGCGCATCAAGATCTCCGAAATTGTTTTTGCCCTAGGAATAAGTTACAGAAGTGTTCAAACAATTATCCGAGATGAACTCCATTACAGAAAGTTGTCTGCCAAGTGGGTTCCTCATCTCCTCACCCAGGAACAAAAGCTTTACACCAGGAAGTTTGTCAGAGACACCTGCATTGCTACGAGGATTTGTTGCATTGTATTGTGACGTGATGAAACATGGGTGCATCAAAGCAAGTAAATACGGAGTGGCAGCAAGGAGACGAAGCAGCTCTGGTCAAGGTCTAAACACACCATCTGCTGGAAAGGTGTTTGCAACTGTTTTCTGGGACTCCACAGACATTTTGCTGGTAGATTTTCTTCACGAACAAAGGAGAATTAATGCAGCCTATTACTGTCGCCTTTTGGATGAAGCAAAAGCTGTGTATCGCAACAAGCGATGCCGGCAGCTGATCCAAAGCATCATTCTTCTCCATGACAATGCAAGGCTGCATACTGCCGCTATAACTTGGGAAAAGCTGTAGAAAATGCATTGGGCACCTCTGAAACACCCTCTGCACAGTTCAGATCTATTGCCCTGCGACTACCATTTGTTTGGACCATTCAAACAAAACCTAGGAGGACAGCGGTTTAATGATGATGCAAGTGTAGAAGAGTTCGCACAACTGGCTCCACACTCTTCTTCTCACTATAAGGACGGTGTGAAAAACGTGCCAATCTGATGGAGATGATGTGTATTAAAGGCAGGATAGTATGTAGAAAAGTAATCTGTATATGTGTGTTTTTCTTTGTTGATGTAATAAATTTAAAAAAATAATTTCCATTTATATTTGATCTGCCCTTTGTAATTATTTAGCATGCATGAACATGTCATTTATCATGTAAATCTTTTATAGTAGAGTGTCTACTGGTAACGAAAGAATAAAAAGTAACTAATTTGCCCATTTGGTAATGAAGATGCCTAAAAGGTAATTAACTTAGGCAGGCTGGTATGATAATTCCCTCCTCTATCATCTTGTATGTCACATAACATAGTGCAAAGAGACTGCAGGTGACTTTGATCAATCAACTGTTACATTTCATTTTCTGTTGATTTACTACCAATCCTGTTACAGTTGCATGTTATGCCGGGTTAACAATAAAGCTACGGTGTGAGCGACAAGACAAATGATGAATAGCAATTCAGCATGAATGTGTCAAAATCTGTCATTAAAGTTGAATTGGTGTTAATTTTTACCATGCAAAGTGGCATTCTTGTTAAGAGGACCTCAACCTGCAGGGAATATGCCTCTAGTTACACAAGTTGTAGGAACTGAATTCAAGTTCATACAAAAGTAGTACAAAAAGCCATACACCTTGATTGAGTTTCGTGCAGTAACACCAAATTGTGTCATCTCGTAAACACAAGATTGAGATGCAGTATCTTATTGTTCCATTGTGAATCAGGCATAATGTGTGTCATGTCATAATCTTCATCAAGAATCCATCAAACACTGTCCATTTTATAGATACAGTTTTACAGTAACATTCCAGAATTTGTCAGATTATGCACATTAAAGGAATCATAGAGAATAACCACTTTGAAATGTTCATAGAAGCTATTTCTTAGCTAATGACATTTAGAACACTCTTTTATTAGCAGTAGGTAACTTAAAAAGCTGCTACTTTTTATTTCTGTTCAGTTTTCTCAGTTGCTAAATCATGATCACCTGTGCATTTTGCTTGGAATGAAATATTGTTGTGGTTGAACTGTGATAAAGGGTGGATGTAGTATTATAATGTTGCTAACCTGGTGACCTTTCTGCCAACAGTCACCGCACCAGAATGCCAAGAATATTGTGGCTGAGCTTCGGTCAAGGTTTGACATGCTGCTACAACGGCCAGCAGAAGTGATATCGGATGGTGCTGAAGGTGACGATGCCCTAACACCAGGCCAGATGTTGCTCATGGGTTTCAATGGCTTGTTCGAGAAGCTGCACCTAGAGGGCAATGCTCTGATTGCAGCGCTCGACACACTAGACACTCCCCCATGTTGGAAGAAAGTGGACCAAGTCTGGGAGGCTAAAGCCATGGCGGTGAGTTTGATTTCCATTATGTTTCCTCTAGCTTTTACACAGTTTTAGCCTGAAGGAAATGTTCCCAACCATTTTACTGGATATAGCTTATGTTTTGGGGTTGGATTTCGCATCCCCTGAATCGAAAATGTTGTCCCGTCTGAATATACTGTTAGGACATAGGCGTACAAGAAAAACCCCATTTTCTCTATTTTCAAGATTTACCCATTGCTAGATCTTTGAACATGAGAAATCATATAAATCCATGAAATATCAGTTTTGTTTTTCGTGTCCTAACATGCATGTTTCATGCTGCCAGCTGCAGTAGATGTTGTCATATATGAACTGTATGCCAACAATGTAACACTTTTTATAGCACTGACTGAATCATCACCTCCTGATGGTTTGAATTGCTCATTATTTGAAGGATCTTATACTTTGTTAGAAGTGGAACAAAAAATGGTGTGTATGTACCAGCATAAAATTTCATTGAAGGGAAGAAGGAAAACATCCAAGGAATCTTTTTACTTTCTCTAGCCCCGTATGTACAATGTACATAGGGATAGAGAAGTATTGCATTCCACCCAAAAATTCGATGTCGAGATTTCACCGGAAATACATGTTTTAGGACCCCCTGTATCCATAAAAAGCATTTTCAGGAAAAGGTCCGTGTATGTGTGTGTCTGTGAACACGATAACTCAGAAACGAATAGTAGCTAAAATACCAAACCTGGTATTTAAGTTTAGTATCTTCCCCCCACCCCAAACTACCCTTTACATGGAACTTTTTTCGAAACATTTTATTTTCTTAAAAATGGCTCTAACGATTTTGATTAAAATATTGTATATTAAAGATATTTACATGACAAATAAAATGTATATCTTGAATTTTCTGGGAATAGCTTCTGAAGAGCTGTTTATTCTGGATGAATTTTATTTAATTTGCCATAGCTAGTAAACTGTAAGAGACAGACAAAAACTTACTATACAACAAATGTAGGTCTTGTTAAAATACACAAGTTATGACATATACATTTTTCTCGTGGAGCTTACCGTTTTCGAGGTATTCATTGTTATTAGTTTCAGTTGTGAAGTACTTATACTTTTCTCAGACGGGAGTGTCCGTTTTTCTTTTGTTCTACTCCTGGCCAAGAAAAGAAGCAATTTGTAATGACAATCGCGTAACGACAGCTTTTAAAACATTTGACTATTGGTTTAGCCTAGTGTATTCCCTTATTTTCCTCCTACTTCTACGGAACTAAGTAATGAGAACATTGTGCTAATGAGTACCACGATTAGCAAGGGGCAGAAAGAAGAATAATCAAGTGTAAGAAGTTTGTAGAAGAGCTAGCGAAAGTCAGGTGAGTGTAACACATCAGATTTTTTTTTTTAGATCTGTCATACAGTTAACAGTGATAACTGTAAGCCACCGAGTGCATTATTGTATATTGTCATGTTTATTAAGATTGTGGAATTAGTGCTAGGACATTTTTTAGTGCTGATTATGAGTAAGTACTTAGATAATGCAGTATCTTGAGTGATAGAATCCATGTAAGAGGAAGACATGTGGCTGCATAAAGACTAGAAGAGAGTTTGTGACAACTCGATAGGTTAGTGGAACAGGGCAAAATTGTGATTGTAAGATGATGTGTACTGAAAAATTTACAACAGACACCAAAGATAAATCATTGGAACTGTGCATAGTAGTAGACCTATAAGGAGCATTCAAAACATTTTGTAAGTATCTTCTTGAGGCCAAACGAAGGATGGAATTCAGAAACTTCATCCTTCAAAGTAGTCTCCACCTCTCTCCACACAGTTGTAGATGGTACCACCGCTTATAAAAAGTACTATGATATTCAGGCTGAGATACTGTCAACAGAGCTGAATTTATACCCTGAGCAAGATCCTCCCCAAGTCGAGTCAAGGTCGCTTGAGGGCGCACAGAGCTGAACATTACATTCACTGTGGGCCGCGCATCTACACATTCCAGTATATTCGTGCACTGGCAGTGTAACGCTACATGTTAGTACTGTGGTGTCCTTTTTACGATGGCTGGTACATCTGCATTGGGAAGATGGTTGTCCACACTTCTGATGATTTGAACAAAATTGGAAGAAAACTTTCTGTTTATGGAAGAAAATGACACAGCAAAATTTTTAGTGTGTTACAAACTTCTAAACAAAATAACTAAATATAATTTGCAATGACATTACTCTCGATGACGCTACATTTTCCACCATAACCTCAGTGATTTAGTGTGTAGAAACCTTAGACTTAGACTTATATAACCATACTGCGACAATTGCACGAAGAATTCAAACATAGATTCCAGGACGTTATACCACTTGAGAAACAATTTAAGTTATTTGCAACACCATTTTCAGGGGATATCCTCGATAGTCCTGTTAAACTGCAGTTGAAAGTAATAGATATGCAGAATAATATTGAGTTAAAAGATAAACATTAGAATAGAAAAAGTATAAAATATTCCTACACCTCTGTAAGATGCGAAAGATTTCCTAAATTCCACAATCTAACTGAAAGAATTTTGTGCATGTTCGGGACAACCTATGTTTGTGAGTCACTGTTTTTCTTAATTAAGTGTACAAGGTCACGTCATAGAAGCCAATTAAGTGATGAACATTTGAAAGCATGTTTGCGATTGGGTAGCTCGCAAACAATAGTCCTACATATTGAACAGCTGGTTGAAAACAGACAACTGCAAAAATCACGGCGATTGTCGGATGGCTAAGAAAGATTAGTTTTCATAGAGACATTTATTTGAAGAATATTATGTTTACCTGTATTGTTTACTTAATTGAATTGCATAGTACCAACAAGGTCTATGTCATATTATATTATTTAGTTTTATACGGGTGTTTGTATTTCGTTAATTGAATTTCCTGCCAATTAGATTTTATTTTGTATTATATTAGATATCAGTTTTAAAGTATAAAATACTGCTATCGTTATTACATAATTGACAGTGAAAGTGTAAGTTAATTTACACAATTGTAGCATCTCGATTTCATGCACGCAACCGGACGTTTACTGCCACCCGAGCGGGCAGATTGTTGGGGACGCCTTGTTTAAAAGATTTTTCCAGCAATGCAGATTTCATTTGAGGAAACTGCCAAAAGTTTACACTGTGCAAGATCAAGACTGTAGGGTGGCTGGCCAAGCAAATGGACTTCCAGTTTTCTCAAATTTGTCACTGTTCTGTGAGGAGATGCATTGTCATGAAAAACAACAGACTTGAAATTCCTGTCTTTGGACATCGCTGTCTCAGCTCTTTTAAATAAAAAATTAAAAACATGAGAGCCATGTATTCTCCATTCATTGTCATTCCTTCAGGCATGCATTTAACCACTAATGGTTAAGAACACACTGAACTTTGCTTCCGAGAATGAAAATCTTATCAAAGAACAGCTGAATGGATTATAAAATCAACTTTCATCACCAGTGCATACATCTGTCAAATGTTAACAGCCATCAGGTGGAAATATGTTCAGCAGTTCCCTTGCACATTTCTTCATTGATTAGAGAATGCTGAACAGAGTTTGCACAGATTTTTCGCAGCTTTAAATGTTCATGGAATAGAGCCAATACTGATACCACCTTCCATTTTAGCAGTAATATGCTGATTTTCCTGTGCCAAGTTCCTCATAGTTTGAATTGTTCTTTCATTCACAGCTTCTCAAGGCTGGCCAGAATGAAGTTATCTTTCAAAATCAGTTGCCCTCCATGGTGTAATGCTGACTTCATATACCCAAAGTCGCGGGTTCAAACCCAGCGGAGGACGATGTATTTTTTCGGACATAAAAATCCTTAGCATGGCTTCCTTTGGAAGGGAAATAAAGCTGTTGGTCCCGTGTTGTAGATTTACGGCATGTAAAAGAACCTCAAGCCTGATAGAGAGGCCTCTGAGCAAAATTAAGCGGTCTTTCACGCCCAATATAGAATGGGATGCTGAGAACCACAGCAGTTAAAGAGCGTCCATAAAAAACACGCCATTTACATTTTCTTTCAAAATCCTCCTTCAAATTATCGAATTCATCTCACCATAAGCAGCTAACAAGTCTTCATGGAATTATTTATTTTATTTTTTTTTTTTTATTTTATTATAGCTTGTGAACATGTAGATGGAACTAAACAACTGTATGACTGAATTTAGCCATAATTTAATAGCATGGTCAACTGTTGCCAGTTATATTTTGTGCAACAATAGATAAGCTTGTAGCAAAACTTTTTGAATGCCCCTCATAAAAATGAACAGGACACTTATCTGATGAGCCTAATTGAAAGCCAAGGAGCAATATAAATAAAAATAAGCATATAGTAAATATTTCATTTTTACTTTCTCTAAATGTATGTACATTTAATGTGCATAGTAGATAGAGAAGTTATTGTATTCCATCAAAAAATTTGACATCAAGATTTCACCAGAAATATGTGTTCTGAGGTCCTCTGCATTCAAAAAAAGCATTTTATGAAAAAGGCAGCATAGCTCAAAAACAGAGAGACTGTTAAAAGTTTAGTACCTTTCAGGGATGCGACACAAAGATTTTAAGAAAACCTCCCTGCCACAAACTACCCTTTATATAGAATAATTTTTAAAATGTTTGTTTTTCTTAAAAATTGCTCTAACGATTTTAATTAAAATAACATATGTTAAAGATGTTCAAAAATATATATTTTGTATTTTATGGGAATAGCCTGTGAAGACCTTTTATTCTGGATGAGTTTTGCAGAATTTTGCAAAACAGTTAACCCGTAAGAAATGGACAAAAACTTACTACACCAAAAAAGTAGATCTCAACAAAACACATCATTTATGTCATATGCTTTTCTTGTACAGTTGACCTTTACAAGATATTCCTTGTTGTTGGTTTCAATTTTAAAGTAATTAACTTTTCTCAAACGGTACCATGCAAAGTGAACCAAAACTCAATTGTATCACATAGCAATCAGCTTTTAAAAGATTTGACTACCGCTTTAGCCTAAATTATTCCCTTATTTCTCCTCTACTTACAAGGAAACAAGTGATAAGACCAATTCTGTTAACGTTTATCTCGATTTGCATGAGATATATATATATATATATATATATATATATATATATATATATATATATATAAAAATAATCTTTTTTAAGAATAGTTAGTACACAGAACAGCTGGAGAAAGTTATGTGAATGGAACACATTAGTTTCTTTTCAAGTATGGTCTCCGTTTGGTAAGAAAGAAAAAAACAAAAAAACTTTTGAGTACCTCTTCACTGAGAGAACATACTCAAGTAATGGAAGTTGAATAGAACATACTTAGACATCCATCTTATAAGAGTATGTGCTCCTTTGTTGATATGAACAAAAGCTTGTCTCACTTTTTGACTTCATTCTCTTTTCATGTTCCGAGTATATTTCAATTTCCTCATAGTCAAAAGTAAGTCTAATGAAAACTGCAGAATTTATGAGCTATGTAATATTTATGGAAATATATACAAATATAGTAATGGGCATTAAAGCAGTTTCGTGTATCGCTACAGAAAAATATAGCCTAGAAATGACATTGGGTAATCTCCAATACATGTCACCTTTTTGGTGTGCACTTTAATATTGTCCAATGTAGGACCCAAGGCGTAGCCACAGGATTGGCCCATCCAAAACTCCAATTATCCCCACAACACGCGTTACAGAAAGTGGTAGTGAAAACTACCAGGGATCATTGGGGTTTAGATGAGCAGACCCCTCAGCTATGCTGCCCCAAACTACTTCACTCTTCTACTTGTATAAAACATCCCTTGGCTATGCTTCAGCTGAGGATCCTCAGCACTAAATACAATGGTATTTGTTGGTCATCTGCGATTGTGTATAATAACAGCGCTAGCAAGGAAGTGCATCTGCAAGGAATATTGGCAAACTGTTTTCACATGCAACTATAGACATTGAAGAATGCCCTCCCCCCTTTTTTTTTGTTTTGTTTAATGTGTTATGCTTCCTAATGAATGACTTATTTCTTTCCTTTTTTTCTATATCAGTTTTATTTATTGGTGTACTAACATTATCATGAACATTCCAGAAGTTCAAAACTTCTCTGTTGCAAAAACATAACCCTGAAGCATCACTAAAGTCAGATTTATTACTTAAGCTTGCTATGTGAATTCCTAATCTTAAAATCAGTCTGTTCCACTAAATACTAATGCAGAATGCTAATCAAACATCCATAATTAATGAAGCTATATGCTCAGAGAGAGATATACTCACCTGAGATAGCCAGTTTTTTATACTTATGAAAACGAGCCTGTTTTATTTGATTTGAGTATATAATCATAGAAAGTGTTCATATTCATGAGTATGAGCTTTGAGAAACCACTTGCTTTATTTGATACTGAGATTTCACCAAAAATATGTTTTGAGACCCCCTGAATACAATGTGTGTGTGTCTGTGCAGCATAAATGAAAAGTCCATTAAACACCAAATTTGATATTTAAGTTCAATATCTTCCAAGGATGCGACCTAAAGATTTTAGAGAAAATCCCCCCACCCCCAGCTACCCTTCAAATGGAAAAAAATTTGAAAAGTTTGGTTTCTCAAAAATGGCTCTAACGATTTTGATTAAAATTTTATATATTTAAGATATTTACATGACAAGTAAAATGTGTATCTTGAATTATCTAGGAATAGCCTCTGAAGACCTCTTTATTTTGAATTTTACATAACTGGTAAACAGTAAGAGAGAAAAACTTACTGCACAAACATTGTAGATCTCGTTAAAACACACAATTTATGTTATATACATTTTTTTCTGGAGATATTCCTTGTTATTAGTTTTAGTTTTAAAATACTTAAAACTTTTCTCATACAGGAACTTGTCAATTCCTGGCCACACAAAGAAACAGATTTCAATCTCATAGCAACTACGCTTTAAAACATTTGACTGTCAGTTTAGCCTACCCATATTTCTCACCTACTTACAAGGAAGCAAGAAATAAGACCATTTCTGCTAATGTTTATCTCAATTAGCATTAGATAGGAGAATAAGCTTGTTAACAATAATTTGTTACAGAGATGTAGAGAAAGTCATATGAACGGAATACATCAGATTTCTATTCATATGGCCCAAGATGTTACTAGACTCAACCTACAATGAAACTTTAAAAACATTTACATTATCTTCAAGTATCTTGCCATGAATAATTCCATTGCTTTGAGGTACATTGTAAGGCCTTTCTAAGCCTCCATGCTGTATCAAAGTGGACTTTCGTCCAACCTTTTAGCAAACATGGGGGCACGGTCAAATCCCTAATGTGGCACAGGTCAAAGTAAATGATCATATTCAGTTCCTAGGAAAACATTTCATCTACAACTGTAGCATATTTTGGAATGCTATGCTTATTGTGAAACATCCAGAACTGAACATCATAGGCAAATAAAATGTATATCTTGAATTTTCTGGGAATAGTCTCTGAAGACCTCTTTATTCAGGATGACTTTTGCATAACCAGCAAACCCTCTTTTATTTTTCTCTTTTCATCATTTCTCTAGCTGTTCCACAAAACAACTTAGTATTCTTTTTTCTACATCATGCTAATCAAAATAAAATTACCAGAAATGCTCTTATTACTTGCTTCTTTGTAAGTAGTAGAGAAATAAGGAAATACACTAGTCTAAAGGCTGATTGCTAGGAGTAAACAAAAGAGAGACGACAAGAAATTTATCTTCCCGTTTGAGAAATGTTTAAGTAGCTTAAAACAGAAACCAATAACTAGCAATATCTTGAAAATGGTTCGCTCTATAAAAAAAGAAAGTTATAAATTGAATTTTAATGAGATTTACATTTTTTTGTGTAGTAAATTTGTATCTATTTATGGTTTACCAGCTATACAAAAGTCATCCAGAATGAAGAAGTCCCAGAAAATTCAAGATAAACATTTTGTTTCCCATGAAAATATCTTAAACTTATGGCATTTTAATAAACATCGTTAGAGCCATTTTTTGGGAAAATCAAAATTTTTGAAAAATATTCCATATGGAATTTTATTTATGGACGCTCTTTAACTGCTCTGGTTTTCAGTGTCCCATTTTATACTGGGCATGAAAGACTGCTTAATTTTGCTCAAAGGCCTGTGTATCAGGCTTGAGGTTCTTTTATGTGCCGTAAATCTACGACATAGTACCAACGGCTTTACTTCCCTTCCGAAGGAAGCCATGCTAAGGATTTTTACGTCCGAAAAAATCCATCGTCCTCCACCGGGTTTGAACCCGCGACCTTGGATATATGAAGTTAGCATGGTAACCGTTACACCACGGAGGACAACGAAAAATATTCCATGTAAAGGGTAGTTGGGATTGGTGGGGATTTGGGTCACATCCTTCAAAGATACTGAACTTAAATACCAAGTTTTTCATTTTTGAGCTATGCTGCCCCCCCCCACACACACATGCACAAAAAGCTTCTAAACATGCTTCTTTTTTTACTCGGGGGGTCTTCAAAAATGTATTTTCAATGAAATCTTAGTATTGAGTTTTTGGGTGGCATACAGTACCTTCTATATCCACTATGTACATTATACATATGGGTTAGAGAAAGTAAAAGTATATTCCTCTGTCTATTTCTGTTAATTAAGACAACTCTCCTTACACATTTCATTACAGATATAAAGAGCATTCGTTACAGATATATAGAGCATACAGTAGGCTAAAGTGAGAGGGAGATTTTTAAAAAGTGTTACTATGGGCTTGTTTTAAAATTACACACCCCTTGAATAATCACAAAAACAAAGAATATTGACATAAGCTGTGTATTATTAAGATTTTATGTATAAATTGGCCAAGGCAGGTGGGAGCAGAACCCTAAAGCAATGATGCAGTACAAACATTAGAAAATGCTCTGTACAGTCTGATGTACTGTTCAGCACATTGCCTAGTATTCACATTGATAGTGGTGGAACTTGAAGTAAATAGTGTTGTTCTATAGCAAAGGGGTGTTATTTATAATATTGTTATGTTTTGTGATGAAGAGAAAAAAGTAGATAGGAAAATACCTACTGCAAATACCACTGAATGTGGCTGTTGTTTCTAGTAGCTTTAATAATAAGACAGCAAACAATACTTAAGATTAGGAAGTAATACCAGCCTGAAGAAAGTGTGATGAGCAAAACTAAATCACCTCGCAAGATTGCATAATATGAACAAATCATTATTAAAATAAAATTTCAGGAGAATTATGAGGTTTAAAAAATCTGCTGTTACATTCATAAGGCTTTTCACGTAAAGGGTAGTTTGTGGAGGGGAGATTTTGATGAAAATCCTCCTGTTACATCCTTGGAAGATGCTGAACATAAATTTCAAGCTTGGTGTTTAACAGACTTTCCATTTTGAATTATGCTGTTCACAGACATTTAGACGTTTTACTGAAAATGTATTCTAACTTGGAGGTCATGTATTTTCATGAAATCGGTATCAATCTCTACTATGTATGTGGCAAGAGTCTTCTGTAATTTTTAAATTCTCCAAAAAACACATTGCTATTGTGCAAGTACAACCTACGCTTGATCTTGGGATTTCACCGGGTATGTTTTGAGGTCCCCTGAATAAAAATAATTTTTAGAAAAATGTGTGTGCAAGCCTGTGGTGAGAGAGAGAGAGAGACTCCATAACTCAAAAAATCTGATGTGTTCCATTCACATGACTTTCTCTATATCTCTGTAAATTATTATTGTTAATAAGCTTATCTTTTATTTATTTCATGCTAATCGAGAAAAATTAGCAGAAATATTCTTATCTTTATTGTAAGTAGAAGCGAAATAAGGGAGTACCATAGGTTGAAGTGAAAGCCAAAAGCTGGTTGCTATGTGACTGATGTTCCTTTGTTTGTATGGACAGGAGTTGACAAATTACTGTTTGAGAAAGGTATAAGTTTTTCAAAGCTGAAACCAAGAAAAAGGAATATCTCAAAAATGATCAACTCCACGAAAAAAATGTATACAACATAAATTGTGTGTTTTAACTTGCTCTACCTTTTTTGTGGGTTAAGTTTTTGTGTATCTCTTACGGTTTAGTAGTTATGAAAAATTCATCCAAAATAAAGTAGTCTTCAGAGGCTATTCCCAGAAAATTCAAAATATACATTTTATTTGTCAGGTAAATGACTTTAATATATGATATTTTAATCAAAATTGTTAGAGCCATTTTTTAGAAAATCAAAATTTTCGAAAAAAGTTCCATGTAAAGGGTAGTTTGGGGTGGGGGGATTTTTCTCAAAATCTTCAATTCGCATCCCTGGAAGATGCTAAACTTAAATACCAAGCTTGGTATTTTACCGACTTTTTGTTTTTGAGTTATCGTATTCACAGACACACACATGGATCTTTTTCTGAAAATACTTTTTTTGGATACAGGGGACCCTAAAACATATATTTCCGGTGAAATCTCAGTATTGATTTTTTGGTGGAGTGCAATAGATTCTCTATACACTATGTACACAGTGAGTATAGAGAAAGTAAAAAAAAATCTGATACATACCAAACTTATTATTTAAATTCTCCATCTTTCAAATACATGACACAGATTTTCAAGGACCTACAAGAATCCAGAAAATAGACCTTTTCCTCCCCATTCAATTGAGATAGCTTTGAGTGTTTCTATTTCTTAAATAATAAAGAGAACATATCTTTATTTGGAAAAAAATATTTATAAAACAAGCTTATTTGTGCAGAAAAATCTCGAGATTGCCTACCTCTGAGCATTTTCAACTTGCTGTTCCATTAGGACAGGAATTATTGTGACGAGTCCTAAAAAGAAATAAAGAGAACAAACTTTGATTGTTGGTGAGGAAAAGTATTGATAAAACAGCCTCATTTGTATTTAAAATCTCCAAATTACCTCTTTGAATATTTTTCTACCTCTCAGCTGTGGGTTTTGTGATGTCAGCTCTATATTTTTCTTGTCCTAAAATTTATTACCTCTGAATATCGTTGAAACTGTGCAACACTGTAGAAGTCTAAGGAACATACATATTGTCTTTTATAAATATAGATAAACAAAATTTTAAGTACTTTTGTCTGCATTTGTATAATAGGAGTATTTAAAGTATTATTCTCTTTTCTAAACATTTCAGCTAGTAACCAATGAAATAAAAGTTTTTTAAAGCAATTTTATGCGTTACATTCCCCTTCACAAAATCTACCTACAACATTTATTTTATAAAGCTTCAATAAAAGAACCCTTATGAAAAATTATTACTTTTTCTGCTACATATAGTAAGTAGGCAAAGTATTGTGTTCTATGCAAAAATTTCACTGCAAATTGTTCTGTCCCTTATCCCAAAATAAGGTACTTTAAAACTAAAGTTCAAATGTGTCCTGTGTGTGAAAGCATAACTCAATGACAAAAAGTTGGTTGAAAATTAAATTGGTATTTATGTTCAGCATTTTCCCTAGGATAGAACACAGATTTCCAAGAATATCCCTCCACCCGATATTACCTTTTACCTGAAAAATGTTTACAAAATATTAATATTCTTAAAGTTGCTTGAATGAGTTTTATGTTTAAAAATATTTGCATGACAAATGAAATGTATGTCTTACATTTTCTGAAAACAGCTTCTGAATTCCTCCTCATTCTGGATCACATGCATAACTTTTAAAGTACAAGAGGATAAAATCTTACTATACAAAAAACTTTTTTTTGACCTATAGACATGATATGCCTGTGTTAAGCTTTTCACGTTTCATTTTTATATACAGGTGCATTATTGAATTATTATTTACACTAATACTCTACATTGCACATCATAATAGATACTATTAACTAAATATTTACAATTACACAAGGATATCTTTTTACTTTCTCTATACGTATGTACTATGTATATAGTGTATAGAGAAGGTATTGCACTCCACCAAAAATTTGATACCGAGATTTCACCAGAAATATATTTTTTAGGGTTCCCTGTATCCAAAAAAAGTATTTTCAGAAAAAGGTCCGTGTGTGTGTGTGTGTGTGTGTCCATGTGTCTGTGAACACGATAACTCAAAAAGTCGGTAAAATACCAAACTTGGTATTTAAGTTTAGTATCTTCCAGGGATGCGACACGAAGATTTTGAGAAAAATCCCCCCACCCCAAACTACCCTTTACATGGAACTTTTTTCGAACATTTTGGTTTTCTAAAAAATGGATCTAACGATTTTTATTAAAATATTCTATATTAAAGTTATTTACCTGACAAATAAAATGTATATTTTGAATTTTCTGGGAATAGTCTCTGAAGACTACTTTATTCTGGATGAATTTTGAATGAGAATAGCAGTAACCATATTAGTTTGAAAACATATAATAATACTATCCAACATTTTTTTCATTTTTAAATATTTCCTTTATAGATTGTCGACTAAGTTAAATATACTATCAGGCTTTTTTTTTTTTTTTCTGAATCACAAGCACTCTATTTAAATATTCTATAGGTGTTCTATCCCATATTCTATAAGTGAGTGTATCATTCCATAATAAACTGATTTTAATGTTTCATTATATAGATGATTTACTACACGTTCATAGTAGGTTAGTTTCTCATTAACAGTAATCCCAAGAAATGTTGTGCTGTTTACATATTCAATTTGTATATTTATATTCTAGTTTGTATGTATTTTCCCGCCCCCTTAATTGAAATAGAATGCATTTGTTTTATCAACATTGAGCTTCAGTCGCCGAGGTATTCCTTGTTATTCAATCTCTCTCTCACACACACACTCCTCCAAATAACATTTTCAAGCAATACTGCCTCTGTGGTTCAGTGGCCCACGAGTTGACTTCTCACCCGAAGGTCCCGAGTTCAATTTCCGGCTGGGACGGTAATGTTTCTTTCACCAACTGAAAATATACAAAAGTGAATGTGCGTGTACTTGATATTAATGATTAAACCAATGAATAACTCTTCACAGCCTTTTAAAATAAATGTAAATGGTGTGTTATTTATGGACGCTCTGTAACTAATGTGGTTCTCAGTGTCCCAATCTAAATTGGGCGTGAAAGACCGCTTAATTTTGCTCAGAGGCCTATCAGGCTTGAGGTTTTTTTACGTGCCGTAAATCTACGACACGGGACCAACGGCTTTACTTCCCTTCCGAAGGAAGCCATGCTAAAGATTTTTACACCCAAAAAAAAATCCATCGTCCTCCGCCGGGCTTGAACCCGCGACCTTGGGTGTATGAAGTTAGCATGGTAACTATTACACCACGGAGGGCGACTTCCACAGCCTCTGTAATGTGGTGTAGAGTGTCTGCCATTAAACAGGTCCCGAGTTCAAATCACGTTTAGGGTGAGCTATCCCCATAAGTTTGTTTGTTTTGGGGTTTTCCCTTATCCTGAGAAGACGAATGTTGGCAATTCCAAGCTCTATGGACCTCGGGCTCATTTAAGCATCATTTCACTATTGTCATTAATGCATCGTCTGATATGATCTACAAGGTTAAAGGACGTTAAACTACCAACATATAGCGCCAAGTTGTAAAGTTTGCCCCAATGTGATGTTAAATACAAGCGCCGAGTGTTGACTGTGCAGTTAGAATAGGAAGGAAGCGGATGTCGTGTACAAATCACCAGTAATGTGCCAAAGCATTTAGCACAGACACGTCCTTGATGACAATAATTAAAGTGACCTTCTCTCTGAGGGCGGATTTTAACGCCATTTCGTTGTTTAATGATCCTAATGGAACATTCTACCAACACTAAGGTCAGAGCCGCCTAAATGACTACACAATATAAACGTATATCAATATAACCTTATCCTTCTCTCTGAGGGCGGATTTTAACGCCATTTCGTTGTTTAATGATCCTAATGGAACATTCTACCAACACTAAGGTCAGAGTCGCCTAAATGACTACACAATATAAACGTATATCAATATAACCTTATCGATACGTATGCTAGTTGAGGTCACCATCACGCGACAAAATGATATATAAACAAACGCAAGACGAAAGTCCGCCTGAAGTATTTACAGAGAGGTTATCTCTATGTCAGAGGGTATTGCACTTAGATAATCTCTCCTCATACTTAGCTTTTAAAGCGAAGCCTTTCTGTCCGTGTCGAAAAATCTGTTGCAATCCAGGTAACAGTATGCCATTTGTGATATTTAGAGCAATGTTTTTTTAAACATTGAAATGAAATGAAATTCGTCATCGTTACTGCTCACGCTTTCATTATACTTTTTACTTTCTCTACACGTACTATGAACATAGTGTATAGAGAAAGTATTGCACTCCCCAAAAATTCGATACCAAGATTTCACCGGAAATATATGTTTTAGGGTCCCCTTATTCCACCAAAAAAAAAAAAAAAAAAGCATTTTCAGGAAAAGATCCGTGTGTGTGTGTGTCTGTGAACACGATAACTCAAAAACGAAAAGTCGGTAAAATATCAAACTTGGTATTTAAGTTTAGTACCTTCCAGGGATGCGACACCAAGATTTTGAAAAAAAAAAAAATCCCCCCAGCCCATCTTTAGATGGAACTTTTTTCGAAAATTTTGATTTTCTTAAAAATGGCTCTAACGATTTTGATTAAAATATCTTATATTAAAGACAAATAAAATGTATATCTTGAATTTTCTGGAAATAGCCTCTGAAGACTAATTTAATTTATTCTGGATGAATTTTACGAAATTTTGCATAACTGCTAAACCGTAAGAGTTGGACAAAAACTTACCACACAAAAAATGTAGAGCTCGTTAAAACACACAATTTATATTATATATATATTTTTTTCGTGGAGTTGATAATTTTTTAGATATTCCTTATTTTTGGTTTCATCGTTAAAAACGTACGCTTTTCTCATACAGGAGTTTGCCAATTTCTGTCCATACAAAGGAACTTCAGTCACAAAGCAACCAGCTTTTGACTATCACTTTAACCTATGGCACTCCCTTATTTGGCTTCTACTTCCAAGGAAATAAGTAATAAGACTATTCCTGCTATTTTTTTCTAGATTAGCGTGAAGTAAATAGAAGCATAAACCTTTTAACAATAATTTGTTGCAGAGATGTAGAGAAAGTCATGTGAATGTATTACATAAGATTTTTATAGTAATGCATATTTTAATTGAAGGCTTTGGTAGTTGATTTGGTTTATGTTTGTGCTAACCTAGGAATTGAATGTTTTGCACAAACATTTAAACATTATACGTCATCATCGACCCTAATTTTCGTTGACGGTAGAGGTTTCCATTTTAGGAAACGCATTAACGCTTCAGCAGGAAATAGATTGCATCTACCGTGTCTCATTCTCTTGATGCAAACTGCATTTTCAGTGCTTTATTTGATGGCAAGACTTTATTAAAGTCGAAAATGTGCATTAAAATGATGTAATAATAATATTATTGTACAATTACGTGAACAACGATAAGGCAGTGCTCATTGTATATTACAGCAAACATTGAGGGGCTGACCAAACGTGACACTGCGCCACATTTGGGGCGGAAGGGCGTTATACATTGAGATGAAAAGCATCTGCTATAATTGCTTTGTGCGTCCTTACATATGAAACAACTCCCTAACCTCTGCATTTGCAAAGTTAACATTTTATAAAGGAGTTTGAAGTAATTTTCTCAACGGATATTTCAAATTTTAAACTCGTAAATCTAAATGCCTTGAAACGTTGTTAGCTGAAAGTAGTGCAATGGAATATATATGTAGTATAAATGTAAAGCAAATCATACAGTTTTATTTTCACGACTGCATACTTTTCGTTAGTAGAGGAAGTGTTATATTCCAACCAAAATTAGATACCTAGATTACATTGAGAACGCACGTTTTGAAACTCCCAGAATCCGAAAGAAAAATTAGGTCAAGATCTGTGGGAGGAGGAGGAGACAGAAAGGCGTAATTCAACAACGAAATAAGCATTTTTAGAAAAATGTCTCTGTGTCTGTGAGCAGCGTAGCTCAAAAAAGAAAAGTCCATTAAATACAAAACTTGGTATTTAAGTTCAGTATCTTTCAAGGATGCGACACGAAGATTTTCAAGAAAATCTCCCCATCCCCAACTACCCTCTACATGGAAAAATATTAGAAAATTCTGATTTTCTCAAAAATGGCTCTAACGATTTTGATTAAAAAATCGTATATTAACGATGTTTACATGCCAATTATTCAATTTTCTGGGAATAGCCTCTGAAGACGTTTATTCTGGATGAATTTTACGGAATTTTGCATAACTGATAAACCGTAAGAGATAGACAAAAACTTACTCCACAAAAAGTGTAGAGCTTGTTAAAACACACAATTTATGTTATATACAGTATTTTTTTCGTGGAGTTGACCGCCTTTGGTATATTCCTTGTTAATGGTTTCAGCCTTAAAATATTTATACTTTCACTAAGATTTTGAGAAAATTCCCCCCTCTCCAAACTACTCTTTACATGGAAAGATGTTCAACGTGTTTTATTTTCTCAAAAATGGCTGTAACGATTTTGATTGAAATATCGTATATTAAAGATATTTACCTGACTAGTAAAATGTATATCCTGAATTTTCTGGGAATAGCCTCTGAAGCTTACTTTATTCTGGATTAAATTTACGGAATTTTGCATAACTGCTAAACCGTAAGAGATAGATAAAACCTTACTCCACAAGAAATGTAGAGTACGTTTAAACACACAATTTATGTTATAAACATTTTTTCGTGGAGTTGGTCGTTTTTACTTTCTCTAGCCCCGTATGTACAATGTACATGGTGATAGAGAAGTATTGTATTCCACCCAAAAATGCGATACCGAGATTTCACCGGAAATACATGTTTTAGGACCCCCTGTATATAAAAAAAAACATTTTCAGAAAAAGGTCCGTGTGTATCTGTGAACACGATAACTCGAAAACGAAAAGTAGCTAAAATACCAAACTTTGTATTTAAGTATAGTATGTTCCAGGGATGCGACACGAAGATTTTGAGAAAAATCTTCCCACTCCAAACTACCCTTTACATGGAACTTTTTTCGAAAATTTTGATTTTCTTAAAAATTGCTCTGGCGATTTTGATTAAAATATCATATATTAAAGATATTTACCTGACAAATAAAATGTTTATCTTAAATTTTCTGGGAATAGCTTCTGAAGACCTGTTTATTCTGGATGAATTTTGCTTAATTTGGCATAAATAGTAAACCGTAAAAGATAGACAAAAACTTACTATACAAAAAATGTAGGTCTTGTTAAAATACACAATTATGTCATATACATTTTTCTCGTGGAGCTTACAGTTTTCGAGGTATTCCTTTTATTAGTTGAAGTTATGAAGTACTTATACTTTTCTCAGATGGGAGTGTCCGTTTTTCTTTTGTTCTACTCCTGGCCAAGAAAAGAAGTGATTTGTAATGACAATCGCATAACAACAGCTTTTAAAACATTTGACTATTGGTTTAGCCTAGTGTATTCCCTATTTTCTTCCTACTTATGCGAAACTAAATAATAACATTGTGCTAATGAGTACCTCGATTAGCAAGGTGCAGAAAGAAGAAGAATCTTATGTAAGAAGTTTGTAGAACAGCTAGAGAAAGTCATGTGAGTGTAATACATAAGATGTTTTAGATATTCCTTGTTTTTGGTTTCAGCATTAAAAAACTTATATTTTTCTCATACAGGAATTTGTCAACTCCTGTTCGTACAAACAAAGGAACTTTAGTCACATAGCAACCAGCTTTTGACTGTCACTTTAACCTATGGTACTCCCTTATTTCGCTTCTACTTTCAAGGAAGCAAGTAATAAGGTAATTTCTGCTAATTTTTTCTTGATTACCATGAAGTAAATAGAAGCATAAGCTTTCTAATAATTTGTTGCAGAGATGTAGAGAAAGTCATATGAATGAAACACATCAGATTTTTATGTATTTTCCTTTCAATTATTGTATTGCAAATCTAATAATAGACATTATTTCCTTATTAACTCTATTATTTATTTCATCATCTATTGTGTTAATAGGGGAAATTATTATAACTGTTATACCTACCTGTTCTAACTTTTCATATCTCCATTCTATATTTATATCTTCGTTTTCTCCAGTCTTCATTACTTTGCTTTTATTTAGTATATTTATTTTCATTCCTCTCTCTTCTAATGTACTTATCCATTCTATTATCCCTAGTTGTAAATCTTGAAAATTACTACTAATTAGTATCGTCAGCATAAGCCAGTGATTGTAAATAAACTGGTTTCAAATTCCAATTGCCCACTTGAAATGTTGAGTTCTTGTCGCACAATGCTGAAATATTTGGTTCATAAATACTATAAATATTAACAGACCGTATTCCTATTTAACTATACTCTTCCATACACATTTGTGTATACACTTTGAATAACAAATATTCATTCTCAGTAGTTAATATTAAATCTCTGGTGATGGTAATAAAAGTGGAACTTCTGATTGGGCGTGAACCGTGGTTGGAGAATTTTCCGTTTGATCCTAAAAATACTTAAAACGTTGGCTGTTAGTCTTGTTTCTCTACACGTACTATATACATAGTGTATAGAGAAGGTATTGCACTCCACCCAAAAACTCGATACCGAGATTTCACCGGAAGGAAATGTATGTTTTAGGGCCCCCTGTATCCAAAAAAAGTATTCAGAAAAAGGTCCCTGTGGGTGTGTCTGTGAACACGATAACTCAAAAACGAAAAGTTGGTAAAATACCAAACTTAGTATTTAAGTTTGGTATCTTCCAGGGACGTGACACGAAGATTTTGAGAAAAATCCCCACACCCCAAACTACCTTTTACATGGAACTTTTTTCGAAAATTTTGATTTTCTAAAAAATGGCTCTAACGATTTTGATTAAAATATCGTATATTAAAGATATTTATCTGACAAATAAAATGTATATTTTGAATTTTCTGGGAATAGCCTCTGAAGACTACTTTATTCTGGATGAATTTTACGGAATTTTGCATAACTGCTAAACCGTAAGAGATAGATAAAAACTTGCCACACCAAACATGTAGAGCACGTTAAAACACACAATAAAATCTATGTTATATAATCTTTTTTTCTTGGAGTTTATCGCTTTTTTTTAGATATTCCTTGTTTTTTGTTTCAGCTTTAAGAAACTTACACTTTTCTCATACAGGAGTTTCTCAACTCCTGTCCATACAAATAAAGGGACTTCAGTGACATAGCAACCAACTTTAGACTATCACTTTAACCAATGGTACTCCCTTATTTCTCTTCTACTTACAAGGAAGCAAGTAATAAGACTATTTCTGCTAATTTTTACTCGAATAACATGAAGTAAATAGACGCACAAGCTTTTTATCAATAATTTGTTGCAGAGAAGTAGAGAAAGTCATGTGAATGGAACACATCAGATTTTTTTTATTCAATATACTACGTTCAGTAATCCCAATGGAGTGTAAAAGTGCTAATGGAATGAAGTGTGTGTGTGTGCGCGCGCGCGTGCGTGCATAACTCAAAATACAAAACTTAACTTTTAAATTTAGTGTTTTCAAAGAAAACGACACGAAGATTTTCAGGATAAGTCTGTCTCAGAGTTTATATAATGACCTTTCGGCATGTAATGTTACTCCCTTTGGTCCCAACATAACCTTGTCAGCACTTGTTTGTTCCCATTGGAACTCCTCGTTTGATCTTATCTACCTACTCATACACTTGTGTCGACTCAAAAAAACTTGAATAATTTTGCACTGCCATCCGACGTGAATTCCGATTGGTTCCAACCCTTCTGCTGACAAAACCCTCAGCTGCTCTACGCCGGTGCATCCTGTAACTTGTTTTCACTGAATATCAGCATTCCATTCTCGAGACGGGACGCCAAGCCAGCTGATAATAGATCTAGAACACCAACCACCAAAACATAGCAAAGAGGCACACGCTTTGTCCAAGTTCTGTATTTGTTATACAACTTTTCTGGTTGTTTATTGATTCGACCTTGTACAAACCCAAGGAGTATAAACATTGTAAGGCCGCGTAAAAGATGGTTCTATCGTTGATACCTGTACACATCTGTTCCTAAAAGAATACTGATAATCATTTGTGGTTGCCAGACACTCAACGGAATTGTTGTGTATGCGCAATATTAATCTTAACCCGGTAGCCCGCATAAGCAATACAGTTCACATTAAATAAAAAAAATCTGATGTGGTCCATTCACATGACTTTCTCTATATCCCTGTAACAAATTATTGCTAATAAGCTATCTTTTATTTATTTCATGCTAACCGAGAAAAATTAGCACAAATAGTATTATTTCTTGCTTTATTGTAAGTAGAAGCGAAATAAGGGAGTACCATAGGTTAAAGTGAAAGCCAAAAGCTGGTTGCTATGTGACTGATGTTCCTTTGTTTGTATGGACAGGAGTTGACAACTTCCTGTATGAGAAAAGTACAAGTTTTTCAAAGCTGAAACCAAGAAAAAGGAATATCTCAAAAACGACCAACTCCACGAAAAAAATGTATACAACATAAATTGTGTGTTTTAACGTGTTCTACATTTTTTGTGTGTTAAGTTTTTGTCCATCTCACGGTTTAGTAGTTATGCAAAATTTATCCAGAATAAAGCAGTCTTCAGAGGCTATTTCCAGAAAATTCAGGATATACCTTTTATTTGTCAGGTAAATATCTTTAATATACGAAATTTTAATCAAAATCGTTTGAGCCATTTTTGAGAAAATCAAAATTTTCGAAAAAAGTTCCATGTAAAGGGTAGTTGGGGGTGGGGGGATTTTCCTCGAAATCTTCGTGTCGCATCCCTGGAAGATACTAAACTTAAATACCAAGTTTGGTATTTTACAGACTTTTCACAGACACACACACACGCGCGGACCTTTTTGTGAAAATGCGTTTTTTGGATACAGGGGACCCTAAAACACATATTTCCGGTGAAATCTCGGTATCGAATTTTTGGGTGGAGTGCAATATATTCTCTATACACTATGTACATAGTGCATATAGAGAAAGTAAAAATGGAGTGTTATTTATGGACGCTCTTTAACTGCTGTGGTTCTCACCGTCCCATTCTATACTGGGCGTGAAAGACCGATTAATTTTGCTCAGAGGCCTCTCTATCAGGCTTGAGGTTCTTTTACGTGCCGTAAATCTACGACACGGGACTAACGGCTTCCGAAGGAAGCCATGCTAAGGATGTTTTATGCCCGAAAAAATCCATCGACCTTGGGTATATGAAGTTAGCATGGTAACCATTACACCACGGAGGGCGGCATATGTGTAACATTCTATGCGTAACTCAGTCTGGTTCAAAGTTATACGAAAGTTGGTACAAGGCACATTTCTAAGCCGAAAAGCACGAAAAATTAAACTTTACATCTCAGTGGCTATTTTCCTCATTGTGTATCAGGAAAACATATCGTATTAGAAAAATCTTAGTATAGGAATATGTCTTTGTTACACAACAGTGTTTGTCATACTAGAGCTTTAAACTTAGTTCTCAGAAAACAAATTTGAATACAGTAGAGCCCCGCTAATTCGAGCTAATTGGTGCTGAGGCTATCTTGAATTACAAAAAAAAAAAAAAAAAAAAGTAAATTATTATCAGACTGCCTCCGTGGTCAAGTGGTCAGCGAGCTGACTTCTCACCTGGAGCTCCCGGGTTCGATTCCCGGCTGGGGTGGGGAATTTTTCTTTAACCAGATGTATTCCCTATCCCCCACAGAGTCTGGAAGTATGAATGTGAGAGTGAATGTGTGTGTGTACCTACAGTAATACGAGTTGTTTCACAAGTCAAAGCCCCCGATATGACCATTGAAATTAAAGGGAGCTATACAAATGAAGCAATAAAAAAGAAAGAAAGAAAGATTATCGCCTTAGCCTAGTGTATTCCCTTATTTACCTTCTACTTACAAGAAAGCAAGAAATAAGACCATTTCTGCATTAAGTGGATAGAAAACATTTCTGTGTTCCATTCACATGACTTTCTCTACATCTCTGCAACAAATTATTGTTAAAAAGCTTATGCTTCTGAGTAGAAACGAAAGAAGGGAGTACCATAGGTTAAAGTGATAGTCAAAAGCTGATTGCAATGTGGCTGATGTTCCTTTGTATGGACAGGCGTTGGTAAATTCGTGTATGAGAAAAGTATAAGTTTTTCATAGCTGAAACCGAAAACAAGGAGTATCTCAAAAACGATCAACTCCACGAAAAAAATGTGTACAAAATAAATGGTGCTCTACATGTTTTGTGTGGTAAGTTTTTGTTTGTCTCTTACGGTTTAGCAGTTATGCAAAAATTCCGTAAAATTCATCCAGAGTAAAGTACTCTTCATAGGCTATTCCCAGAAAATTTAAGATATACATTTTATTTGTCAGGTAAATATCTTCAATATACGATATTTTAATCAAAATCGTGTCTCAACTTTGGAAGATACCAAACTTAAATACCAAGTTTGGTATTTAACGGTCTTTTCGTTTTTTACTTTGTCCATACGCACTATGTACATAGTGTATAGAGAAAGTATTGCACTCCACCAAAAATTCGATACTGAGATTTCACCGGAAATATATGTATTAGAGTCCCCAATATCCAAAAAAAGCATTTTCACAAAAAGGTCCTTGTGTCTGTGAACACGATAACTCAAAAACGAAAAGTCGGTAAAATACCAAACTTGGTATTTAAGTTTAGTATCTTCCAGGGATGCGACACGAAGATTTTGAGAAAAATCCCCCCACCCCCAACTACCTTTTACATGGAACTTTTTTCGAAAATTTTTATTTTCTCAAAAATGGCTCTAACGATTTTGATTAAAATTTCGGATATTAAACATATTTACCTGACAAATGAAATGTGTATCTTGAATTTTCTGGGAATAGCCTCTGAAGAGTAGTTTATTCTGGATGTATTTTACTAAATTTTGAATGACTGCTAAACCGTAAGAGATGGACAAAAACTTACTTCACGAAAAATGTAGAGCACTTTAAAACACACAATTTTATGTTATATACTTTTTTTTTCGTGGAGTTCGTCGTTTTTGTGACATTCCTTATTTTTGGTTTCTGCTATGAAAAACGTATACTTTTCTCATACAGGAACTTGTCAACTCCTATCCATATAAACAAAGGAACTTCATTGACAGAAACCAGCTTTTGACTATCACTTTAACCTACGGTTGTCCCTTATTTCGCTTCTACTTACAAGGAAGCGAGTAATAAGACTATTTCTGCTAATTTTTTCTGATTAGCATAAAGTAAATAGAAGTATAAGCTTTTTAAGAATTATTTATTGCAGGGATATTGAGAAAGTCATGTGAATGGTACACATCAGATTTTTAGCTATGCTGCCCACAGACATACACACACGGACATTATCTAAAAATGCTTTTCTTGGATTCAGAGGGGCTCAAAACATGTATTTCCGGTGAAATCTCGGTATCGAATTTTTGGGTGCAATACAATACCTTCTCTATACACTATATACACAGTACGTATAGAGAAAGTAAAAAACATATAGTACATATCTTGTGATATACGTACATATATCGGCAAACTTTTCCAGGTTGCAAAAATATAAGTTACATTTTAAAGAGATGTCCCATGCCAGGAATTCACACAATTGGCATGTGAAAACACTTAAAAATTAACGTGACACAGGTAGGCTCACTACCGTACAAGTATCATCTACAATAACGGTCAGTCTGTTACTACTGTAAAACGTATACGTGTTTTTATGTACCAATACTGTATTTTTACTGTCTCTAGCCCCGTATGTACAATGAGAAGTGTTGCATTCCACCCAAAAATTCGATACCGAGATTTCACCGGAAATACATGTTTTAGGATCCCCTAAATCCAAAAAAAGCATTTCCAGAAAAAGGTCCGTGTGTGTGTGTGTGTGTCCGTGTGTCTGTGAACACGATAACTCAAAAACGAAAAGTAGCTAAAATACCAAACTTGGTATTTAAGTTCAGTATCGTCCAGGGATGCGACACGAAGATTTTGAGAAAAATCCCCCCACCCCAAACTACCCTTTACGTGGAATTTTTTTCGAAAATTTTGAGTTTTTAGAAAATGGCTCTAACGGTTTTGATTAAAATATCGTATATTAAAGATATTTACATAACAAATAAAATGTATATTTTGAATTTTCTGGTAATAGCCTCTGAAGACTACTTTATTCTGCGTCAATTTTACGGAATTTTCATAATTGCTAAACCGTAAGAGATGGACAAAAACTTACCACGCAACAAATGTAGAGCACCTTAAAACACAATTTATGTTATATACATTTTTTTCGTGGAGTTGTTTGTTTTTGAGATGTTCCTTGTTTTTTGTTTCAGCTATAAAAACTTATACTTTTCTCATACAGGACTTTGTGAACTCCTGTCTATACAAACAAAGGAACTTCAGTCGCTGAGCAACCAGCTTTTGACTATCACTTTAACCTATGGTACCCCCTTATTTGGCTTCTACTAACAAGGAAGCAAGTAATAAGACTATTTTTGTTCCATTAGATGAAGTAAATAGAATACTTTGTAGCAGTGATATAGAGAAAGTCATGTGAATGGAACAAATCAGATTTTTCTTAATGGTTTTGTTACGTGGACCTCGAAACTTTTTTCTGTGAAAGCTTAATACCTAGTTGTTAATGAAATACAACACTTTCTCTGCCTATCATAGTTGATAAAGTAGTGAGAAATAGAGTATAAGATATAGAGAAATAATAAAATCGAAAATAAAAGTGCCTCAAGTTTAAATAAAATAAGATTTTGGGGTATGTTGGTATATGTAGCAGACAAGAAAGGGAAGGAGAATAGGGGCAGTGTTGGTGAGAGGGTTAAGATGGAGAGAGCGGGACACGGAAAGTAAAATAGGCACGTTACTTGGAAGAATGCAGAAATAGAGAAGTGGTCACAGGCTGTTTGGAATGGAAGTGAGAGCAATGGGCTGTAACATTTAGGGTTATAAAAGAAGCAAGGAAGACCAAGGAAAACTGGTCAAAGAAACTAACAAACCGCACATGACTTTCTCTACACTCTTTAATATATTATTGTTGAAAAGCTTATTCTTCTATCTACTCCATGCTAATCGAGATAAACTTTAGAACTGGTCATATTACTTGCTTCAATGTAAGTAGAAGGGAAATACACTAGGCTAAAGCGTGGAATTCATTTCTTTGCATGATCAGGAGTTGGCAAATTCCCGTATGAGAAAAGTGCAAGTATTTAAGCAACTAAAACCAGTAACAAGAAATATCTGGGACATTGTCAGTTTCAAGAAAAAACAATGTATATGGCGTAAATTGTGTGTGTTTTACGAGATCTACATTTTTTGTGTAGTAAGTTTTTTGTCATTCTCTTACGGTTTACCTGTTAATCCAAAATTCATCCAGAATGAAAAGGTCTTCAGAGGTTATTCCCAGAAAATTCAAGACATAGGTACATTTTGTCATGTAAATAACTTTAATATACGGTAATTTAATCAAAATCCTTAGAGCAATTTTTGAGAAAATCAAAATTTTCAAAAATTTTCTGTGTAAAGGGTAGTTTGGTGTGGTAGAATCTTCCTCAAAATATTCGTGTCGCATCCTCGAAAGATACCAAACTTAAATATCAAGTTTGGTATTTTACCGACTTTTCGCTTTTAAGTTATCACGTTCATGGACACACACGGACCTTTTTCTAAAAATTCTTTCTTTTAACACAGGGATCATAAAACGTGTATTTCAGGTGAAATCTCGGTATCTAACTTTTGGACGGAGTACAATACCTTCTCTACCTATCAACCATGTATTATGTAAAGAAAGTAAAAAGTAAGGGGAGAGGAGTAGGACGACCGAGAGAAAGAAAAATAAGGAAGTCAGAGAAGCTGAAGAGAAGGGAAAGAATAAGAGCTAACCGAAAGTCTTGTCAGCGCAACATAAACTGTAAGAAAAGAAAGATTCAGAGTAGAAGCTAGTAATTCTTAGAGTGTAACCTTGAAACGTATTATCTGTGTATTTAAATTATTTTCCAATAGGAAGTATAAATTATTATTCTATACTAAATATTCTATGTTATATAAATAAGTATGTAGCAATTGCACATAATATAATTATTTCATTTGGAGTAGCGCCAGCAATCGGGAAACCACATTGGAAGGCGCATTGCCATGGATGATATTTGGAAGGAAAAGTGCATAATAAAAGACAAACTATATACCTGAACGTTAAAAGTTGAGAGTTTGAAATTATATATACACCGAGTTCACTCTGGATGTAAACAGCTCAGTAATACGAATAATGGAGATGAATCGGGTGTTAGCGGAGATTGACAGGTGTATGGTAGACAGATTATGGTTGATCTGGCCACGTGACCAGGGAGGGGATGGCTGGATGAGTATCGGCCGATCGCTGACTTGCCTCACATCTCAGTGGGGAAATGCCCGTGTTGCGGAGAAGAGAGTTTAGTTTGGAGGCGGCATGTATACCCGCTGTGTTGCGGCTACTGGAGGCGGCATGCTCCTCGCCTCGGTACGACCCCAAGCGCCTCCACGCCGAGTGGACGCGAATCTTACCCTGGTGCCTTCGACAGCGCTTGCTCGAACAACTGCTTGTCAGTGGACGCCTTTATAACACGGTCCAGGCAAGAATCCTGGAGGTGTTGCTAGCTCCCGACGTGAGGCGTCTGTCTGTGCGTCAGGTTAGACCGTGGTACCGGTTCTGCTTCATGAATCTGCTGGCTTCCGGACGTGCTTCAGGCCTCAGGGTGTTGCTTCTAGAGGATGTGATATGGCTGACGGGCAGTCCTGTAGTGTCCGCTCCCCTGGCTGCCACCTTTAGCAACTTACCTCATCTTCGTCAAATATCTCTGAGAACCGTGTGCGACGACGGCATCCTGGAGTGTCTCGGCAATTCGTGTCCCTACCTCGAGGAAGTGGACGCTGCAGGCTCTGTAGGCGTATCCGATCTCGGCCTCAGAAA
Organism: Hymenopus coronatus; assembly: GCA_030762935.1. Lineage (NCBI taxonomy): Eukaryota > Metazoa > Arthropoda > Insecta > Mantodea > Hymenopodidae > Hymenopus > Hymenopus coronatus. The sequence continues at coordinate 12,874,682 of CM060893.1, read as the reverse complement.
ACTCTGCATTAGGAGCACTATAGAGTGTGGTGGCGGCTGTGTTGAGGGTCTTAGGGATCTGTTCCTGGACTGGTTGCTGGAGGATGCTCTGGACAAGGAGAGACCATTGCCATCCTGGTGGAGGCGTGGAGTCATCCGGAGGGCAAGAAAGAATCCATGCTGCAATAAACTCCGTCTAATGAACCTGTCAGCCACACGGGTCACTCATGGCGGACTGCAAATGCTGCACTCATGTGCCCCAAATCTAACACTGATTCTCCACAAGGGCATGATGCTTTCTCCAAGTTGAGAGAATTGTCAGGAATATGGTGCCATAATGTCATTGTCATGAAAGTGCTGCTGAGCATCGGGAAGATTAAATACTCTCTAAGGGATTGGTCCAAGCCCTGCTACAACTGAGGACGCTCATAGCATTCATCCTAAAATGTTCTGCACAGCTTGAAGGATGTCCTCATGTGCCAAATTCTCCATTATACCAGGAAGACTTCCACTCATGTAATGATGCTCTAGAAAACTACATCTACTGTTTGGAATCCAGCTCCTGAAGAGATGTACCAAACTGTGTCATCAGAGAATGTTATCATTAACTGTCAGAGGGATTTTGTAACATATTCGCTTTCCAATAAAGTGCAATTGGGTTTTGAGTAATCAACCACACTTATATGTGCAATAGTTTGTAATATCATTTAAATATTCATGATAGCGTGGAGTAATTTTTATAAACTTACCTGTTAGAAATTCATAATCAGTGCAAAGGTTGATCGAAAGTGAAATAAAGAACATTATTGCTTTGATGTTTACAAAATTGCAGATTCATCTTCTCTGAGATTATCATAGTTGATTTTCAGTACAGAATATTATACTCAGAAATTACAGCTGTACAAAACCTATACTACTCTATGACAAATATTTAACCCACGATAGACGCATGAAAGACACTCGTGTTTTTACCTTCTCTGGTGCTTGCTTACTTATTGTAGTTTTTATAGAAATTCATATTTCATGCTCCATTGAATTCAAAGAAGAGCATTTTAGCATTTTGAATAAAAAATTAAATGTTAAATAAATGCCAAACTTGGTATATATATTTAGCATCTTCTAACGTTGAGAGACGTAAACTTTCAGTACCGTTTACATAGAAATCTGCCAATAGAATGTGAAGCCTTTTTCATTCTCAAGGACTAATAAACCAGAAGAGAGACAAAAACCTAAGACAGACAGAATTGTACTTCCCATTAAAGGACAGCTTTGTCATTTTTGTGGTGTTAACAATTTCCAAAATAACAGTTTTGTTTGAATTTGTTTGTATGTAAGCTTCATGTAGTTTTGAAGTGCTAAGTTGCCATTGTTTCTCATCATCTCATATATACAATATAAAATTTCGAAATCAACAATAGTGACATACCCTTTTAAACATTTGACTATCACTTCAGCCTTGTGTATCTGTCTTTTACCTTCAATGAAATGTGTAATGAAAGCAATTCTACAAATTTTATCTCGAGCAACATGAAATAAAAAAAACAGTTTTGTGAGAATAGTTTTTATGAGAGTGTGAAGTTAAATTTCTGTCAGAAGTAGTAGAGTTTTAGTGGGTGAGTTTAAAATTATAAATTGGGTTTTTGTTTGATAAAAGCAAATACTGAACACTTTCTCAACATTACTTGGTTTAACACTTATGAAACGATTATGAATAAATTATTGTAATTAGCAGAAACACTGTTAAAGTTGCAATTAAGCATTTCCCTCAAACATACTTGTACACATTCCTATACAATTTAAATATTAACACTGGTTATGTGAAGTATTTTTACCTTAATAGCAGTTCATATTTTCTGTGTTATAGTTGCAGACATTAGTGATTCTAATTTTGTGCTGCCTAACATCAAAGTGGAGTCTACATGTTCATTGGTCATAGCAAACATATATATTAGATTTAACAAATTTCAATTTTGAAAAATATTAATGAGAACATTGGTAGTTGGTCCTTGTGCAAGTCAAATGAAATGTATAATTGGCAGATAGTTTAAACATCAGTCTCCTTGTAGTTATCCTTCAATAGCTCATTACACTGTAGGTATAACAATTAAAAATCTGAGCATTCAATTTTATTTATTTTTTTTAATCATTTTATTTAATATTCAAAATTCAGAAATGATCCATTTAATACGGTCACACCAATTTGTTTTATTTATATATTTTGAAGTTTGTAATCTAGCCATACAAAAGCCAGGTTTAGCCCCTGGGCTGTAGTATGGCAAACCCTGCTTTAGACTTTAGTATGAGCAAATCTTTAACAAAATAAGCAAGAGCAAACGTGCAGATTGCATGAGTGATTTAAAAAGGATATGCACAACTTGCAAACAGTTCTGTGTACAGTACTAATATATAAATTGAAATATTGGATAGTTTTATTTCTTGTTACCTGAAAAGAATATAATAGTTTTATTGCAACAGAGATAAACTTGCTTAGTTGTTTACATTGCTAACATGTTTTATTTTACTTATCAAGGAATATTCCATTATAATTATTGAAGAAAGCTGAAGCACAACTAATTCCAGAGAAATCTAAACAAATGGAATTTTGAGTCATACCTAACATTCTGGAGTACACATTCAAAATGTTTAAACTAAAGGAACAATAATATGCAAAATATGTCAATTTAAGAGATTCCATTCAAATAGAAAGGAATCAAAGGCACAATGTTTCAGAATTTGTCTATCTTTTTGGTGATAATTGACATAAACATTAGTGGAAATGGTCTTATTAGGTATAAAAGGAGTAAGGGAAAACACTAGGCTAAAACAGTAGGAAAATGTTTGGAGAGCTAGTCACTAGGTGATACATTTCCATTCGCTCTGCAAGCCCTGGAATAAAATAGAAGAAAAATTATGACTCCCAGTTTAGAAAATTGTAAGTATTGAAAACTGGTAACCAATAACAAGGAAAATCTAGGAACTGGTTGACTCCACAAATGAAAGAGAGAAAAAAAAATGTATTTGGCATGAATGATGGGCTTTTAAGAAGATCTATATGTTTTTATGTAGTAAGATTTTCTCTATTAGCATTTGAGTTACAAAAAATTCATCCAGAATGAAGACCCCCAAAAGATATTCCCAGAAAATTCAACATAAAATTATCATTGTCATAAAGATATTTAAACACTTGCTATTTTATCAGTTATTATAGTCTTTTTGAGAAAATTAAAATTTTCGAAAAATGTTCCACGTAAAGAGTAGTTTAGGATGGAGAGATTTTCTTGAAAATCTTCCTGTTGCATCCTTAAAAGATGCAGAACTTAAAAATCAAATTTGGAATTTAACAGACTTTTTGTTTTTGAATTATGCTGTTCAGATGTATACAAGCACAAAGACGTTTTTGTAGAAATGTTTTTTTTAATTTGATTCAGGGGTCTTAAAACATGTATGTCTGGTGAAACTAGGTATCGAATTTTTGGATGGAATGCAATACTTTCTCTACTTATTATGTATGTGTTAGAGAAAAATAATAATGTGTTTATAATACAGGAATTGCATAAAATAATGTTAGCATCTCTAACTGCAAGATGACAGTGGCGCCCAGGGTTAAATAAGGTACTCGGGAAGAGAATAAACAACCAGATGGTTGTTAATGGTTCTTAATTTGAAATTACAATGAGAGAATTTGGAGATGGGTGTCTCTGGTTCGATCACTATTTATCACGAAACTACCTTCCAATGTTTTTCTGTTATAGACGACGTTTCTTTGTTTCACGTAAACAATTGACATGACAAATGTGCCGGATCAGGAAGCAGTAAGCCTTAAAGGTCACTCAGAGTAAACACGATCAGCTGGAGTTGCGACAAAGCTTGTGTGTGGAATAAGAAAGTGACGACCTTCTGGTACACTCTCGTCCAAAATTAGTGTGTGATTTTTGGCAGCGTAAACGAAAACATGAGTTTATTTTTATGGCAAATGTTTTATACAGCAAGCAATAGAGGAACAAGGTATTTGCATCCTGCTTAATTTATTTCAACCCTGTGAGGCTTCCCAAGCGGCAGTTTAACGCCGTAATGACACAATTACTTCGTAAATGAAGGCACAAGAGGGGTCGTAGACCCAGTTATATCACCGCGATATGGCCACTGCGTAAACGAGATACAGCGTATTTACATATGAAGTTTCTAAAATCCACAATATCCCTTTATTTGAAATTGTATTGCTGCAAATAAACAGTTTTATGCGAATTATATACATCAATTTGCATGTGTATTTGTAAATTCGCCCCCCCCAAATTAATTGTTTATAGTTCAGACCCTTTTAAAGAGTTTAATAAAATTAATAAACTATTTGTGGAGATGATTATTTATTACTTTCTCTACACGTACTATGTACATAGTGTATAGAGAAGGTATTGTAATGCACCCAAAAATTCGATACCGAGATTTCACCGGAAATGCATGTTTTGAGACCCTCTGAATAAAAAAAAGCATTTTTAGAAAAATGTCTGTGTGTGTGTGTGTGTTGGGGGGGGCAGCATAGCTCAAAAACGAAAAGACCGTTTAGAACAGTTTGGTATCTTCCAAGGATGCGACACAAAGATTTTCAAGAAAATCCCCGCACCACAAACTACCCTTTACATGGAACTTTTTTCGAAAATTTTTATTTTCTCAAAAATGACTCAACGATTTTGATTAAAATGTCACATATTGAAGACATTTACACAACAAATAAAATGTATATCTTGAATTTTCTGAGAATAGCCTCTGAAGACTACTTTATTCTGGATGAATTTTACGGAATTTTGCATAACTGCTAAACAATAAGACATGGACAAAAACTTAGCACACAGAAAATGTAGAGCACATTTATGTTATATACATTTTTTTCGTAGTGTTGATCGTTTTTAAGATATTTTTTGTTTTGGGTTTCAGCTTTGAAAAACTTATACTTTGCTCATTCAGGAATTTGTCAACTCCTGTCCATACAAACAAAGGAACTTAAGTCACATAGCAACCAGCTTTTGATTGTCACTTTAACCTATGGTACTCCCTTGTTTCGCTTCTACTTACAAGGAAGCAAGCAAGCTATTTCTGCTATTTTTTTTTTTTTTTTTCTAAATTGGCATCAAGTAAATAGAAGCATAAGCTTTTTAACAATAATTTGTTGCAGAGATGTAGAGAAAGTAATGTGAATGGAACACATCAGTTTTTTTTTTTTTTTTCTCCTAGTTTGCAAGAAAATATGTAAATGGTATATGTGAGAGCTGAAAACTTAGGCAATGAGTTATTCCTTAATAATATTACAACGAACATTTTTATCTCGCTGTTAATAAAAGGACGTACCAAATTTTATTCGTTTATACCGAAAAGTACATCGAGTAGAACAACTTGAAAATGAGAATGGGCCGATAAAAATGAAAACCCTAGAAAAGAGAGTTTAAAAATCATAACGCTAAAACAGCACTGTTTCAGACTTTATGCTCGTTTAAAAAGCATATCATGCATAAGTATGAAGGCCATCCTTTGCGCTAATTTAGTATTTGAAGATTCATGAGGTCATCTCTTGACTGATCGTTCACTTTAATGTAGGCAAAACCTAACCTTTGTACTACAGTTTTATATCATAGGCTTAGCAGGCAGAATTTAAGTCGCTGAGGTATTCTTTAAAAAGTCGTAAATCTATAAAAGCTGCATAGAACTAAAGTAGGTGGTCTAGTGTTTAATAACACTAAATGCATTTTTATGGCTTTTCCCCGCATTTCCTAATGGGTATTATTAAATAAGTTCTAATTGACAAACTAAAACTGCACAATGCGAGACTACTGATAATAGTATTTGAAATAATAATAATGTTATGACAAAGTATTAACTGTAGAAAAAAGTTTCTATTGTATTCCACCAAAAAATCGATTTGTTCTATCCACATTACTTTCTCTACAGTCTATTAAAGTGTTCTTAAAAAGCTTATTCTTCTATCTACTTCAGAAAGCAAAATTAAAGAAATTAAATTTATCAATAATTAAATAAACAAGTCAGTGGGAAAGAGAAATATAAAGAAAAACCAAATCAACTAGGTGCACACTTTTGCTACACGCCGCCATATTGTTTCGTGTGTTTTATTTACGGAAGTCGGGAGCTAACGCCAATATCTCGGTCGACCTCTTAGAAAAATACTTTTTACGGCCACACAAACCAAACAGTGAAACGAATAAGTAACAAATAATGCAGATGTAAAATAATTAAAAACAGCAAAAAAAAAAAAAAAAAAAAACATAGTAACTGCAAGCTGAAGCCGAGAGTAACGCCAGGATTAAACGCGCAGTAATTTGGCAGACAAAGCAGTTGTTACTACAGCAATGAGCCTGCCGCGGTTTATTTGTTTTCCGACTACAGCGCTTCTGTTAGACCGTCGCCTATTATATGTATCATGACGTAGGCTACGTTTAGACTCAGCTTAAATAGCAGGCTAAAGCGATATTCAAATCTTTTAAAAGCTGGTTGCTAGGCGATTTTAATTGTCATTCTCTTTGCATCGTCAGGAGTTATGTTCCCGTATGAGAAAAATATAAGTATTTTAAAATTGAAGCAGTATCAAGGAATAACCTCGGAAATTGTTAACTCTTCACACATAAATTGTGTGTTTTAACGAGTGATACATTTTTTGTATGACAACTTTTTGTCTATTTCACACGGTTTACCAGTTAAGCATAAGTCATTCAGAATGACGAGGACTTCAGAGGATATTCCCAGAAAATTCAAAATACACATTTTCTTTGTCATATATGTATCTTTAATATACGGTATTTTAATCAAAATCGTTTGAGCCATTTTTTAGGAAACCAAAAGTTTCGATTTTTTTTTTTTTTTTTTCAAGTAAAGGGTAATTTGGGTTGTAGGGATTTTCTTGAAAATCTTCGTGTTGCATCCTTGGAAGATACCGAACTAAAATACCCTTTCTATGTACTAAGTGTAGAAAGTAAAAAGGTGAAGTTGGACAAATACCAATTTTCAATTTGAGGAGGCACGTTTAAGCATGGTAATCATCCAAAAATGCATTTCTCATTAAAACATACCATTTATTAACCTTTGTGGGGAGTGAAGATTAATCATCAGTGTAATACATCGAAAGTGCAGAAAGAGCAAGGTCATCGGTTACGCGAAAACATTAGGAACCGCGCCAGAGACGGCAGACACTCCTAGATTTTGCGGAAGGTTGTTTAGCAGACATGGTCAAGGTGTACGACTGAAGATCACATGACGTGCGGCGTGTCTGTTGCCCTATGACTTGGGCTGTCATTTATATTAGTAAGGTTACAGCTGGCGAAAGGATTGCCTTCAAGTAAGACATATTAGGTACTAGCTGGCTCATCCGACGCTGTGATTTTTACTTTCTCTACACGTACGAAGTACATAGTGTATAGAGAAGGTATATAGCACCCCATCCAAAAATTCCATACCGAGATTTTACCGGAAATATATGTTGTAGGATCCCCGTATCCAAAAAAAGCATTTTCGGAAAAAAGTCGGTGTGTGTGTCCCCGTGTCTGAGAACACGATAACTCAAAAACGAAAAGTATGTAAAATACCAAATTTGGTATTTAAGTTTAGTATCTTCCAGGGATGCGACATGAAGATTTTGAGAAAAATCCCCCACCCCCAACTACCCTTTACGTGGAACGAGAAAATTTTGATTTTCTCAAAAATGACTAACGATTTTGATTAAAATGTCGTATATTAAAGATATTTACCTGACAAATAATATGTATATCTTGAATGTTCTGGGAATAGCTTCTGAAGACTATTTTATTATGGATGAACTTTACGAAAATTTGCATAACCCCAAAATCGTAAGAGATGGACAAAAACTTACTACACAAAAAATGTAGAGAACATTAAATCACACAATGTATGTTATATAAATTTTTTTCGCGGAGTTGACCGTTTTTGAGATATTCCTTTTTTTTTTTATATATATATTTCAGCTTTTAAAAACTTGTACTTTTCTCATGCAGGAATTTGTCAACTACTGTCCATACAAACAAAGGAACTTCAGTCACATAGCAACCAGCTTTTGACTATCACTTTAACCTACAGTACTCCCTTATTTCCCTTCTACTTACAAGGAAGCTCGCAATAAGACTATTTGTGCTAATGTTTCTCGATTAGCATGAATTAAATAGAAGCATAAGCTTATTAACAATAATTTGTTGCAGAGAAAGTCATGTGAATGGAGCACATCAGATTTTTTAGCTTTCTCTAGCACAGATACAACGTACACAATAGAGAACGTGCTCTACATTTTTTGTGTGGTAACTTTTTCTCCATCTCTTAATGGTTTAGCAGTTATGCAAAATTCCGTAAAATTCATCCAGAATAAAGAGGTCTTCAGAGGCTATTACCAGAAAATTCAAGATATGCATTTTATTTGTCAGGTAAATATCTTTAATACATAATATTTTAATCAAAATCATTTGAGCCATTTTTGAGAAAATCAACATTTTCGAAAAAGGTTCCTTGTAAAGGGTAGTTGGGGGTGGGGGGACTTTTGTCAAAATCTTTGTGTCCCATCCCTGGAAGATACTAAACTTAAATACCAAGGTTGGTATTTTACAGACTTTTCGTTTTTGAGTTATCACACACACGCACGCATGGACCTTTTTCTGAAAATGCTCCAATTGTCACCCGAGTCTGAAAAAAACATGTTTTACTGCGTAGTACAGTTTGAATTATCATGTTCAGAGACACCTGGACACAAATAGGACCTTTTTCTAATTTTTTTTTTTTCTTTTAATACACAGTACCATAAAACATATATTTCTGGTGAAATCTCGGTATCAAATTTTTGGGTGGAGTGCAATACCTTCTCTATACACCAGTACATATAGAGAAAGTAAAAATGGGGAGAGGTAACTGAAATTAATTCATCACCATTTAAAAAGCCATCATGCAAAACTTGGGTAAGCCAGGAAGTTTAAAATTAAATGACTTGACCACTGAATTATTGGAACTTCCTGTTCCTTTATGTATGATCTTATTTGTCCACTACTTCGCTTTACTTTGTCATGTGACATCACCAGCTCTCAGGTCTCTCACCTGGGGCTTAAATACTTGCTAATGCAAGTTTCATCTGTATGTTTTAACATAAAGTAAATAGATGAAATTAATTTAAAGTAAGATTGTATAAGAAGCATGCCCCTTTTACTAAAATAAATAACAAGAACGTTGTTGATCAAGTGGGACTGGAGAATGATACTGAAGTTGTAAGGCTTAACTTTACAAAACACCTTGTGATTTATAAGCATATTCTAGGCTAATGACCTCAAACATATCTTGTTCTAGATAAACATATTTAACTCTGTGCAGCTATATTAAAGATAACATTCTTATCAGCCCCACCCTTTAGATCTCAAGTATAACATTCCAGAATTTTCAAGAAACACTATAAATGCAAATTGGGACATAATTATTGCTCATTATTTGTGTTTTCTTCTATTTGCTTTTTTTTAGAGGAAGTATTGCATTCAACTCAAAACGTTTATATGAGTATTTCATTGGAAATACAAATTTTGAGATCCCTAAATGAATTGAAGTATTTTTAGGCAAAGATTGATACACATACTTGCCTTGTCTTATCTGTGTATAGGAATTCAATTGAATTGTGTGTTACTTATGGTTGCTCTTTAACTACTATGGTTCTTAGCGCCCCATTCTATGTTGAAGACCTCTTAATCAAACTTGAGGTTCTTTTACATGCCATAAATCATGGCACCAATGTTTTTACTTCCCTTCAGAAGGAAGCCATGCTAAGGATTTTTACGCCCAAAAAATCTATCGCCCTCCGCCCAGTTTGAACTCTTAATTTGAGAGCCAGAGGCTAGCATGTTATACCTGTGTGTGTATGAGAGAAAGAGCAGCAGTAGTTGTAACTCAAAATTAAAAATCTGACATGTTCCATTCACATGACTTTCTCTACATATCTTCAACAAACTATTGTTAAAATGCTTATGCTTCTATTTACTTCGTGCTAATCGAGAAAAAATTAGCAGAAATAGTCTTATTACTTGCTTCCTTGTAAGTAGAAGCGAAATAAGGGAGTGGCATAGATTAAAGTGATAGTCAAAAGTTGGTCGCTATGTGCCTGAAGTTCCTTTGTTTGTATGGACACAAGTTGACAAATTCCTGTATGAGAAAAGTATAAGTTTTTTCAAAGCTGAAACCAATAACAAGAAATACCTCAAAAACGATCAACTCCACAAAAAAAATGTATATAATATAAATTGCGTGTTTTGTCGTGTCTGCTTCACATTCGAAAGGTCGTGAGTTCGAATCTCGCTTAGGATGAGTTGCCTGGATAAGGTTTTCCCTTATCCTGAGAAGACGAATGTCAAGTAACTTTAAGCTCCATGGTCCTCGAGATCATTTGAGCAACATTTCACCAATTTCATTCATTGTCTGACATGACCAACCAGGTTAAAGGATGTTAAGCTACAAAAAAAAAAAAATAATATGTATAACTTTTATAAATCAGACTTCATATAGCATGGTGAATAAGTTTAGTCACATGGTTCTAAAGGTGTTATTAAAGGGTTTTTAACTGATTGACATGAGACACTATGTATGGAGATTATCATGAACAGGAAACTCAAAAGCAAAATTGTTACTATCTCCAGTTTAACGAGAATTGACTGAAATGTTTTTTTGTTTTAAATGATACATCCACCGTTTTATAGATTTGGCGAGTATTCTTAAATAGCTTTTCACCTATATCTTAAATAGCTTTTCACCTATATAGATAATTCTCTGCAGTTCAGTACTTACTGTTAAATAAATAAAAAGTGTAGGCTTACTAGAGTAAAATGTTTATTTGATGTCCTTTGTTTATTTTAGTTGTTCATATTCAGTGAACTATGCCATTGATGCTGATTCATGGGATTGACAGGATCAGGTTGCTGCTCATAAAGTACAGCTCTTGAGAGTATTTCATTGGATGTTCTCCATCTGCAAGAAAAACCAAAAATATCCACAACAAATTTGGTATTAGAATTCAATATAAGGCAAAGTTCTGTGATGAAATAAGGAAACATCAAAGGATGACCCTGATAGAAGAATGCAGTTTTGTGACTAAATGATAGCTCACTAACAACAGTCCAGCTTTTCCAAGACAAGTTGTATTCTCGATGAAGCCAATACTGGTCAGACATAAATCCACAGTGGATACAACCACTCTCAATCTCAACAGAAACTGATTTTTTTTGTATGCTTAATGTCTTTTAACCTGGTTGGTCATTTCAGGAAAAACCCCCAAAAGCCTTACATGAGTAACTCACCCTAAGCGAGATTCGAACTTGCGACCTGTTGAATGTGAGGCAGACACGCTACCACCACACTACCCAGGCAGGCAAACTTAATGTTTGGGCTGACATTCTTCTATAGAGAAATGCTGAGCACTACTAGATACTTGGAAAATCGAGTTGTACCGGCCATTGCATTCTTATTTCTACACTCAATCCAGGCTACCCAAACATGGCATCTTTTTCCACAATGATGCTTTGGAGGCAATATCACATAGAATGGCCACAGAGTCCCCTGATTTGTTGCCAATCGACTTATTTTGTGGGGTCATTTGAAGTCAGTGGCATATCGAGACAGACCTAACAATTTACAAGAACTGGAGCATCAAATAAATGAGAGGCTTACTGGTTAAGTCATTCCTTAAATAGTTTCTATTGTGAGTACTTGTTCAAAAGTTATTGAAGAGTACTATCCAAATTGTAAGAAATATACATACATTTACATTTAAAACAATTTCGGTTTTTCCCAGTTAAACTGGAAGTGGCAAAACATAATTTTTGAATTCACTGTAATGAATCACCATACACCAGCCACAAGGTTTCAAATTATTTAGATGGTGCAGGTCGTTTAGCTAACTCTGTATATTTTTATACACAACCCTTCCTGAAAAAAAGCATTCAGATTTACTCGACTCAAAATTGATTTTTAATGGTTATTAAACTTTAATATACTGGAGGTTGAATAAAATGCATATCTTGAGTTTTCTGTAAATAGTGAAACTGGTTGGTCATATCAGATGATGCATGAAATCTGTGAAATGATGCTCAAATGATCTTGGGCTCCATGGAGCTTAAATAAGTTAATCTACATTCATCTTCTCAGGATAAGGAAACCACCCCCCCCCCCAAAGAAAAAACTTATTCGGGTAACTCACTTCTTGAATGTGAGGCAGGCTCGCTACCACCACACTACTGAGACAGACGCCCAAATATTTGCTACTGTTTCTCTGAGTGGTTCCATTCCATGTGGTACATTTGAATTGTTAAGAGTTATTTTGTCATTAATTATACAAACAGTATGTAGTTCCATAGCAACTTTTAATTATAGCTTTTAAACAGTTTAATATTGACTCAGCCTACAAAATGTATATTACCAATTTTAATCATTTCTGGACAATGTTTGTAAGGATATAGGATAATGATTTTGTTTTTGTAAGTAAATAGAAGTAAAGTAAAAATAATTTGAAATAGGTAGGAAAATCATGTTACTACTACTTTTGATTTTCTTTGCCACATACTTTTAGTAGAGTGTTGTATTCCACCCACAAATTAGAGGGATGAACAGAAACTTACTGCACAGAAATGCCATTTGTTGTGATACCTACAAACCAGCCATTACTATTGGTTTGTATTTAACCAGGCCGCGCCTCTTACCTAGTCAGCCCGGGTTTGATCCCATGTGTCATTTGTAAACAAAGTGGTGGGGTGGGTTTTCTCCGGTTTCCCCTGCCATCGTATTCCACCAGTGCTCCATCTTCATTCATGTATCATCAGTGTTAAAGCGGGCGTTAAACACTACCAAAAAAAAAAAAGTATTTAACTGCAATTATTATTTTTGAAGTGCTATTTTAATTCTTGTCCTGTAGTCCAAAGTATTTAAAATTTTAATGAAGTCTTTTTTTTTTTTTTTCTCTCCCACAAATGTATCTTAGTTAACTTGAAGTAGATTAAGAAAAAACAAATTTTTGTAAAAATGGTGTGTTGAAATATAGATAGAGAACGTGATGTGAATGTGATAATCAGATTTTGCAAAACTACTGTGTAGAAGAGTGGATAGAGATCAACATATGAATGCAACACATCAGATTGATAATGTAATCAAGTAATGCAGAAGAAATGTTAATAATTAAATTTCAGGAAAAGTTGAAGTGTGCACGTTATGTAACCTGGAGTTGCTGCTGTTATATAACAAGTAATAACTTTATCTGGACATTATAATCTGTATGAAAACACACTACAGATGAAGAGAGTGTTCTTGACAGCTCTTCTTGTTCCAGATATCTGATAAACAAATTTAGCACTTTAGATAATATTGTTGTGTAAATATATTCAAAAGAGATTAATGTTGACAAAGAGTTCAGGAATTAATGAGAACAAGATATTAAAAATGTTTTTAAAACATTGATCATCCTCATAATTGATAAATTGGCAATATTCCAGCTTTTGAAAATAAAGTCCAGAAAACTAGAAATAACTGCTTTTACAAGTAACTTAAGGAAGAGGCAGGGATGGAAAGTAGTAAAGTCAGTAATGTTTCTGTACTTTTTAAACAAATCTGATGTGTTCCACTCATATGACTTTCTCTATATCTGTCGCCCTCAGTGATGTAATGGTTACCATGCTAACTTCATATACCCAAGGTCTTGGGTTCAAACCCGGCGGAGGGCGATGGGTTTTATCGGGTGTAAAAATCCTTAGCATGGCTTCTTTTGGAAGGGAAGTAAAGCCATTGGTCCTGTGTCGTAGATTTACGGCACATAAAAGAACCTCAAGCCTGATAGAGAAGCCTCTGAGCAAAATTAAGCGGTCTTTAATGCCCAATTTAGAATGGGACGCTGAGAACCACAGTAGCTAAAGAGCGCCAATAAATAACACGACATTTACATTTTTTTTCTCTACATCTCTGTAACAAATTATAGTTAAAAGGCTTATTCTTTTATTTACTTCATGCTAATTGAGATAAACATTAATAGAAACAGTCTTATCCTTCCAAGTAGAAGAAAATAAGGGAACACTAGGCTAAAACGATAGTCAAATCTTTTAAAAGCTGGTTGCTATCCGTTTGTTAAAATGACTAGGAGTTGATAAGTTTGCGAATGAGAAAAGTTTTAAGCGTTTTAAAACTGAAATGAATATCTCGGAAATGGCCAACCCCATGAAAAAAATGTATTTGACATAAATTGTGTGTTTTAACAAGCTTTAACAAGTTGTTAAGTAAGTTTTGTCTATCTCTTACGGTTTACTAGTTATGCAAACTTCACCCAGAATAAAGAGGTTATTCCCAGAAAACTCTAGATATTTTAATCAAAATTGTTAGAGCCATTTATGAGAAAGTCAAAATTTTCAAAAAATTGTCCATAAGGTGCAGTGGGGAGAGTTTCTTGAAAATCTTCCATTTCCCATCCTTAGAAGATACTGAACCTGAATATCAAGATTGGTATTTAACAGACTTTTTTGTTTTTGAGTTATACTGCCTCCCCCCCTCACACACACACATGTGCGATTCAGGGGGTCTCAAAACATATTTCCAGTGAAATCTTGGTATCAAATTTTTGGGTGCAATACAATACCTTCTCTATATACTATGTACATAGTATGTGTAGAGCAAGTAATAGCCTATAAAGCTGGTTTTTTTAATTTCTCTGTAGCTTTGTAGTAGGAAGTAGTATTTTATTCCAGCCAAAAATATGATACTTTAGTGCAAATTCAGGATGTGGACAAGAATTAACTGCCCATGTGCTTGTCTAGCATGTTTACGAGCCACTCTACAACTACCGGCCGGTACCAAACAAATTCTGGCAGATGATATCAGAGTGGTAGATCAGCTTTTTAAATTTTTATCATCCCTACCTTTTAGAATTGTTATATAGTTGTTAGTTTTATTTTATTTCTTCTGATATGCTATTGGTGTGGAGGCTGCAGTTCTTTTAACCTTTTCCATTTTAGTTACATATGCCTATTGTTTTAGACATTTGGTTTTAGTCACACCTTTTAGCTCCCATGTTTTAATTGTTTTAAGCTCCCTTTGGTTTTCTACCATGGGAAGTTTTATTTGAATTTTAATTGGTATATTAGTCCTTTTTAAGATGCATTCCTTGATTTTTTAACCTTTGACCTAATGTTTCTGGTGGGCCCTGATGACCCAGCTGTTGAGCGCCCTAAAACCTACTCATCACCACCTCGACCACCAATAATAAAAAGCATATGGGCTGTGTATTTCTCCCTATGCCTTCGTGCACTGAACTGTGATGTGCATAATAGTTTCGAATAAATGAGTCATTAATTTTATGATTATTCTTAAAACAGTATAATCATTTTTTCACCCAGCATGGAAAAGTTTTCACTTTGACATCCTGTTCATGTTGTGTGCATTAGGTGGTCCATGCAGCCAGTGCTTCTCTGTGCTCAGAACAGAACAATTAGACATCATACTGATGTAGTGGGAGAGATTACATCACTGGGCCATGACACAAAGTGCCACACTTGCACACCCAATGACTAGACAATAGAGCTGTGCATGTGTAAATTTGTGATGAGTCATTAATGATTTTCTACTTTATTTAGGGATTATTACTTTCATTGTACTCTTTATTTGACCCATCCTGTGTGTAAACAACGAGCAGAGGATCCACAACTATGACTTTTTTGATAGGTCAGCGCCTATGCAATGTAATAACTAATGAGACAATGAAGGTTCTGCAACCCTGATTAATTTATCTGGTTAAGGAAGTATACATATAATAATTCAGAACTGTGGACTGAAATGAAAGTATGAAACATGTTCTAGGCTCCAGT
Source organism: Hymenopus coronatus (assembly GCA_030762935.1). Lineage (NCBI taxonomy): Eukaryota > Metazoa > Arthropoda > Insecta > Mantodea > Hymenopodidae > Hymenopus > Hymenopus coronatus. The sequence continues at coordinate 12,858,837 of CM060893.1, read as the reverse complement.
GTTCAACGATGCAACACGCAAAGTTCTGGAGGATATCTTTGTGGTGAAGAGATTGCAGACAATGCAGGAGTTCTTCACACTTTGTGGCCAGGTTGCTCGAGGAATGTCCAATGTGCTTGATGACGATCACCTCAACAAACCAATCAGACGTTTCACTGCAGACTATGTGAGCCGCCAACTGTTGGGGGTGACATCTCAAACTCTTGCTTTGGCCCTCTGTCTCCTGTTGACCAGAATTGGCTTGAATGTGACAGGTGAGTTATATGGTCATTTGCCCACCACAACTTACATTCCCCTATTGATGTATTAGCATGGTGGGACAATTTTCTAAACCTACAAACCAATTTTGAAAATTCTAGGCTATTGGAAAAATTGAATGAATGAAAATTCTATTTTTAATTCCAACAAAGTATAAACAATGTAACAAATCATATATTTAAAAGCAATGTAGCACTCTACTAAGGTTCACCCATAGCTTCACCTCCAGGTTATAGTTATAGTAAAGAGCATTTACAATACATTAATGTGTGCTTATATGTTTATTCTTATATTTGCCATTCACTTATCCCTGCTTTTCATAGAAATTCCCCCTTAAGTACCCTACCCTCATATCTGGTCAACATTTTAACTGCTATGGATTGAAGACTGCCAATCCCGATGGCCATGCTCGCTAAAGTGTCTCGCTTTAGTGCACAGGATCATGGGTTCAAGTCCCGCCTTGGGCGTGGGTGTTTCTGTGTTTGTAAATGTGTCTATGTTTGTGTATGTATATGTAAAAGGAAAACGTTAAGAATAATAAAGTCAACTAAGGAAATATAGGAAACTGGAAAAAAAAAAAACGGGGAAAAAAAAGGAATACAGCGCTGGAGTCCTGACAAGCCTTCCGGAACTGTATTTTTTTGTTTAAAAAAAAAATACTAAATTGTGCATATTGTGGTAACGTATTCCATTTTCCATTGAAGACACATTTTACTTTTTCACACCCTGTTAAATAATGAAAAGTGTCAGCTAAGCCCCCACACAAAATAAATCTTTCTGCAAAGTCTTTCCTTAAACCTTTTAGGAATAAATCCCAGTGTGCATCCACACAACACATGTTCTTCTAAAATGACCAAAGTTGTATATGTTTATTTCGGCCATTCTAATTTCTTGATAGTATTTTATACAGATTTAAAGAACTTTATTCTCAAAACTTGCCCAAATCTCTTGCTTCTCTATTTCTTCCACTCACTGTCTTTTCTTTCCAAAATGCACTTATACTGCTTACCTCTTTTTTGCCAAACATCTCCCATTTCAGTGTCCTCTAACAGTTTTCCCACCTCTCCATATCAACTCTTTCTTCTGATTCCATCTCTTGACATCTCATACAATCTTTTATCGAAGTGCTGCCCTTTAATTAATTTAAACCAATATTTCAAAATTCTACAGTTTAGCTTTTGTTCCTACCCTTCCTATGTAGTCCTGCCAAACCCACTTCTAGTGAACATTTTGGTAAACCCAAAACTTCATTACAAAACATCCTGTTAATCATATCTATCTTTAGTCAATCCTTTGACATACCCTAGATTACTGTTTCATAAATCATCTTTATCCTATATGACCTTTCCAGATAGTTCATTGATAATGTTGGAACTTGGTAGATTTAAGGTGCTAAGAAATACATCTGCAAAATTCCCATACATATTTGCACAAATATTAAGAGGATGTTTCGTCTGTTTGAAAACACACATTAGATATGAAATGTATTTGTAGGGGCATTCAACTGATGTTCACAAAATCTTACTTCTGTGGAAAAGAGCACTGAAAATGCTTTTAAGTAAAACAATTACCATTGCAAACCACTATTTGCAAAATTAGAGGTAATGACTGTGTAAACCTGTTAATTTACTGATCACTAATCTGCACTAAAACCAATGTGTAGCAAGGACCGAATTTCAAAAGTTCAATACAAGAAATAAATATAAATTAGATTATCCGAGATACAGCTCTTAGAACAAATGCCTTCTTTTACAATGGGATTATGTTCAATAAGCTACCTGAAGCAGCTAAAACTTTTGGGTAATAGATTTATATATGGCTGGTAAACAGACCATTTAATTCATTTGATGTATTTATGAATAGTGATGTAATGTAATGTTGTAAGTTAATATCTGTATATGTGTAATATGTAATTAATGTCTTTTCTAGATGCTAGAAACATATTGTGGAGAATTTATCTTACAGAACTTTGTGTAACCATTTTATAAAGAATACAAGAAGGAGATAAATGAATTTCAGCATTTAACAACCACCCATGTAGCATTGGTGAGTCAAAGTCTTTGTGAGCTGTACATCTATCATCCTATCGTAGAGCATATTCAGGACACGCTCCACATTTTGCATGTGGCCTGTACTTGGATTCCTGGTCACGTTGATTTGTCGGGCAATGGACTGGCTGATTTGGCAGCAAAGATGGCAACCACGGAGCCCAATACTGCACTTCATTGCATAATGTCTACAGACTTTAGGCTTGTGCAGAGAGAAGTTTGCTCCATGGCAACAAGCTACGAGAAGTGAAAGACCTACCTGTAAACAGGGTATATGTTGCCAAGAGGAGGTGCTATTGGCTCGCTTACGGATTGGCCACTGTAATTTTACTCACAGTTACCCTTAACCATGTTGTGTCTGCTCTGTCAGGAAGAACTTCCAGTCATGTGTTGCTAGAATGTGGTCCTCTCATGCCGGCCTGTCTTGTGAACATGGTTTTCAAATTTTTATCCGAAGTTCCTTTATCACTCAGGTTTTAGTTGTTTTTTTTTTTATTTGGTGTGCCACTTGAGTGGTCAGTCTGGTTTTTTAAATGTTTTAACTTATTTTTTATTTGACGCTTTTTAATAGAGCTATATTCTTGTTTTTTTTTTGTTTTTTTTTTACTGCTATTTTTATTCATTTTAAATGGTTTTATCAAAACTCCTGGTTTTTTAAGAATAAATAGCTCTTTTACCCTGGATTTTATATCTTCCTTTAGTTGTAATTTTATTACTGGTTAATTTTACATGCATTTTAGCTGTGTATATAGCCATGTTTTGTTTTTTATGGATGCTGTTGACCATGGAAGTTGAGTGCCCTTAAACTCCATTCACCATCATCATTGGTGAATCAGCTAGTATTCAACACTCAGCTACATGACATTTTAAATTGATTATCCGATCATCACTTTAGTTGCTTCTCTTAGGGTTTAGTAGTGAGGCTCACATTTAACATGTTACAGTGGAGGTGGAGCAGAGAGATATTGGCGCTGAGAACAAGGTCTCGCTGGAGGAATTGTGTCGTAAGGCAGTGGATCTCTGTGTGAAAACTGGACACTTCACAGCTGGGACGCTGGCGCAGGCTTCAGGACTAACAAGCACATTGGAACAGACATGGCGACGCAGGGAAGTGGCACATCATCTCCAACAGCAGGTGGAGGCCCAACGTTCTACACTACAACGTCTACAACTGCAGCTGACGGCGCACCATTGGCTACATGAAGATGTACTAATGTTGCAGGGAGCTGCTCCACTAAGTAAGTTTAACATCTGGTGTTATTCTGCCCTCAAACTTGAAAAACCAAGATTCAAACCTTTTGTCATTGCTCTCTCCCGTTCCTTTATGTAATTCGGCAAGTAAACCTCAAAAGTAACGTGATATATCGGTACTTCTAGGATTTCTAGACAACTCAAACTAGGGCTGTTCCAAGGCTCTATGCAGTGAAATATGACTTACTTTCATTCAGTATGGAGGTCATTATTATTAATTTGTTGTCATTATTAATTCGTTTAAATTAAATCCTATTTGAAATGTTCTACAACTCAAAATTTTCAAACTAATAAAGCAGCACTCTGATCATTTTAATTCAGACCAGCTTGTTGAAATGAATTTTTCAATATTTAGGTAGATGAGCAAAACCATGTCACCACAAAATCTACTGAAGTATTTGGTTGTAAATTATATAGCTTCGCTACATGAGGTGACTAAGCTATTACATTGGGGAGTAACATATCTTGTTACAACTAGTATTAAAATCTTCTTAAAATTAAATGACAAATCACTCTTTTTGTAAGGTAGCTGTAGAAGAAAAACTTTTAGGAGAACTATTCTTAGATGTTGCCTTTATCGAGAAGGTTTTTGACACATTCGTAACAAAAGAACTAACAAATGAATTTGTTGTACGTAAAATTTGTATAAGTGCTAGCTTTCAATATTCAATATAACCATTATTTAAGCATTCTTTTTTATTATTTTCATTCCCAATGTTAATGTAATTTATGAATATCCACCTCCATGTTTATTTCTAGTATTAGGGGATTTAAATTATAGTGTTCCCATGTTTTTATTTCACACTATGCCACTGTTAAAGAGTAACATTTTATTTGATCACAGGTCGACCAGCCTTTATGCTAGAACTTCGCAAAACATCTTCTGCTCTCCAAGCCGTGCAGCCAAGACTGACAGAAGCCCGAGAACAGCAGAGTGCTCTAGTGACAAGTGTAGAACAGCGTCTAAAGTGGGCAGCAGGAGCAAACCCTGCCCTCAGTGAGGTAATGGCTGCATTTGAATCAGCAGTGAGGAGTCGCTCAGAGAGGTTGAATGTGGAGCAGCGACTTGCAGCAGTAGTTGGTACTACATGCAACTCTCTTCTACATCATGAGGCACTGCGCACCAGGACATCGGAAGGAATAGCAAATGATACTACTTTCCTGCAGGTTAGTAGTTTTACTGTTCCAAAAACATGCAGAAGGGGGATTTTTTTATAATTGTATGACAAAGGAGACATATTTATGGTTTTGTGGTCAGATTCAAAGTATTAAGGTTTTTCACCATAAACATAAGAAAGCATGAAATTCTAATGCACTATAGGCACCATGCACAGACCAGAAAATCGTACTGGTGGCACCACTCCGTGTCATGCTTTGTGCTTATTAGGAGGACAGTTAAAAGTGGATGCCATGTGCGATGTAGATATTATTTGTGGTTTCCTGCCTATAAAGTGCATACATTTGTGCTGTTTCAAAAGGTCAAAATCTTTTTGTACACATCTGGAAATATACTGGGGGAACATATGCTGAACTGTGGGAATGTCCTGACCTTTTACTTCCGATGAAGTGAATGCTGCACATTTTTGTTGTGGGCTTTGGTTCTCACGATGGCCCCTCAGGACTAAAAATAAAATATAAAGTATGAATAGTAATACGTACACAATACGTAATACATACATAAATATTAATAATAAAAATAAAAGTAATAATAATAGCAATAATAATAATTGACACTATTCCCATAATGTGTTGTTTAATCTAATATTAACAGTATTTAGAGTCTCTATTTATTAACTTAAAAAAGTTAGCATTCATTTCTAAACAACATTATCCACGCTGCAGTTAATTTTTAAGCGTATGTTTTTGCTTTGAGGTACAATGCAAAATTAGTGTACTTCTTTCAATGTACAGCTTGAATCCATAGATTTTTTCTTTGCACTTCAGTTTTCCATGTGGGAAAAGATTAAATGTTCTTGAAGGTATTATTACATCCTACAACACAGCAGATATTGTTCCCTTACCGCCTTCTTGTAGTATTTACATTTTCAGGAGGTTCGATACTTCATGTCTTATAGCACACCTAATATTCTTACTCCACTGTCTCTAATATCTTCTTGTTAGTTACCAAACTTGCCGCCAGAGTAGCGTGCATGGTGCGTATACTGCAACTCAAGATTACGGACTAAATTTATTAATTGGTGTACCAAGTGGTCAAAAAGACTTTGAAGTTTTTGTACTTCTTCATAGTTCTGTAAATTCATCTTTATATCTGGCTTTTGCCGTGATCTATTTTATAAAGATGTTAATGACCACGTAATTGAGTATCCTCAATTAAGCATAATCATCATCATCACACAATCATGTTGCCACTTCACTGGGTTGCAACAAAATGCATAACATGCAGATTTAAGATTGATTGTACCATTAGTGACCTGTAGAAACCAGTAGTAAATGAGTGCAAATATTTAATAATGGATGAGTTGAATCAACTCCCTCGTGTAAATTGTTTATCTTATTCTCATTCTATGACTGCAAGATGTAAATTTCCCATTTTTGAGACAGTTGTGTATAATTCATGATACGGACCATAAAATATGAATTAGAAATCTGTGTGTAGCCCAGGAAGTGGTGTTTTTTGTTTTTAATATGATTATTATATTACCAGCAAGAATTTCAGGATGTATGACAGAAACAAGCAATACCACCAGTTTTTCAAGGATCCTTATAAAACTGAATTCCCATTTATTTTATTTGTAATTTTTGTACATATTATTATGGTTATTATTATTATTATTATTATTATTATTATTATTATTATTATTATTATTATTATTATTATTATTATTACTTTCCTCAGTTGACAAAGTATAACTGCACAATTAATATTTATAAAAATAATTTACAATGATAAAAATAAATTGTATACAAAACATATCAATTAGAAATGATGAACTTAAAATCTAATACAAATAACACATACCAATCTTGATACAATAACACTACATTACTGCGCTTATCATTTTACGTTTTCTAAATTTCATGTCATTAAATGCTTTCCTGGAAGTTTTATTAGCAAGTGGTGTATGTTAACAAGATGTTGGTGGCTGACACATATCTCTATTGTGTTCCAGTTGGTGGAACAGTGCGAGAAAGGCTGTGCATTGGTAGCAGCATGTGATCAACCTGTGACACCAGCAGAAGAGAGCTTGGTGCAGCTGATGGCTCCAGATGGTCCAATAGACCATACCTGGATTAGTAATGCAGAGACGATCATCTCAGGTAAGGACACAAGATAAGATACTCTTTCTTAGACCCAAGTAACAATTGAAAAATAGTATATGCTTTCTAGCATATACAGAGAGAGAAATATATCTACTCTACAGTCAACATGAGAGACTAAAATGAGTGCTGTAAAAGTAAAAACCTAAGCCAAGGAAATAATGTAACACTGAATACAGAAAACTTGAAAAATAAAAAATAATCCCAGAAGTAATAACTGAATTGCCTTTAATCCAAAATGTTTTATTTACCATTTTTATTGCAGTTAGAGGTGTTCTATTCCACCCAAAAATGTTCTGTTATCTATTATCTCAAAAATGGCTCTTAATTTGGATTAAAATATTGAAAATTAAAAATGTGTAAAGTATATCTTGAATTTTCTGTGAGCAGACTGTGAAGTTGTCTTTATTGTAAATGTCAACGGATTGATCACACTATAGTATCGCTTTGTAATTTTTCACTCAGAACATGTTTCAGAGCAGAGACATTTATCTGCATTGTCAGGTGTATTCCACTGCCATCCATGTCAGTTTTACTGCTGTCTAGTGGAAATTTCATATGCCAGTGGACAAACCCTTAACAAAGTAGAAAACGATCTGAGTGAAAACTTATAAGTTAAAAATCTGATGTGCTACATTCACATGACTTTCTCTACATCTCTGCAACAAATTATTGTTAAAAAGTTAATGCTTCTATTTACTTCATGCTCATCGAGAAAAAATTAGCAGAAATAGTCTTATTACTTGCTTCCTTGTAAGTAGAAGCAAAATAAGGGAGTGCCATAGGTTAAAGTGATAGTCAAAAGCTGGTTGCTATGCCACTGAGGTTCCTTTGTTTGTATGGACAGCAGTTGACAAATTCCTGTATGAGCAAAGTATAAGTTTTTCACAGCAGAAACCAAAAACAAGGAATGTCACAGAAATGATGAACACCACGAAAAAAATGTATTTAGCATAAATTGTGTGTTTTAACGTGCTTTACTTTTTTTGTGTAATAATTTTTTGTCTATCTCTTACGGTTTAGCAGTTATTCAAAATTCCGTAAAATTCATCCAGAATAAACTACTCTTCAGGGGCTATTCCCAGAAAATTCAAAGTATACATTTTATTTGTCAGGTAAATGTCTTTATTATACAATATTTTAATCAAAATCGTTAGAACCATTTTTGAGAAAAGCGAAATTTTCGAAAAAATTTCCATGTAAAGGGTAGTTTGGGGTGGGGGGATTTTTCTCAAAATCTTTGTGTCGCATCCCTGGAAGATATAAACTTAAATACCAAGTTTGGTATTTTACCGACTTTTCGTTTTTGAGTTATCGTGTTCACAGACACACAGGGACACACACACACACACACGCACGCACGCACGCACACAGACCTTTTTGTGAAAATACTTTTTTCAGATATTGGAGACGTTGAAACATATATTTTCAGTGAAATCTCGGTATCGAATTTTTGGGTGGAGTGCAATACCTTCTCTATACACTATGTACATAGTAAGTGTAGAGAAAGTAAAAATGTCACCGATCCATTGAGTATTTCAGTTATAACCATGGAAGTTAATCACTTAAAATGATTGCACAAATTATGGAATGTTTATGTTACAGGAACCGTGAAAACTCTTCAGCAGACTATGGTAAAGCAGCAGGAGTCACTGTTCCTTGCTCATGAGACGCTGAAGGGCCACGTAATGACAGTTCGCAACAGAATCTCGGTACATTACAAACTGATGTCAGAGGTTCGCACTTTGTTGAAGTCCATGGTGAAGGTATGTGTAGTTAATTTTGTACATCTTTAAGGCAATGTAAGTGTCATGATGAGAGTAAGCATAGTTAGCCTAATTTCTAGCCCTGTAAAGCAATATGCCACGTACTTATTCATTTCCATCTGCTCTTCGACTTGATGTGGAATCCCTCATTAGGTGTCCCAGGTGGTCATACCCCTTACCCCTAGATGATCTATATCGACGTCCCTGGATTGATGATCCTGTTCCCATTATAGCAAAGGCTCCTAGTCCTCAAGGTAGGGGCAGTCTCCTTCCTTAGCGTGCCCATGAGGTGTTGAAGACCACACTAAGGATGGTCTTGTAATCACCGAGCATCAGACGCATTTGAATCATGGTGTCACACAACTTGTCAACAAACAAGTAGGTGCTTTCCAGGAGACATCTGGGCATCCGGATGTTACATTTTGAATATAGAGAAATTTTACCCATTTGGCTGTTTCTTTGCAACTCTTGCTCATTTATATGCCACCTCTCTATTAGGTTTATTCATAATTTCTCAATGGATAACTACATATTGAGGACCTTTTCTCTGCCTGTAACATTCTTTGATCTTCTAGATTTTGTTTGTCTTTTATGCTTCCAGTTTCATTGAAGCTTTTCATTATTTTTGATACACTGAATTTGTTAAACGTTTTTATTGTGATGTTCTTCATTGCCTTTTGTTCCCATTATCATCACTCTTGTTCTTTCATGTTCACAAATATTCAGCTAAAGAATGAAAATTATCCATTGTTGCATAATGTTAGTGCTCTAATATCATGAGTTTACTACTTGTGTGTGCCAAGTTTGGAAGACCAGAAACAAATGTAATAATTTATTGGCAAAGAAAAAGCTGGATGTTTGCATGAAAATGTCATTGAGATTTGGAATATGTAAATGTGCCATTTATAAATATTAACTTTACTTTCATACCCTGTATATCTGAAGAGTAAATATTTTCAAATGTTGGTATCATGTTCTATGATTAGACCTCAGATTTTAGGTTAGATGCCTATTTTGTATGTGTATGAAAACTAAGACTAGTTAAATATATTCATGTTTTGTATAAAATGTAAATCTATGGAAGGTGTTTTATGGAACCTAAAAATGCCTATTTTATTTTTTGCAGATGTATTACTTTTTTCAAGCAGCATATAAAGATAGTGTGTTGCTATGGGATTGGTTTTATTTAAATCCTTTTTATAGTCTGGTTATAAGAATGGTACACTATGGAAAAAACGTTGTTCTTTCAATGCTTTACATGGTAGATTCATTTGTTTTTCTAGAAAGAGAAACAATATATGCATCCTGTAGGTCAGTGTGTCATTCTTTGGTATTGGTCAGCAAGTGCAACTATGGCAGAAATCTCTTTCAAACAGCAAATTTCCCATTTTCATGACTTGCATACCTTGTCCCTTTCATTAATTGTAGATAAGCACACACTGGATATGTAGTTCTTGAAAAATATTTTACTTTGGGGGTGACATTTAAGCCTTGATGATATATTTATGGTGCCCTGTATATGTTTAGTGTGATCCATTTAGTTTTGAGAGGTTTTTTTTAAACTTTATAAGTTCATATTGTGTGTGGCCAACCATAAATCCATTATTTGAAACATAATAAAATATAAATAAACATATCAGGGAACTGTTAATTATAAATGGCTTAGGAGATTTTTGGGCTAATATTGGATATTTTGGAAGGAAGTGAGATCCAGGATGGAAGACATGGATAGACAAATTTTATTTTCTCAAATGAGAGAGAAAAGTTCATTGGCATTGTACAGGGAGCTAAAAGATGACCCAGAGAAAGAGTACATTTTGGCCTGTAAAAAGAATGAAGAGAAGGGATAGTCTGGTTTAGATTAGACATTTGGAAATTAAGGTGAAAGAGGGGAGAGGTTATCCCAGGAGTGTGTCCAATTTGTGGGGAGAAGGAAGATGAAGTTCACATTATCTTTCAGTGCAGGGCTACAACTACCCTTCACATGAAAACTTTTAATTTTCTGGGAATAGCCTCTGAAGACTACTTTATTCTGGATGAATTTTATGGAATTTTGCATAACTGCTAAACTGTAAGAGATGGACAAAAACTTACCACACAAAAAATGTAGAGTGCGTTAAAACAAACAATTTATGTAATATACATTTTTTTCGTGGAGTTGACCATTTTTGAGATATTCCTTGTTATTGGTTTCAGCTTTAAAAAACTTATACTTTTTCTCATACAGAAATTTGTTAACTCCTAGCCATACAACCACGGGAACTTCGGTCACATAGCAACCAGCTTTTGACTATCATTTGAACCTATGGTACTTCCTTATTTCGCTTCTACTTATAAGGAAGCATATAATAAGATTATTTCGGTTAATTTTTTCTCAATAGCATGATTTAGATAAAAGAATAAACTTTTTAACGATAATTTGTGACAGAGATATAGAGAAAGTCATGTGAATGGAACATGTCATAATTTTTGAACTGTCAATTCTCTGCCGCAACACTCAACTCCATTACTGCCTGTGGTTCTCCTCCCACCGTAGATCGCTGAATACACCTTCTTTCTGCTGCAGATGACCTCGCCTCCTTTATGTAAAAAGTACCTAAGAACATATATGATTGAAACCAGTGAGATGTCAATGACTTCATGTTTCGTGTAGATTAAGAAGAATGTTGTTTTCCAGCTGGAAGATTGTGGTTTGGTGGGACTTCATGAGTACGTCCACAGTTATAAGAGTTACTCAGAACAGTTCTCAGCTCTTATCAGGGAACTTATGGCTGAAGATCTGGATGTTGATAGAGTGAACAGTGCACTAAAACAGCTGGAGCAGCTGAAAGAGAAAACAGGTAAGCTTTGCATGTCTCAGCACTGCTGAAATTGCTGATTTCTACAAATTTCAACAATAAAGCTGAAACTTTTATCACAGGTTTGCATTCTGAATATATCACTCTTATTTCCCCATATTACTATAGCATATATTATGGTGAAATGAAAATTAGAAAACTAATGTAATATTACTTCCATTATCTGTATAAAGACAGAGTTCTGATAACATATTTTACTCATATTCTTTAATAAAGATTCAATATGCTTTTTGTAATTTAAGATTATTATCCATCCCACCTCTTAGAAATTTTCTGTTTTAAGGATAATTAATGGCCTTACCATCTAGTTCCATTTTTGGGTAGTTAATTGTCATATTTATTTTATAGTAGAATTCTATTACCTGTCTTCGTTTATCATCAACTTATTAATGTGAAACCAATTGTATATCTTATAAATATAAAAAGAAGCTAGTAAAAGTGAAGTAACACAAATATTAATATAACAATTAATAGTTACAACAAATCTTCACTTATCTTTTGGAATCCTTGGACTAGCTTTGCAATAAATCTATTGCATTCTCAACATAAATTTCCTTTTGGAAGATTTGTTGCAACTATTGTTATATTAACAATTGTATATCTGTTTTAAGTATTATTTATGTTTTTTCCGAGGTTAATATCATTCCATACTGATGTTAAAGTTGTCTGCAAATAGTGACATTTTTATAGAATTGTTCATATTATATTAATATAACCAACCATTTGTAACAAAACTTCACTTATCTCTATGAATAAATTAGTTAAAGGGTATGTTTTGTAAGCAACATTTGATTACATTATCAGCTTTTTTCTTGTTTATTTACATTGTTGCAGTTACAGACATAGGTGAGGATTGTTTACTATGGTGATTGCTATGCACTGAAATTAACACAAATTTGGTGACAGAATCAATTGGCAGTATGTCAAAACTCATTGTGCAATATCTGTTCCTCAAAATAAATATTTTTTCCCAAACCACTAAATTTGTATGTCCAATTAAGTGTTTTAATTATTTAACTTTTGGATTTATTTCGTGGTTAAATGGCCACAGCTGATTTATTAATCTGTTTGTATTTAATACTTCTAAAATGTTCCTTAACTCTTTTAGTGCCAATAACGATCTAATCATGATCTGAAAATTGCCCATCATGATCTAAACGTGATGCCGTTTTCATAGGTTTCAACTCTTTCCAGCAGGAAAATCTGCGTACTTTCTATGTCATAGCCATAGAGATGGAGGGTTACAGGACCTTATCTTCACTCCAAAGTTCTAAATTAGCTCCAAATTTGAAGTTATTGTAAAAGTTGCCCTTTAAATTAAAATAACAAAAATGTATCAGTTTTATTTTATTTAAGAGGACCAGCTCTGTTTGAAACCAATTTGTTGCTCTTTCCACAGGGGTTATTTTCTTTGGATGTCATGTTTCAGTTTCGTTTTAAGTTCTTCTTCCTCTTGGTCTTGGAAATTTCCCTGGGCAAAATTTCACCATTTTCACAGGTGTAAAAATTGTAGTTTTGTTGTGTGAATGATGAGCTGATCCCTTGCGCACACAATGGCAGAATTGCAAACTATTTGATCAAGAAAACATTGCTAGATGTTCCAAATGTGCAGATTTGGTGTAATGGAACTTGTATTGCATAGCTGAGGATTTATACTCTGCAAATTCCGTTGTAATGGAAAGCTGTACGTTGTTAGTAATCTGTTTTCTGACAACAATCAATTTTTATGGTTTCCATTATCTAGGTTTACTTGTTCTAAATCATTAATTGTGAATTTCACATTTAAAAATCTTATTTATGTAAGCATTTCTAAAAGTGATTAAGAACCCAAATTGGATTATCTGTCTCATTTATTGTGCGGACATGTTACAGACCAGATATATACAGGACTGGTGATGTTTGCGGAGCAGCAGAACATCGGCAACAAGAGACCACCATTACTGCGACAGGAAAGTGTGTGCCTGTCCCCCCGAAAGGGTGTTCCTGCTGTTGTAACCAAATCTGGTCGTGATCCGCATACTGGTAAAGGTAATGCCAACAACCAATCAGAACAATGTTTGTGTCATTGTTATAATAGTGTTGGAGCTAAATAAAGCTTTGTTATTTCTGTTGCAGCTACGCAGGAGAGAAACGCTTATGCCTTAGGAGTGTGGCGGAGAGTCAGGATGAAACTGGAGGGCAGAGATCCTGACCCAGGTCGCAGAGCCACAGTACAAGAACAGGTATACATCAGCATGTTGTCGCCGTTCATTTGTCTACCTCGGAGTCAGTCGAGATTAGCACCCGTGAAATACTTAATAAACAAATGTGTACATACCTCTGAATAGTCCTTTAGTGCTCCGGCCTTGCTCGTTCCTGTAGAACACGAGTTTCACTCTCACTGAGGGGGAGAAAGAATGACTGGGGCATGTAACGCGGGGTAGACTTAAAAATAGAAGTACTTCACTTTAGCTGAATTAATGCTTTTATTAACCTTTATTGATTGTTGAGACACTAACCCTACAAGCTATTCCCGACATAGTAATTCTTGAAGACGTAGAAATATTAATAACTAGTGCTATTATCTGCTAAGTTCTTATTTTCAACAGTCATCGGTACTTCTGTGTACTTTCATATTACTCGACAAAACAACTACAATATCTCACGTAATAAAATTGCTTACTTGGGCACTCACACCACCGCATTCACATATTTACAACGTACAACCTGTAGCGTACTGCGTTCAGTATCAAATCATATTGTATTTCCTATATTATACCTATACAAAAATAATAATTAAACTAATAAAATACACAGCAGGCTAATGCAATGTGATGGAAACAGTTCTGGTTGTTTAGAAAGTTTTTGGCCTGATAAAGAAAACTCAAAGACTTTTGCCAAATTTTGTTTACTTTCCCTACTGCTTGTCTATAGTAAGCAGAGGAATTGTTACATTCCATCCAAAAATGCTATACCAAGATTTCAGTGGAAATACATGATTTGAGCTTCCCATAATAAAAATATTTGAAAACATTTGATGTGTTACAATCACATTACTTTCTCTTAATTTCTGTAACAAATGATTGTTAAAAAGCTTATTCTTCTATCTACATCATGCTAATTGAGATAAACATTAGCCGAAATTGTCCTTTTTACTTGGTCCCTTGTAAGTAGAAAGGAAAAAATCTAATGTGTTCCATTCACAGGATGTCCTCTAGCTGTTCGACAAATAAACCTTTTATTCATAAACATTAATCTATTATCTACATCATGCTAATCAAGATAAACATAATCAGAATTAGTCTTGGTACCTCCTTGTAAGTAGAAGGGAAATAAGAAAATGCACAGGCTAAAGTGATAGTATCATCCTTTAAATGCCAGTCGCCAAGTGAAGCAATTGAAATTCCAATCTATTCAGATAAATATGGTACTTAGAATTATATATGCATCTTTTGTATAGTCTATTAATGTAAAAACTCATCAGTTGAGTAATAGCATATATCAATTAAAAATTGTTTAAGATATTTGTTGAAACATTAAACAGATTTTGTATTTTTTATTGTACGGTGTTATATGTCATTTTCCTTTTCCTCTTGTATCATGACCATGAAATTCAGAATTTATGTTAAAATCTTTTATATGTGTTTGCATTGTATAATTTTTTTGTAAATACAGGTTAATATCAAAATATTTAATGCTTTGAAGTGTGGTTTGCAGCTAACAAATGAAAGCAAACTGAAAATAATTATAATCGCCGTATTTTGTAATTTGAATATTTTAATTGCTTCGCTACTATTTCCCCATAATGATATTTCCATGTGAAATTGACAAGTGAAGTTTTGAGAAGTGCTTGTTCCTGAGTTTTTTCAACTTACAGTTTAATATATTTATTTGGAAGCACATTTTACCCGGGTTTTTAATTCATTCATTAATATGTGGTTTCCAACTCAGATTTTCATCAATACACATTCATAGAAATTTTGATGTATTTTACATTATTTCGTTTAGACTGCTCACCTCCCATGTAGGAGGTCCAGGTGCCCTTGGTGGACAAAGTGGCATCTGGGCAGGTTTTCTCCAGGTCCTCTGGTTTCCCATGCCACTCATTCCACCAATTGCTCCATTATTACCTTTCCAATCACAATTTTGCTTACAGTTCATTTCATCCACTTCCTCATGTTCATGCCTAGCTACAGGGCGACCCCTTGTAACAGATTCCCCATTCTGTGGTTTCGTGCCGTTGACTCCCCAACAGGTTTCTGACCCCTAGGACAGCATTGGATTGTAAGTCCTAGTTGCCCTCTGTGGTGTAATGGTTACCATGCTAACTTCTTATACCTAAGGTCATGGGTTCAAACCCAGCGGAGGATGTGGATTTTTCCAGGTGTAAAACTCCTTAGCATGGCTTCCTTCAGAAGGGAAGTAAAGTCACTGGTCCTGTGTTATAAATTTACGGCCGTAAAAGAACCTCAAGCCTGATAGAGAGGCCTCTGAGCAAAATTAAGTGGTCTTTCACGCCCAATTTAGAATGGGACGCTGAGAACCACAGTAGTTAAAGCATCCATAAATAATATGCCATTTACATTTATTTTTAGGTGGGGGGGTGTCAGTTCCTACAAATACGGGGAGGGTAAGCTGATTACAAAATATTTCTTTCTAACAGTATATATGGAAAATTTAATTTTTTGTTAATTCTGTAGTAAAAACTTACAGCTAAAGACTTGTCCTTGTTTAGGCATATTTTTGTTTTGTTTAAGCCAAGAAACCGTGTATAATGTAACTATTTATATTCATTGATGTTTGGAGGAATTTAGTAACAGTGGCAGTCAAATTATGTGTGTATTAATTTGTTGAGTTGGTTTTTAACACTACCTCACTTACATTTTTATTATGAGGTAATAAAAATAAAATATCATAATAAAAGTGTAAGTAACATAGTGTTAAAAACCAACTCAACAAATTAATACATATATTTATATTCAATTGCATTTATATCCATTATTTTGTGGTAATGTTTGCAGGTGGAGTATGTGGTCCATGAAGCAATGAACATGGACAATCTGGCACTTTTGTATGAGGGTTGGACGCCGTGGGTATGAAGAGCATTGGAGTGCATGCTGTTTGAGTTCCAAACGAGCCTCTCTCATTGCCGTCGGCAGCGAGCGGATACAAATGGGCATCAGATCAGGTGTAACATCCCCCACCATGGGTGAAACATAACAAAGCTTATCCATCATCTGATCAAAGCCGGCTGAGCACTGCAACGTTGGCAGAATGCTGCTGGGAAACAGTCCCAACACAATGTGGGCACCCTCCCTTCGCCCTAGTCTCTGCAGAACTTACAAATTTTACGTTTCTGGTTTTCATTTAGTTTATATGCCACAGGGTTGTAAGGGAGGGGGTGTGTCCCCAACCAGTAAGACGCCTGCATACCCAGGTGATATGGGATACAGTTATCATCATCATTATCATCGTCATGATCATCACCATTGTTTGCTTGGATGGCTGCATTACACACAATGCTAGCAACGGTATTATTTATCTTTTTTTATGTTACGCAAATGGGAACATGAGCTAGTAAATAATCTTTAGAATTAAGATTCCTCAATCATGTTGCTTGTATTGGTGGGTTTTTCCTTTTGTGTTGTTGTTGTAGTAGTTGGGTGATGGAGAAGAGGATAAAACTATATTTTGAGAGAAAAAAAAATTGGTTTTCGTGTAATAGAGAAGAAAGGCAGTGAATGTCAGTTCAGACAGCATATACATTAATATATTGAGAATTGGAAATTGATTTATATATATTTTGATTTTACACAATTGTCAAATGAACAAAATTATTTTCTCAATGAAATTAAAAATTTACCACTAATTTAACATTATTTGCTTGTTCCCAAAATGCAAGGGGCTTTCTTCAAAGATAGGCTGCCTTTCATTGCATCAATTTTAAAGAATTGAAAAATGATATGTGTTATTGTGAGTGTACAAATGAAATTCATTGTTTTAGAAATGATTAGAAATAAGTTAATAGATTTGTAGAAGCTACAGACAGAATATCCAGATGTAATCTGTGTATACTACTATTCAATAAGTCGAAACATTATGTAATTCAATATTATGTTAAGTAGAGAGGAAATATGCATATTTGGTAACTTAAGTAATTATGTTAAAGAAAATATATTATGTGTTCTTAAGCATATAAAATAATTTAATTTTCTTTTCCCCTTTACTTATGTAATATAAGATGCTAATGCTTGGTGGTCTATAAAATTTTAAAGCATCTGATGGTTCCATTCACATGACTTTCTCCACGCCTCTGTATCAAATTATTGTTAAAAAGTTTATGCTTGTATGTAGAAGGGAAATAATGTACTGCGCTAGGCAAAAATGATAGTCAAATCTTTTAAAAGCTGATTGCCATGTCGATGAAATTTGTTTCTTTGCATTGCCAGGAGTTGACAAATTCCTGTTTGTGAAAATTTTTATGTATTTTAAAATAACAAGGAATATCTCAAAAATGGTCAATCCCCTAAAAAATGTACATGCCGTAAATTTGTGTTTTAATGAGATCTACTTTTTTTGTGTAGCAAGTTATTGTCCATCGCTTATGGTTTACTAATTATGCAAAATTCATCCATAATAAAGAGGTCTTCTGAGGTTATTTCCAGAAAATTCAAGATATGCATTTTATTTGTCATGTAAATATGTTTAAAGTACAGTATTTTAATCAAAATTGTTAAGAGACATTTTAGAGAGAATCAAAATTTTCAAATTTTTTTACATGTAAAGGGTAATTTGTGGTGGGAGGATTTTCCTCAAAGT
Organism: Hymenopus coronatus; assembly: GCA_030762935.1. Classification (NCBI taxonomy): domain Eukaryota; kingdom Metazoa; phylum Arthropoda; class Insecta; order Mantodea; family Hymenopodidae; genus Hymenopus; species Hymenopus coronatus. Next base: position 12,840,579 of record CM060893.1, on the reverse strand, counting down.
CTTTGGAAGGTTTAGTATAACTTAAATACCAAGTTTGGTATTTTACTGACTTTTCGTTTCACAGACACCAAGGACACATACACACATGGACCATCTTCTAAAAATGTTTTTATTTATTTATTTTGGATACAGGAAATCCTAAAACATATATTTCCAGTGAAATCTCAGTATCAAATTTTTGGATGCAATACAATACCTTCTCTATACACTATGTACATAGTACATGTAGAGAAAGTAGAAAGAACCAACACAAGGAAATTTAATCACTGAAACCACCAAATTTATTGAATTTTATAGTTGGCATTAAAAGTTCTGGCACAGCTTGTATATTTCCCCATGTGCTTTAAATATGATTATTTGTGTTAACAAGTATTTATAGAGGAGTATGATGCTGCTCTGTTTTCAAAATGGAAAGAAAATTATTAGACATTTAAAGGGAATGTGAATGATTGATTTTGTGCATTGGAATCTCATTTCTTTGTGATTCACCAATGACACAATGGCTTGCAATTCAACCAACATAACGCAGGTTAACCAACTTATGCAATAAACATTGCTAAACGCTGCATCGTAACTATTTCTTATGCATCTTGTGAAAGTATCCTAATATGCATACATTTAAGTTTGTTGTGCATATTTTCCTTCTCTAAGCATACTATTGGAGAGAGCTCTGGTGACAGTTATAGTAAACAGCAACCTTGAACAATTTCTACCATGAAGATAGTTGTAATACAAAATCCAACACACTTTCTGGAAATGGGAGCAGCTAAGTAAAAACTTAAACAGTCTATAGTTAAAACTATTTATTCTTGCACTTTGATAAGCTTGCTGTTGAATGCGAAAGCTTTTCCCCTTTTGGTTTCTCATTCCTTATTGTGAATTTTTATGGAAGTGGTAGATTTTGTACCGACAGTAATGATTTATATAATGCATATTCACAGTTAGTGAGTTTGTAATTTCTTTGCTTGGATTGTATTACACCCTTGGTTTCTAAGATACAGCAAATTATTGTTCTTGTGTCTGCTAATATTAATACTCAGACACTAGAACTTGTATTTTGGATTGCATCTTTGGCTGTTTCGTTAACTTATGAACTCCAAATACATTCAATTTTGAACAATTGGAAGTTTTGGTATATTTTAAGGGTATTTGTACGTCAATGTGATAATTTATACAAATTTCAACTAATGTAACTGAAATTTCTATCATAGTGATAATAAGGACCCAATAGTTTCAAATAATTACTGTATTTATCCTAATACAAGATAAGCTCAAACGCAAGACAACTTTTGTTTTTTCAGAACTTAATTTTGGAACTTAGCATATCATCTACATAAAAAAAAAGACGTGATAACTTAGTTTTTAAACACATGTTTTCAAATATTGTATAATCAAATGAGGACACAATGAAACTGATTAAGTTGGTTGTTGGTGGTGGTGGTTGTAAAATTGCACAGAAATTCACATATTCAGTGAACAAAGCCATAATGCAACTGTGATGAAATACTGACCTTCACTGCATATGGAATACGTACAAGGAATTGCCAGCAGAAAAACTGGGCATTCCCAAGGGGCATGAATATTGGTCGTGAGCTACTCTTTCCAATGGCACTACCCGTAAACGCACAATGGAAATTATTCATGTTAATGAGTTTTAAATTGCACACAAAAATGTATAATATGCAGTTTTCCTCCATAAATGGTTAAAATGTGATGCATTTATAAATAAAAACAATATGCACTTTTATGAACAATAAAGGTAATATTGTTATGTCCAGACATTTGTAATTTGTGTAGATAATCCTTCAGCATATTCACACAACTAAAAAAAAAATATTTCAATGCATGAATTTCCATTCCCTAAATATCACCAAAAGAATTAAATGATCATTTCACACTTGTCAAAATTTGCTCCCATTTTGCTGTTTATAGTGTCTGCCAAAACTGAAATATTTTGTCATTCCAACAAAATGGGATATGAAAAGAGATTACAGAATAGCTTTGAACCTCCAGCAGAAAATGTAAAATTGGGGTAAATGATTTTATAGGAATGCAACTTTATCACATGTAGGTACATAAGGCTACAGCTGCTGTAATTACAAAGAAGCAGTATAGTTTGTTTAGTTTAGTATTAAAACAAATCAAATTGGTATAAGCAAATCACATTTTCTTTCTCTTCTTTTGGCGAAACAGTCAAGATCCATTTTTCTGGGAAACTTATTTAAATAGCTTTATGGTTTAAAGCATTTCCTGTTTTCTAGAAAACTGAAGCAATAAGTAACTGTTTTGAATTACACACCTTTAAGAACACATCCGTATATTTTTAATTTAGTTTCAGAATTTCTATCAAAAAAAATTCTCTTACAAAAGATTCCAAAATTTATTTTAAATTGTTGTAAATTAGCTGTACTGGAATTTTTACCTTTGTATGTACGATGACAAATTGCAATTATTTTCATTGAAAGTTGATTTTAGCATTTTCAATGGAGGATTCCCGTAAGATTATTGAAAACAGAATCCATTTCAGTTAAGACAGGTATAAGTGTACTAATGTAAAGAGAACTCAAATCTAAGTTTGGGAAGAAGTATGAATAACAACTCTAAATTTGAAGTTGAGCATAAAGTGCACAATCAAGTGATGCTGCACATTTGGAAGTACACATTAGCTTACATTTTGTATATCAAAACTGGGCAGCATGTAGATATATGTCAAGTTTCTTATCTTAATGTATATACAAGGTTAAATGCACAGATAGCATGAAAACAGGTGTAAATTATCAGGAAATGAAATTTCCATTGCATGATCTAATTCTAAAAGCCTTCTAAACCTGTTTCTTAAGATGAAAAAGCAAACTCTATATAATAAAAAAGTAACAAGATTGATTCTAATGTGTAATCAAAGTAATGTAATTTGAACAGGTGTGGAATAAAATCCAGTAAGTAATTGGTTAGAAAGTACCATGTCAAAATATTGTCTCATGAAGAAAACAGAGCTGTAGTTATATAAAGCTTTAGTTTAATGTACATTACAAGGTATGTCAGGTTGGCAATAGACACACATTGCATTTGGATATTCTGTCTGTCTGTCTGTCTGACAATTACATGATTGTTTCAAAGCTCAATCGAAATGAGAATGTGTACCTCTAATCTTCTCCAGCACACACAGTGTGTGCAGTTAGCTTTATAATTAACTGGGCAGGCTACAGGACCCACCAGAAGGAATGATATTTCATTACTCAACATCTTAGACATAACTAGACGGCATTAGGACTGTTCATATTTACAAAAGATCCTTGTTCTAGATGTTGAAAGGGAAAGCGAGAATATGTGGCGACATCTAGGTTTAGCCATAATGGGGATCTTCACTTAGTCTTTAAGTAGAACACAAATATTTACTCTTTGCCAAAACATAAGGCCTGTACCTACCATGTTTGGGCAAGACATAAATGTTTCAACAGTGTAATAATTGTTTATTATCCATCAAGATCATAAGTTAACAAAAGACAAATACATCAATTCCAGGCTACACGCAGTCTTTCTGTTACTGATAATGGTGTTTGTAATAAGTTTCTCTTTGTTTCCTAAGAAAGAAATGTTAACCTGTATATTGAATGTATTTAGATAAAACTTTTTGAAAATAATAAATATGATATTGGAAAGTTGTTGGTAATGCTGTTCTTTTACCTCCCAAAGTTAGCAAAACATTGTATCACATGCTTGAAAAATTAATTTTTGTTTAAAAAACTAGGCTTAATCTAAGCAAGATATCATTGGACATTTTTCTAGCATAGACTTGTAAGTGCATATGCAGTTCTCTTGTTTCATGTGCTTTCACTTGCAGATATTGATAAATCCTACAGTTAAAAATCTGATGTGTTCCATTCACGAAACTTTCTCTACATCTCTGCAACAAATTATTGTTAAAAAGCTTATTGTTCTGGTTACTTAATGCTAATCAAAAAAAATTAGCAGAGATAGTCTTATTACTTGCTTCCTTGTAAGTAGAAGCGAAATAAGGGAGTACCATAGATTAAAGTGATAGTCAAAAGCTGGTTGCTATGTGACTAAAGTTCCTTTGTATGGACAGTAGTTGACAAAGTCCTGTATGAGAAATGTATAATTTTTTAAAGCTAAAACCAAAAACAAGAAATATCTCAAAAACGATCAACTCCATGAAAAAAATGCATATAACATAAATTGTGTGTTTTAAAGTGCTCTACATTTTTTGTGTGTAAGTTTTTTTCCATCTCTTACGATTTAGCAGTTAGGCAAAATTCCATAGAATTCACCCAGAATAAAACAGTCTTCAAAGGGTATTCACAGAAAATGCATTGTCATTTTATTTGTCAGGTAAATACTTTAATATACAATATTTTAATCAAAATCATTAGAGCCATTTTTGAGAACATCAAAATTTTCAAAAAGTTCCATGTAAAGGGTAGTTTGGGGTGGGGGGATTTTTCTCAAAATCTTTGTGTCGCATCCCTGGAAGATACTAAACTTAATTACCAAGTTTGGTATTTTACCAACTTTTCGTTTCTGAGTTATCGTGTACACACGCACACGGACCTTTTTGTGAAAATGCTTTTTTTTTTTTTTATACAGGGGACCCTAAAATATATATTTCCACTGAAATCTCGGTATCGCATTTTTGGGCGCAATACAATTCCTTCGTTATACACTATGTACATAGTACGTGTAGAGAAAGTAAAAAAACACATATTAACTGACATTGTAAGCAGCGACGATAAAGCCACTGAAGATGAGCATTGTTTTTTATATTGGTGAAAGATATTCTCTCTCTCCCTCTCTCTTTGAAAGAGAGAGAAACTTAGATAGGCAGCCAATTTGAATAATATGCAGAGTAGCTTGTTAATGCTTCACTTTTTCTTGTATTGTACTTTGACACAAAGTTGTTAGCATTCAATAGATGCATTATTTAGGGATGCCAACAGTGAAGTTCCTTTGTTTTCAATAATAGTTCTTGTGTGGTCACTTCAAAACATGGTTCCAGCATAGGGGGCACACATCTTTAACTTCTTTTTTTCTGATTTTTATTTGCAATATATGAGAATAGACTATGATTGACCAGTAAGAAATTAGCATAGCTTAAATGTTGTGCAATAAAAAAAGCTATAATGCAACTGGAAATCAAAATTAAGCTAAAATATGGGGGAAAGTTTCTTGAACTGGTAGACTGCACAAAATATTCTGCAGTTATCTATGCATCAGGTAAGAGAGTACCCCTCTATAGGAATTATTTGTGCACGTTTTCTTATAGGGCAATGTTAGGGAAAAAAAGACAAAACAAAAACAGCAAATTGGTAATTTAGACTGTAGATAACCATTCTGAGGTTAGTGATTCGTTTTTATGAGAAGATAAATCATTTATTTCATCTTTTCAGTTACTAACTACATACATATATAGTTACTTTCCTGGAGTAGCTGAATTTGGTATCATATAGAATTAACACCCTGGTTATTTAGGTATGTGTACCTTTTCCTCTAATTTACATTTTCTTCTTCCTTTTTTTTTTCCTCCTCACTTTCTCTATATGCACTATGTACATATTTTGGTATTTAAGTTTGGTATCTTCCAAGGATGCGACATGATGATTTTCAAGAAAATCCCCCCACCACAACTACCCTTTACATGGAACATTTTTCAAAATTTTGGATTTTGTTAAAAATGGCTCTAATGATTTTGATTAAAATAACATATATTAAAGATATTTACCTGACAAATAAAATGTATATCTTGAATTTTCTGGGAATAGCCTCTGAAGACTACTTTATTCTGGATCAATTTTACGGAATTTTGTATAACTGCTAAACCGTAAGAGATAGACAAAAGCTTACCACACAAAAAATGTAGAGCACGTTAAAATACACAATTTATGTTCTATACTTTTTTTCATGGAGTTGATAGTTTTTATTTTTTTTTAGATATTCCTTGTTTTTTGTTTCAGCTTTGAAAAACTTACTTTTCTCATACAGGAATTTGTCAACTCCTGTCCATACAAACAAAGGAACATCAGTCACATAGCAACCAGCTTTTGACTATCACTTTAACCTATGGTACTCCCTTACTTTGCTTCTATTTGCAAGGAAGCAAGTAATAAGACTATTTTCTGCTAATTTTTTCTCGATTAGTGTGAAGTAAATAGAAGCATCAGCTTTTTAACAATAATTTGTAACTGATATGTAGAGAAAGTCATGTGAATGAAATGAATCAGATTGTTTTCTTCTTTTTTCTTTTTCCTTTCTTTTTTTTTTTTACCCTGCCAACTTAATCTAGTTATCACTTTTATAACCTACAACCTCATCAGTTTTAGTATTAAGATCCTAAGTACACTATCTGTGGTAGTAATTTTACCCAGTTTTCATTCCATATTTTTTTTCTCTCCACACTTAAGTTTCTTTGCACACAGTGTAAATTTTTCCTGTTCTTACCCATGCCAGACCCTCTCTTTCCATTTTTGCAGACAGCAATGTATTTTTCTCTTCCCCATATTTTCTTAACATTCCTATATAATATTAAAGTACTCTTATCCCATAAGCTACCCATTATTTCTTGTTTCCCTATTTCATCTATCCTTGCTTTCACTTTATTCCATAATTGTTGTTCCTTTACTGTCTGCTGATTGAATCCCAACCAATTTCCTTCAGTTGATATATCCAAATTCTTTCCCGTTTTGCTGGTACTTGTGTCCTATAACAGACTTAGAGAATATTTCCTTCCTCCCCAATTTAACTAATGCTACTCTATTTGGAGCTATTCTTGGAAATCCCTATATCATTTTGCAAAATGACCTTGAATTTGATCTATACATTCTCACCTTTTTTTGGTCCCCCAAATCTCTATTCCTGCATCATTCTTGATTTCACTGTTGCTGTATATATTCTCTCTAGTGAGTTTACTCTCATATTTGGTGTCTTCTTCAAGCATGTTCTTATGCAATTTAGAGCTAATTTCCCCTTTTTCCTTTGCTCTGTCCATTTTCATTGCTATTTAGCCTTACTCTTAAGTAATTGGACTAGTTTACAACTTTGGATTTACTCCCCTCTAACCACCATCTCTCTTCTCTGCTGAGCTTATTCCGAGTTTTACAAGCCATAATTTTTTATCTACTTTTATTTATTTTTAAACCTCTCCTCCAAAGTGGTGTATTTCGAAAGCTGATTGAACTGTTTCAACAGTCCTTCTGTCTTTCTGACGGGTGCTTTTCCAAAGTGGACGACATGGTCACTCATTTTAGTGACGCTGTCCTCTCAGCCGCCTGCTGTTCTATTCCACTGTCCTCTGGAGGCATGGTGGAAATTTACTTGCGCAAAAGCCTTTCTTTCTTTCTTTCTTTCTTTCTTTTTTTTTTTTTTTTTTTTTTTTTTTTTATAAATGGACGCTCTTTAACTGCTGTGATTCTCAGTGTCCCATTCTATATTGGGCGTGAAAGATCGATAATTTTGCTCAGAGGCCTCTCTATCAGGCTTGAGGTTCTTTTACGTTCCGTAAATCTACGACACAGTACCCACAGCTTTACTTCTCTTCCGAAGGAAGCCATGCTAAGGATTTTTATGCCTGAAAAAAATCCATTATCCTCTGCCGGGTTTGAACCCGTGACCTTGGGTATATGAAGTTAGCATGGTAACCAATACCCCACGGAGGACGACACAAAAGCCGTTTGTGACCGAAAAACTGCCCTGCAGCACCTTAAGCAACATCCTACGATGGAAAATTTAATTACACTCAAGAAACTAAAATATCTCGCAGAGAAAACCATTCGGGAAAGTAAAGTCGCGTGTTGGAATGTTTAAATTTCCTCTATCTCGTGCAACACGCCTTCCTCTAAAGTTTGGCAGAAGGTGCACAAAATTAAGGGCCATTCCTCTCCTCCTGCTATCACCGGGTTGTACAGCGGCTCCATTGTCTCACTACCAGCTCCATTTGCCAAAACTCTTGTGAGATGTCTCGAGTTCTGGAAATTACACCCTGGAATTTCTGGTGTACATTGGATTTTTGCAATCGTTCCAGTGAGGATAACAATGCAGCCTTTCCTTTGCCAGAGCTTCAGGTAGCACCTAGATTCTGCCCTGGACCCGATGACATTCACAATGTCATGCTGCACCATGTGCTCTGGTTTTCCTTCTACGGCTCTACAAGAAAATTTGGACTGACCACACTCTTCCTACTTCATGGCATGAGGCTTCTATAATCCCTATTCCCAAGGAAGGGAAGGATCGCTCCATTTCCCTGACGAGCTGCCTATGTAAGTTGCTAGAGCAGATGGTAAACTGTCGCTTATTATGGGTCCTAGTACAACAGAAACTATTGTCCGATCTTCAGTGTGGGTTTTGAACACATCGCTAGACATAGGACTATCTCGTTTCTTTGGCCACTGCCATTTCCCAGTCCTTTGCGCTGCACCAGCACTTAGTGGTTGTTTTCTTTGATATCGACAAGGCTTTTGACACAACTTGGAGGCATGGAATCCTGTGCACATTACATTCTTGGGGTTTCAGGGGAGCACTTCCCTTGTTTCTCCAACACTTCCTCTGGGAACGGTATTTTCGGATTAAACTGGGAACTATATATTCGAGGAGACACACACTTGAAACTGGTGTTCCGCAGGGTTCCATTTTAAATGCCATTTTATTTTCAGTTGCATTAACAGTATTGTGCTCTACCAGTTCGTGCCTGCCTGTATGTTGATTTTGCTATTTACTGCTCATCCACTAGCATTCTGGTCATCGAGCACCAGATACAGTTAGTTTTAACCAAACTTTCTGCCTGGAGTGATCACAGCGACTTTCTGTTTTCACCATCGAACACCGTATGTGTTCACTTCTGTAGGCAGTGCACCTTACACGCTGATCCATCTTTGTCTCTTGGGGTTAACTTGTTACCTTTAATCCCCACTGCCAAATTTCTTGGTCTTTTCTTTGATCGGTCGCTTACCTGGAAGCCTCATGTCTCGCACCTGCGGAAACAATGTACCTCATCGCTGAATCTGCTTTGAATTTGAGTGGGATACAATGGGGAGCTAGCAGAGTATGTCTTCTGTGTCTGCATTGCTCTCTTATTCGTTCTATTTTGGATTATGGGAGTGTTGCTTATGGCTCTACAGCTTGTACAACACTCGAGCCTTTGGACTCGCCTGTGTACTGGAGTTTATCGTACCAGCCGAAAAGAAGTGTTGCTTGTTGAGGCCAGTGAACCTTCTCTTTCTCTATTGGCCAAAATGTCACCAAGCTTAGTGCCTTGGTTAATCATCCTACACGCCACGTCTTGTTTCGGTGAAATCTTGGTATTGAATTTTTGGATAGAATATGATACCTTCTGTTTCCACTATGTTCACTATAAAAAAAAATTTCAAAACCTTTTACTATTTTGCCCTTATTTTGTTATTTTAAAAATTAATGCTCTAATAAAAACCATATTTATGTTTATATTGATCAAGTAAAAGTTTCAAATTTGTAGTATATATTTTGAGGTTTGAATTATAATTTGAGCGTTCAGATATGTTGTAGAAAATGAAGTCTTGAAAAATAGCTTAAATACTTGTACTTAGGGGCATTTAAACAGCGCAGACTTTTAAATTTGACGTAAATAAGGTAACTTTCAGACATCAAAGAATTTTGAAGGACTTGAAACATTACATATATTTAGTATCTCCCCATAAAAGCATACTTTTACTGAAAATGACTGAAATTTCAACCATCACTACCTTAAAATGGCGCAGTATACTTAGATTAGACAAGTAATCAATGAGGTTAGACAGTTGCACTGTATATTTCTTTAAGTCTTCATTGAAAACTCTGATATGCCACTGGTTACCTTCCTTCGCCCTCAACTAAAGTGTCATTTCTTAACTAAACTTATTCACATTTCTTTCAGACACACAGAGCTTGCACATATAATACTTGCCACTTACTCCTTTCTGTTTCTGATAAAAATATTTCATTTTATACTATTATGAGCAAAATAGCTTTCCTGACAAATCAAGAATATAATTATTTACCCAACTTTCTGTAAGAAAAAATTTAAATTTTGTATACCACTAAAGAAAATAATCAATTATAAGAATACTTAAATGATTACGTTAGGTGCAAAATCAGAGGACTGCTATTTTGGAATTGTAACTTTTCCAAGAAAAGGGTGAACTTATGAAAATACTTATCTCAAATTTGAAGTTTACTTTTCTTTTTCCATATTTCTGGTTTTAAACTGCATCTTTTAACAGGGAGAAACATTTTATATTCTGAAAAGACTTTTCAACAGGCACAAGTAATGGGGGCATACTTAAATTTTGCTACATTTGAACTGCTTATTTGTGTTGTAGACCTAAATTTTCACCATTCAGTACTTCACATACATGGGCTGCAATTTGAAGTCTTTATTTGTTTAATATGTTAGGACAATTGGTTTGTTCTCAAAACATATGACCAAGTATTGTTTATTTAATGAGAATGATGTTTCAAATTCCAAGTTAAAATGCATCACTGTTTTATAACTTCTATTTATTATAATTGGGCATTTTATGCCTAATAACCATGAATTTTAAAGTATGTATTTTTATGCCTAAAAACCATGAAATAGGTAATTGGATATGGAAAAAAAAACATGGAGTGTTATTTATGGATGCTCTTTAACTGCTATGGCTCTTAGTGTCCTATTCTATACTGGGCGTGAAAGACTGCTTAATTTTGCTCAGAGGCCTCTCTATCAGGCTTGAAGTTCTTCTATGTGCTGTAAATCTACAACACAGGAACAACAGCTTTACTTCCCTTCTGAAGGAAGAAGCCATGCTAAGGATTTTTACGTCCGAAAAAATCCATCCCGCCAGGTTTGAACCTGCAACCTTGGGTATATGAAGTTAGCATACACCACGGAGGGTGACAGGTAATTGGATATAATAGACACTTTAAAACTTCTATAAAATGTGTAATTTTACATGAAAAGTGAACATATATTATTGGGGTATGTTCATTTTTTCAGGAAAAAATATTCATAACGCCTAATATCCAAGGTCTAGTATTTAGTCAAGATGATGATTTGAAAAGTATCATCATTAGTCATAATGTACCATGGTGCATTTACTATACCATGTAGCATTTTATTTTGAAAATTTTGTACAATTTTTATATTTGTTTTCTTGGTGCATCACCAAATCTGTAATACAGGTTTTAATATCTGCTTATACAGGAGCAATTTATTTTGTATATTAAGCTCAGAATGTCTTCCTGAGGGCCAATACTTTTTTCTATATTTTATGTTTTCTTTTTGACATGTGCCTTCCATTTCAACTTAGCATCAAGTGTCATGCCCAAATACTTGGCCTGGTGGTTTGCATATGGGATATTTGTTTGTTCATAGTCACAGGTAGGTGTTTTATTTTTTTATTTGTAAAATTAACATGAGTAGACTTTGTTTCATTAAGTTTAATAAGCCACTTTTTAGTCCAAGCATTAACTTCATTTATTGCAATTTGAAGCTTATTAATTGCTGCTTCTTTGGTTTCTCCAACAGCTAGAATGATGATATTGTCACCTCACAAAAGTGTGATGACGGGGGCTTAACTAGATGGTAATGAGACAACTCGACATTTAGAGTAATGGTCCAATTTATTTGGTAAAGAACAAACAAACTCCTAATGGAGCTTACCTTTCAGAGACAGATGGCTGTTGCCGCAAGATGTTTGCCGGTGGTGGGGTCCAATTTAGGGACCGTAACGCAGGTCAAGACAGGTCAAAACCAGACTATACCAGAGCGCGAAAAGCCGAGGTCCCAGCTTTTTATATAGCCAATTATTTCCTATAGGAAGCTAGTCATTTCCTATGGAATTGATCATAACAGGATGTTCTATCTGATGCACATCCCTTAAATCGGCACGTAGGACTCAGGAAGTTTATGAGTTGTGAGTCCTCATAGAATTCCCCCAGCGGAAGGGGTTAGCTGCTAAAATCCCGTCATAGACTAGCCGTGCCCATCCGTTCGCTACGGAATATTGCGAAACGTAAGAAAATGTATAATTTAGAAGAATAGCATAATTTAGATGAATATATAATTTAGCCCTAAAGTGTCCAAAAATAAGAATGTTCCAAATCATATGTGAATCCTTGCACCTCTCAACAGCAATCGCGACAATATCATCAGCAAAGGTGGCCATCGTCGTTTCTGGATTTTGTGGGATATCACTTGTATACAGCAGGTACAATATCGGTCCAAGGACACTTCTTTGCGGGACTCCTGCACTTATTTCCTTGAAGCCTGAATATTCACTTCCATGTTTAACTCGAAACAGCCTCTCTGAGAGACATGATTGTAATATATCACAGTATTGTTTTGGTAAAATGCCTTTGTAACTTGTGATTTAACCCAGCATCCACACCTTATCAAAAGCTTGGGTTACATCAAGAAATATACTACAACATATTTTCTTTTCTTCCAGTGACTCCTCTATTATTCGAGTTATTCTATGTACCTGATCAATGGTTGAATGTTTACTCCTGAATCGAAACTGATGATCTGGAATTAGTTTTCTATCTTGCAATATAGGTTTTAAGTGGCTAAGCAGCAATGTTTCAAATATTTTAGATAATTGTGGTAGCAGAGATATAGGTCTGTATGACTTTTTATCATTAGGGTCCTTCTCTGGCTTTAAAATCATAATAACTTCTGCAACTTTCCATTGTCTAGGCACATATCTCAGTCAGATAACAGCATTAATGATATGTAGTATTTTCACTAATGCTTTATTAGGTAGCTGCTTGGCTGAATGCAGGATGAGAGGAAAATGGAGTGGAGTGTTGTCTTATTGTTCAAGAACTTGAGTCAGTCATGCAATAGTGGACCAAGAATGTCTTGCTGTTGTGCCTATGTGTTAAGTACTGGACATATGGCATTATTTTGGAGTGTGTTTTGAACTAAACATTGGAAAACTAATAATTATTTTTTGCATTTTACTTTCTATACCTGCCATAGCATGGAGAAAGTAAAAAAGTTTATAAGAATGATGTCAAGAACTTCAAATTTGTGCTACATGAGTGACTGCTTAAGTTCTGGATTTCATGAAATACCTTAAAAAATCCAAGTTGGCCAATTTAAAAAAAGGAACTATAAAAATTTATTTACACATTCACTATAAATACAAAAATGATGTCTCAGTTTCTGGGAGATGAAACATACGCCGACGAGTTATACACTGAGTATAAACTGTTCTCATTCTTAACATACAGTCGAAATGTTGGTTTAGAAGAATTACTCTGAAGCAATTGATTTCTGCTTTTTACAAAGTTAATAGCCAAACTGTCCTGCTTTGTTTCCAGCACCCTGAAGGCATCAGAATCTGCAAGTAAAAAATATTTGATATAAGCATTCAATCACAGCTTTTTCTATCAATGACAAATTCATAAATATGTATTATATATTAAATGCACAACATTCGTCTTCTCAGGATAAGGGAAAACCCCCCCCCCAAAAAAAAACCTTATCCGGGTAACTCACCCCAAGCGAGATTTGAACTTACGACCTGTTGAATATGAGGCAGACACGCTACCACCACACTACCCAGGCAGTCTAGATAAAGTTAGTAGGGTATAAAAGTGTCAAATAGAGGGAAATAACCATTTTTTTTTTGTTCTATCAGGCTTGAGGTTCTTTTACGTGACTTAAATCTATGACACAGACCAAGGCTTTACTTCCCTTCCAAAAGAAGCCATGCTAAGGATTTTTACGCCTGAAAAAATCTGTTGTCCTCCGCTGTATTTGAACCCGCTTGAGTATATGAAGTTAGCATGGTATACCATTACACCACAGAGGGCAACATAACCAGGTTAACACATATGATACCAAATTCAGCAACACCAGAAAAGTAACTTTATATGTATGATGTCTGTATCTTGAAAGATGAAATAAATTATCTATTTGTCTGTATTATGAGGTACGTCCAGAAAGTAAGTTCCATTTGGTAATACAATTAAATTGTGTACAGATACAGAATAATTAATTATTTATTGCACAAAATTCTACAACTCTTAAACTACTTTTCCACATAACTGCCGAAATTTTGCAGGCATTTGTCATAGCGTGGCACAAGTTTTTGTATACCTTCTTCATAGAAGTTTGCCGCCTGTACCCAACGTGAGCAAAGTTTACGAAATTTCAGTTTTTCGGTAACAATTTCATGAATTAGTGATCGTGAGCTTTGGGGAAATTCCATAGCGACAGCACTAATTGTAAACTTGCAGTTTTCCTGGATCTTGTCTTCAATCGCGTGAACCAGTTCTTCTGTAACCAAAGATGGACGCCCAGTTCGTTCTTCATCGTGCACTTCACTACGTCCTTCATTGAACTGTCGGACCCATCTTCTCACCATTGAATCACTCATCGCATTTTGCCGATAAATTTCAATTGGTTTCACTTTCCTAGCATTCAGAAAACGAATCACAGATCTGATTTCACAAGCGGCGGGATTTTCAATCAACACCGACATTGTAAACAAGCACAACAAAGCGTATGTGGCTGACAGCGATCTCAAAATGGCGCACATTTCTTCTCCTTGGTACAGAGCGTCTACTGCGCATGTGCGGAACAGCAATCGCAGCGCTGCAGCAGAGATAAATTGAAATGGAACTTACTTTCTGGACATACCTCATATATTTGTTTCTCTGCACATCATTGTTTTAGTATACAACTTCTGCAAATGATTGACTGATGGCTGGACTATCAGAAGAAAACCAAAACCATTTCCTGATTATTGCTTTAAAAATTTGAAAGGACTATGTGATAACTGCGAAAAATTGGCAGTTATTAGATGTGGATGGTGTACAGGGAAATTATGTTTTACACATTTTTTTGTGGGATACCATTACTGCAGGTTATATGTTCAGGAATAATAACCACATTTGGAGATGTGTAGTACCCCTGAGAAGCTTCAATTAAGGTAAGAACTTTGATTTCTTCTTCATGAAACGAAACATCACTCCCTTACTCGCACTTGCATTATAAAAACTTGTATAAGCACTTCTTTTGACTTTACAAACATGTTGGAAGAAAAAATAAATCACATTTTTATCTGTCCCACGAGAATGTTTGCTTGTTGGCTAATGAGTGAGTTAGTATTATTATAATTTAGGAAAGACAGCATAGTTATACAATCAGTGTCATTTATTGACATAAAATAATGTTAGCAACATTGAGTTAAATGATGCTAGATGGACAATTTGGCTGCTCTGCACGTTTCAAAATGATGTGCCCTATATGGCTTCCCATTCTCATGTTGAATCAGCCTACATAGTTTCTTCAAACTTCCAAAATTAAAATATAGTGACCCTTGTACGCATACATTCATTATAATAATATTTGCAGTTATATTAACTTACCCATGTGAGGTTGGGATTTCAGCTTTAGATGGATGTATGGCAGATTCTGAAACGTGACACCAGGTTCTGCTGAAGGAATATCAGTGATAGGAACAAATGCTTCTCCAACAAATCGGTTGGCCCAGGAAATACCATGCGAGTTGGCGTGCTTCACTTCGAACCTTACCAAACCTCTGCCATTTGCCATTTGCTTTGGATCCAAGTGCCTAAATAAAACCAAAATTATGTTCACCAAAACATTCCACACAAATAATATTGCCACCATTAAATGTGTGTTATTCATGCCAGGAATAAGCATATATATTCTGATAGTATTTTAGTATAGTGTATTCCACATAAAAGAAATATATTTTTTGGAAAAAGATTTATTTGTGCATGTGAGAGAGACAGAGAGTGTGTTATTGTCATGTAACCACTCCGCCTAGCCTGTGCAGTATGAACAGGTGCTCGATCATGTTGAAAGATGTTATCGCCAGCCCCGAATTCCTCTTCTACAGTGGGAGGCAAGAAGCTGCTTATAATATCAATGTAGGTCTGCACCATACTCATGCCATGCAAAATGACAAGGGGTGCAATTCCCCTCCAGGAAAAAACACGACCACACCATAACACCACCTCCAAATTTCACTGTTGGCACTACACACGCAGGCATCCGCCATACCCATGCCCTGCCATTGGATCGTCATATTGTGTACCATGATTTGTCACTCCACACGTTCAGTTGTGTAATGTTGACGCTCCTTACACCAAGCAGGGCGTCGTTTGGCATTTTCATGCATGATATGGACTTACGAGCAGCCACTCGACCATGGAATCCAAGGTTTCTGACCTCACACCAACTGTCATAGTACTTGGAGTGGATCCTGGTGTAGTTTGTGATGGTCTGGATAGATGTCGGCCTATTACTCTTTACGGCCCTCTTCAAAGGTCAGCCTGTACATGTCCCTTCACGTTTCCACTTCACTATCACAGAGGACCTAGGGACATTTAGGAGTGTGGAAATCTCGCGTACAGACTACTGACACAAATGACACCCAATCACCTGACCACAGAGCATCTCATTCTGCTGTTTCACGATGTCTAATGACTACTGAGGTCACGGATAATGAGTACAAGGCAGTAGGTGGCAGCACAATACACCTAAGATGAAAGACATATGTTTGTGGGGGTGTCCAGATCTTTTGATCACATAGTGTAGTTGCACTTCAAATCTTGTATAAATAATATGAATTAAACAACAAAAAATGTATATACATATATACCGTAAAACCCTGTAATTACGCTCCTGATTATAATACTATCCCATTCATTATGCTGTATAAGTCCCTGGACGTTCCAAATTAATACTGCATGATTTTATCCCTTTTAATGTTTCCGAATCCCAATATTAGCACTTTTTGGAGTAATAAAAGAATACAAATATCGTAAATAAATTGCAAAAGTTTTAATATTTTAAAAGCATGATGAGAAAATAGGTATTTAACTTTACTCATTGGTCAAAAGCTCAATGGCTTTACCTAAAAAAATGCCTACAGTTGGCAGTACCTTTTCTTGAAAGGAATTTATACTTTCAAAATGCTTCCTGTCAAAGTGTTTTATCCTTTTATTGTGTTGCTGTAACTTGAAACATGGTAAGTAAGCAGTTGGCAATCCTTAACTAAAAAAAATCTGATGTGTTCCATTCACATGACTTTCTCTATCTCTGCAACAAAATATTCTATTTACTTCATCTAATCGAGAAAAAATTAGCAGAGACAATCTTATTATTTGCTTCCTTGTTAGTAGAAGCGAAATAAGGAAGTACCATAGGTTAAAGCGATAATCAAAAGCTGGTTGCTATGTGACTGAAGTTCCTTTGTTTGTATGGACAGGAGTTGACAAAT
The DNA here is from genome assembly GCA_030762935.1 of Hymenopus coronatus. Lineage (NCBI taxonomy): Eukaryota > Metazoa > Arthropoda > Insecta > Mantodea > Hymenopodidae > Hymenopus > Hymenopus coronatus. The sequence continues at coordinate 12,823,315 of CM060893.1, read as the reverse complement.
TCCTGTAAGAGAAAAGTATAAGTCTTTATAGCTGAAACCAAAAACAACGAACATCTCCAAAACAATCAACTCCACGAAAAAAATATATATACCATAAATTGTGTGTTTTAAAGTGCTCTACATTTATTCTGTGGTAAGATTTTGTCCATCTGTTACGGTTTAGCATTTACGCAAAATTCTGTAAAATTGACCCAGAATAAAGTAGCCTTCAGAGGCTATTCCCAGAAATTCAAAATATACATTTTATTTGTTGGGTAAATATCTGTAATATACGATATTTTAATCAAAATCGTTAGAGCCATTTTTTAGAAAATCAACATTTTCGAAAAAAGTTCCATGTAAAGGGTAGTTTGGGGTGGGGGGGATTTTTCTCAAAATCTCTGGAAGATTCTAAACTTATATACCAAGTTTGGTACTTTACCAACTTTTCGTTTTTGAGTTATCGTGTTCACAGACACACTGACACACGGACTGTTTTCTGAAAATACTTTTTTAGATAAAGGGGACCCTAAAACATATATTTCCGGTGAAATCTCGGTATCGAATTTTTAGATGGAGTGCAATACTTTCTCTATACACTATGCATATAGTTCGTATAGAGAAAGTAAAAATATAAATGGTGTGTTATTTATGGATGCTCTTTAACTGCTGTGGTTCTCAGCATCCCATTCTATATTGGGCGTGAAAGACCGCTTAATTTTGCTCAGAGGCCTGTCTGTCAAGCTAGAGGTTCTTTTACGTGCTGTAAATCTACGACACGGGACCAACAGCTTTATTTCCCTTCCGAAGGAAGCCATGCTAAGGATTTTTCCTCCGGTTTGAACCTGCGACCTTGGGTATATGAAGTCAGCATGGTAATCATTATACTATGGAGGGCAACAAACTGTCTAATCTTCATCTTTGATTGCAAAGCTTTCCCTCATTTCCGAAGTCCCGCTTTGAGTAATACAAAAGCAAGTGTGGTGAACAATATCAGCATATTTTCCATATTTCACTACCAGAAAACAACTACAACTGACAACAATTGACACTGAGAGAACAATAGACAGTGAAGGATGATTGTGACAGGTTTTTCCGTTACTCGGACTGTCATTAATGCACTCCATACTCTAGGCCAGTTAGGTAGCAGAAAAACTGTTTCAACATAAACCTCATGTACTGTAGTTTTTCCTTGAATTTTGTGTAGTGTATAACGAGTTGTCTTACAGTACTACAAAATGGCAAATCATAAGTGTAATCAACAACACAACAATTGAAGATTTTTTTCATAAGAAATGATCTCTTGTACTTCATTTTGCAGTGTACTCCACATGAATATTCAGAAACATATACTGTGTTGCTTATTAAACTGTGACAAAATTGATTTTTCATGCCTAATAAGTCATATCCCATGTGTAGCAGTATCCCTGTTATTGCACATTTAGGTCACAGTCCCTTAAAGAGTGTAATTACAGGGTCTTACTGCATATATATGGTTGGTTGGTATCTAATGTTGAGCAGTTGGCAGTGAAGCCATTCGCTCTCTTCATTCCAGTATTTTGATGTCATATTATCATGTTGACTAAAGGTTGGGCAGCGCAGTAGATGGTTTCCATCCATATCTTCTTAAGTGTACAGAGGAGATCTCACTATACCAATCCTGAATAAATTTTTATCGAGACAGTCATGGTCTGTTAGGAGTCTAAAGTTGCTACAGAGGATTTTCTTGGCAATGTTGTGATTCTGGTCGTGTTATTACATAAATTTTCCCATGGTTTTCCTATTGTTTCTTTAATGTTGTTATTATATGTTGATATAATGATTATTTTGATAGAGATAACTTATTGGATCAGATGAATATGATGTAATTTTACTACCTTTCTTGGCTAGAAGGTCAGCTGTTTCATTATCCTGTATTCCACAATGTGCTGGTATCCATTGAAGTATTAATCTTTTATTTAAATTCATTAGTTATTTTATGATTTTGCGGCATTCTGCAATATTTAAGTTATTAGGTGTTACATAAGATGTTATGGATATAATAGCTGCTTTAGAGTCAGATAATAGTACAACTTTTTCAAATTTATTTATAAGATATAGTAGGTTTTGTAAGCTCTGAAGTATTGCTGAAATCTCTCCATCAAAACTAAACAAAATTATGTGATGAACTAAAGGGAAGGGCTGCTCAACGATAACCACTGGTCAGCTTGGTGAGTTATTGACCTGGACTGATATTTCTTCCTTTACACATATCAGATCCCCTCTTTTACCTTTCCTATCCAGTCTTGCTTAACTCAATTCTTGTTTTCTTCGACCCCAATGGTATTAGAGTATTTGAGGCCTAGGGGGTCATTTCATTTTCTTTCCTGTTCATACCTTTCCGCCATTTATGGTGGCGCCTAATTTTAAACGGTTACAAAAAGTTGAATAAAAACATAAAAAACATTCCAGGAATGTTTATTGTATAAACCACTATCAACAATAACCACAATATAAATAACTTGAAGCAAGTTATGGAGACCACAAAGTGAAGCGCAGGTTGAAAATAGCCAGATCTGCTTCCAATTTCATTTCTGCTTTGAGACCAACCACCTGGATTGCCTTTGATTGGTTCAGGAAGTCTCATGGGTAAAGTTTTTCATCTTAACTGCTAGCTGTCAAGTGCAATGTTTCAGCAGGAGTTGAAATTAGAAGATTGCATATAGCCTGTGTCCATCTAGAGGAATACTACTTTTCAAAAGTGAAAGAATCATCAAAAGCATATACTGGGTTCTGAGATAGCATTTTGTAATATAAAGTGTACAGAAGTGTTCTCTTTATAAGAATAGTTAGATGTGTTACTTACATTACATACTGTTTCCGAAACAGAGGATGTTGTGTTCCTCGGAATGGTTCACTTTTTATTTTATGGTCTTTAAACCACTCCTGTGGTACCAGTTGGACCTTCACATAGGGGTTCAAGATTCCTGCAACATGAACACAATTAAAACATAAACATTTACAGTTTGGTTGTATAAACAGGAATGATATGAAGCTAATTTCAGAAAGAAAAAAAATTAATGTGTTCCATTCACAAGATGTCCTCTAACCGTTCGGTAAACAAACCTTTTATTTAAAACATTAATCTGTTATCTACATCATGCTAATCAAAATAAACATAAACAGAATTAGTCTTATTACTAGCTTCCTTGTAAGTAGAAGGGGAATAAGAAAATGTACGGGCTAAAACAATAGTCTTGTCCTTTAAAAGCCAGTCACTCTGTGAAACAATTGAAGTTCCAATCTCTTTGCTTGTCAGGAGTAAACAAATGAGAAGAAAGACGTTTTCCCATTCGAGAAAAGTTTAAGTGGCTTAAAATTTAAATCAATAATCCAAGTATCTCGAAAATGGTTAACTCTACAAAAAAAAAAAAAAAGTATATGACATAAATTGGGTACTTTAAGGAAATCTACATTTTTTGTGTGGTTAGTTTTTGTATATCTCTTGCGGTTTGCCAGTTATACAAAAGTCATCCAGAATGAAGGGATCTTTAGAGGCTTTTCCCAGAAAATTTAAGATATACATTTCATTTGCCATAAAACTATCTTAACAATTTTGACTAAAATACCTTATGTTTAAGAGCCATTTTTGAGAAAATCAAAATGTTTGAAAAATGTTCCATGTAAAGAGTAAAAGGGGGGGGGGGGGCTTGAAAATCTTTGTGTTGCATCTTTGGAAGATACTGAACTTAAATATCAAGTTTGGTATTTAACGGCTTTTAGTTTTTCAGCTATGCTGTCCACAGACACACATAAGCACAAGCACGCGCACACACACACACACACACACATATACAGAGAACTTTTTCTAAAATGCACCTTTTTAATCAGGGGGTCACAAAACATGTATTTCCAGTGAAATCTCAGTATCGAATTTTTGGGTACATTACAATACCTTCTCTATACACTATGTACATAGTACATTTAGAGAAAGCAATAGAAATTGATGTGTTCCATTTACCTGGCTTGCTCTATCTGTTCTGCAAACAAAGTATTCTGTTATCTGCATCATGTTAATCAAGATAACATAACCAGAAACGGTCTTATTAGTTAGTTCCTTATAAATGGAAATTAAATAAGGGAATACACTAGGCTAAAGCGACAATCAAATATTTTAAAAGCTGTCTCCGTGTGATTACCATTAAAATTTGGTTCTTTTCCATGGCCAGGAGCAAAATATAAGAGATATGAAATGAGTGAAGACTTCCCATTTAAGAAAAGTTAAGTATTTTGAATTTGATATCAATTAGGTATATATTCCCAAGGTCGTGGGTTCAAACCTGGCAGAGGACGATGGATTTTTTCGGGTGTAAAAATCCTTAGCATGGCTTCCTTCGGAAGGGGAGTAAAGCTGCTGGTCCCGTGTCGTAGATTTACAGCACATAAAAGAACCTCAAGTTTGATAGAGAGGCCTCTGAGCAAAATTAAGTGGTCTTTCACGCCCAACTTAGAATGGGATGCTGAGAACCACAGTAGTTAAAGAGCATCCATAAATAACAAGCCATTTACATTTTATATATATATATATATATATATATATATATATATATATATATATATATATATATGACATAAACTGTATGTTTTTAACAAGGTCTACCAAGGTTTTGTCTACCTTTTACAGTTTACAAGTTATACAAAATTTGTCCAGAAGCAAGAGGTCTTCAGAGGCTATTCCCAGGAAATTCAAGACATGCATTTTATTTGTCATGTAGGTAAGTATCTTTAATATGTGAGATTTTAATCAAAATTGTTAGAACCATTTTTTAGAAAACAAACAATTTTGAAAAATGTTCCATGTAATGAGTGGTTTGGGATGCAGGATTTTCCGAAAATTTTCATGTCATATCCTTGGAAGACACTTACTAGATTTATATTGGGAAAACAAAACAAAAGTTGGAAACTAGGATGAAAGAACACTATAGAAGCATTAGGTACAAACACCTAGACAAGTCTGCAGTAGCACATCATTTGTGGTCTCAAAATCATAACATAAAGGAAGAAATAGAGTTGATTATATATGTAAAGAAACCTTTGGAACTGCAAATTTGGGAAAACATCTATATCACCAAGGAAGAAGATTTGCTTATGAATTTTGAGGTCCCTGCTTTGGGTGACATCATCCTTTTGACAAGAGTAGAAGGCAGCATAACACCAGGCTGCACACAACCACCTGTTGTATGTAGTGTCAGTCAACCTTGGTACTCAAGAACTGGTCTTTCCAAATGAAGATGAAGTGGAGCAAAATGTGTAAAAAATGTGACTCAATTCATTTAAATTATTGTGCTCCACTGTCAAAAATCTGTTCCATTCACATGACCTTCTCTACATCTCTGCAATAAATTATTGTTAAAAAGCTTATGCTTCTATTTACTTCATGCTAATCGAGAAAAATTAGCACAAATAGTCCATTACTTGCTTCCTTATAATTAGAAGCGCAAAAATGGAGTACCAAAGGTTAAAGTGATAGTCTAAAGCTGGTTGCTATGTGACTGAAGTTCCTTTGTTTGTATGGATATGAGTTGACAAATTCCTGTATGAAAAAAGTATAAGTTTTTCAGGGCTGAAACCAAAAATAAGAAATATCTAAAAAACGATCAACTCCACGAAAAAAATGTGTAACATAAATTGTGTGTTCTATTGTGCTCTATAATTTTTGTGTGGTAAGTTTTTGTCTATTTCTTACGGCATACACAATTCCGTAAAATTCATCCAGAACAAAGTAGTCTTCAGAGGCTATTCCATTTTCGAAAATGTTTCCATGTGAAGGGTAGTTTGGGGTGGAGGGGTTTTCTTGAAAACCTTTGTGTCACATCCTTGGAAGATACTGAACTAAAATACCAAGTTTGGTATTTAACGGTCTTTTCGTTTTTGAGCTATGCTGCCCACAGACACAGAGACAAGACACACACACAGACATTTTTCTAAAAATGTTATTTTTGTATTCAGGGTGTCTTAAAACATGTATTTCCAGTGAAATATTGGTATTGAATTTTTGGGTGCATTACAATACATTCTCTATACACTATGTACATAGTACGTATAGAGAAAGTAAAAATACTTCTTATTATTTAATATATGTACAAGTTTTCTTTAATAACAAACTAACAATGTTAATTTAGGCCCTAAATTCTGTCAACAATGATCTTACATTGTGATTCACCTTTCATAAATGAAATGATTGGTAGAAATTAGGTTTAGGTTTGTGAAGAGCTTTATGTCTTTACCCAATAGCTGTTGTTTAACAAGAGTTTAATTTTGATTATTCAACTTCAACTCAGTCTTTATTCTGGTATTTATTACTATTGTTGTTGTCACCATCATCATCATCAATATAGTAGTACACCATTACAAATACAGATGTGAGTCCATGTTCATTTGTTTGTGTGCTCATCACTGCTGATATGAACATGAAGCTAATGTGGAAGTATACATTGTTTACATCAACTTTGGAACCCTGGCTGGATCTGCAATTGAAATTGCTTAATAGAAAAGCCCTTTATTTTTAGAAATGTTTCATTAGTCATAACTGTTGGCTCTCTATGTTTCTTTTTATCTGACATGGACCCAGTGTGTTGAATGTTTCTAAGAAGCTATAGTGGATCTGTTAGAAATGATGACAGGGAATTTTGTACAAAGCTGACACGCCATATTTAACTATAGAGTAAAAGTTAACTTAACAAATACCCACTGTTCTGAGGTATACACCACAATAACTGTATGCAGCTTTAAAAGAAACATTATTCCATTATTTCAAACAACGTGAGCTAGGCTACCACAGAGTGGGATAGTTCAACCTATTATCTGCTACAAGACAGATTTAGTGACTGTCAAATGCATCATACAAGATAAACTCATGCAAAATATTTTATTGAACTTGTTTAATGTTGGCAAAATTCTTAACACATTGAAGCCCAAGTCTAAGTATAGCTTGGGCAGGTATTACAAACGCTTTTAATGCAATTCCACAACCTTAACTTGGTCTTGGGCTATGCGGCAAAGAACATATATCAGTTATCATTTAGTTGTCTGATTTGTGCTGCCATCTGTCTGCACTTTAGTCAACTATTATAAAATTTAGGAGATTTAGTAATATTGGCTACTCCCAGGTAGTCACACCATTTTCCTTGAAGGTGGTGATCTCTTTGTTACGTTTTGTTCTTAAATGTTAAAATGCTACGCTTTCCTCGATTTCTTGAACTAAAGTTGAAGTTCAGGATAAAAATGATGCTCTGGAAAATTCCGAAACCGAGGGAGAGCTTTTCACTTCAATAAATGGAGCGTAAGTAGCTTTACGCAGATTTTTTTCAAATTCATATTTGATACTTGTAAATTTAAAATAAAATATTAATACAGAAGTTATGATTATTTTCTTACTTGTTGAGAAATCCTTGATTGTGATGTGCTGTAAATAATAACTCAAAGTAGGCGTAAAAATCCTGGGTTTCTTGGCACTTCAACTAAAGAAACGTCTGGGCTTCAATGTGTTAAAGATGAACTAGAATACTTATTAATTTTGTTTTCAGTTGCAGCCTGTACCTAAATGCCATATCTAATAAAGAAGAATCTTACGTTTTGGGCATACAGAAGGCAGGTTGTAACCATGAAGGAGTTCTATCTTGATGATATCTTCGAGGAACATGAGTTTGACTGTGAGAGAGCCGCTAGTGTCAGTAGTGAGGCTCTTCTGCTCATGCAGACAGTCTAGGTAGTACTGGTAGATAAGCTGACTGGTGTCTAGTGCGTACAGAGCCAACTGTTCATTTAACTGCTGCTGTTGCTGGTAGGACACTTCTTGTTCCAGGAACATGGCCATACTCTTCAGGATGTATTTTAGGTTACAGTAGTGAATGGTTGGGCTTCCCATCTGCAAACACAGTTACAATAAAACTTTGGCTACTGCAAAATGAATCACCATATTTATCCAAATACAAGATGGCCTTGATGCAAGGCGACTCCCATTTATTAGAACTTAATTTTGGAGTTTAGCATATTATTAACATAAAAGATACATAAAAGAAGAGTTTTTAAATGAAATTTAAAGGTGTCACATATATTTTGAACAAACTAATGGGCACTTAAGCTGACTAAGTTCCATATTTTTCATTTTGTTTTATTTATTACTTTCCCTACACATACTATGTACATAGTTTATAGGGAAGGTATTGTAATGCACCCAAAAATTCCATACCAAGATTTCACCAGAAATACATGTTTTGAGACTCCCTGAATCCATAAAAAAAGCATTTTTAGAATGCATGCATGCGTGAACACGATAACTCTAAAATGAAAAGTCAGTAAAATACCAAACTTAGTATTTAAGTTTAGTATCTTCCAGGGTTGCGACACAAAGATTTTGAGAAAAATCCCCCTACCCCCCACTACCCTTTACATAAACTTTTGATTTTCTCAAAAATGGCTCTAATGATTTTGATTAAAATATCACATATTAAAGATATTTACCTGACAAATAAAATGTACAACTTGAATTTTTTGGGAATAGCCTCTGAAGACTATACTTTATTCTGGATGAAATTGATGGAATTTTGCATATCTGCTAAACTGTAAGAGATGGAGGAAAACTTACTGCACAAAAAATGTAGAGCACTTTAAAACTCACATTTTATGTTATATGCATTTTTTTCGTGGAGTTGATTGTTTTTGAGATATTCCTTGATTTTGGTTTCAGCTTGGAAAAACTTTTCTCACACAGGACTTTGTCAACTCCTATCCATACAAACAAAGGAACTTCAGTCACATAGCAACCAGCTTTTGACTGTCATTTTAACCTATGGTACTCCCTTATTTCGCTTCTACTTACAAGGAAGCAAGTAATAAGATTATTTCTGCTAATTTTTTCTCGATTAGCATGAAGTAAATAGAAGCATAAGCTTTTTAACAATAATTTGTTGCAGAGATGCAGAGAAAGTCATGTGAATGGAACACATCAGATTTTTTTTATCTATTTTACTGAATTTGAATTTGTGTGGAAATTCATGTTTTGATGGTTGATGGAGTACAGTGTGGGTGTGATGGCAGCAGCATAACTGTAACAGTGACGATGGATATGATTTGTAGTTAGAAATTTAATGTTTTTACTTAATTTGAATTTGCGCAGAATTTATATAGTGAGTGGGAGAGACAGAGAATGTGTGCAATGATAGCACGTGATGGCAGTGGCAACAATTATGGATGATATTTTCTATTAAGACATCATACTTAGAAGCCCTCTAATTTGAATTTAGTCTTAGAAAGTAATCATTTTTCCAATGAAAATGCTCATATTAAATACATGGGGGAAAAGTAAGTTTCAAACTTCATGGGTATGGCAGTGGCGAAGCCTGAGGGAAGTGGTACAGATTACCACCAAGGTCATGATGTATGCAGCAGATTTTGTGCGTTCCATTTTGCTCCAAAAATGTAGCATTCTCTTTGCAAAATAGGAGGTACATCCAGAAAGTAAGTTCCATTTCAATTTATCTTCGCGGCAGCGCTGCGATCGCAGTTCCACACATGCGCAGTAGACGCTCTGTATCAAGGAGAAGAAACGTGCGCCATTTTGAGATTGCTGTCAGCCACATACGCTTTGTTGTGCTTGTTTACAATGTCGGTGTTGATTGAAAATCCCGCCGCTTGTGAAATCAGATCTGTGATTCGTTTTCTGAATGCTAGGAAAGTGAAACCAATTGAAATTTATCGGCAAATTTGCAAAGTTTACGGACAAAATGCGATAAGTGATTCAATGGTGAGAAGATGCGTGCGACAGTTCAATGAAGGACGTAGTGAAGTGCACGATGAAGAAAGAAGTGGGCGTCCATCTTTGGTTACAGAAGAACCGGTTCTCGCAATTGATGACAAGATCCAGGAAAACCGCAAGTTTACAATTAGTGTTCTCGCTATGGAATTTTCCCAAAGCTCACGAACACTAATTCATGAAATTGTTACTGAAAAACTGAAATTTCGTAAACGAATGACAAAGAGCTGAAAGAAAATGTTTCCAACTTTTTGAAGACACAGGCAGCAAACTTCTATGAAGAAGGTATACAAAAACTTGTGCCGCGCTATGACAAATGCCTGCAAATTTTTGGCAGTTATGTGGAAAAGTAGTTTAAGAGTTGTAGAATTTTGTGCAATAAAGAATTATTCTGTATCTGTACACAATTTAATTTTATTACCAAACGGAACTTACTTTCTGTTCGTACCTCGTAGATTACTCTCCGAGAGTAAAATAAAATTAGAGGACTTCTAAGTATGTTGTCTTAATAGAAAATAGCATCCATAATTATTATTACAGCTAAGCTGCCCCTGTCACCACCAAACACAGACATACTGGTACACTTCCATTCTCTCTTCTCCATCTCTCCCCTACTTTCTATGTAAATTTCTGCGCAAATTCAAATGGGGTAAAGAAACATATGTGTAATAATATGTTTTGTTGTCTAAATAGAAAATCATATCCATAGTTATTGTTATAGCTATGTTGCCACTGTTCTATTCAATCACACACATAACGTACATTTCCATTAGCCCATCTCTCCCACTCACAATGTGAATTTCTGCACAAATTCAAATTATGTAAAAACATTACATATTGTTATAAATGTAAAAAGAAGCTAGTAACATAAATATTAATATAAAAATAATAGTTGCAACAAATCTTCACTTATCTTTTGGAATCCTTGCTTTGGACTAGTTTCGCAATAACTTTATTGCATTATCAACATAAATTTCCTTTTGGTCTCATCAAAAACCAGACCAAAACTGAAACCAAAAGAAAATTTATGTTGATAATGCAATGAAATCATTGCGAAATTAGTCCAAAGCAAGGATTCCAAAAGATAAGTGAAGATTTGTTGCAACTATTATTTTTATATTAATATTACATATTGTCTTAATACAAAATCATATCCTCATCATCATTACTGTTATGCTGCCGCCGTCATGTTGTACCTCACCCCTACCGTACATTTCTGTACTCCCCTCTCCACCAACCACTTATAATGTGAATTTCCATTCAAATTCCGGAAAAAGAAGGGGGAGGGACAATTAGCTTAAGTGTCCATTAGTTTGTTCAAAAGATGTGGTAAATCTTTACTTTTGTGGAATACAGTGTAATGAAACAGCTGACTTTCTAGCCAAGAAAGGTAGTAAAATTACATCAAATTCATCTGATCCAATAAGTTATGACTCTATCAAAAAAAAAAATGTAAATGGCGTGTTATTTATGGACGCTCTTTAACTGCAGTGGTTCTCATCCCATTCTAAATTGGGCATGAAAGACCGCTTAATTTTGCTCAGAGGCCTCTCTGTCAGGCTTGAGGTTCTTTTACGTGCCGTAAATCTACGACACGGGACCAACGCTTTACTTCCCTTCCGAAGGAAGCCATGCTAAGGATTTTTACACCCGAAAAAATCCATCGTCCTCCGCCGGGTTTGAACCTGTGACCTTGGGTATATGAAGTCAGCATGGTAACCATTACACCATGGAGGGCGACAGACTCTATCAAAAGAATCATTATATCGACATATAATAACAACATTAAAGAAGATAATGTATTACAAACAAAAGAAAAAGCATGGGAAAATTTATGTAATAACACGACCAGAATCACTACATTACCAAGAAAATCCTCTGTAGCAACTTTTAGACTCCTAACAGGCCATGACTGTCTCAATAAACATTTATTCAGAATTGGTATAGTGAGATCTCCTCTGTACACTTAAAGAAGATATGGATGGAAACCATCTACTGCGCTGCCCAACCTTTAGTCAACATGATAATATGACATCAAAATACTGGAATGAAAAGAGTGAATAGCTTCACTGCCAACTGCTCAACATTAGATACCAACAACCAACTACCTTTACATTTAATTTAAAAATTATTTTTATATATGTCTTTTAAAAATGCTTTCTTTTTATATATGTAAATGATATGCTAAATTATTCCAAAGTAGAGTTCTGAAAAATGGGGGTCGTTTTGCACTTGAGGTAATTTTGTATTCAGATAAATATGTTACATATTACAGAAGAAAGAATTTTGTAATTATAATGGAAAAGATTATAAATACATATGTTTTAACAGATTCATTACATAAGTGTTATCAAGCAACCTTACATACTAGAAAGATACATTAAAGATTTGAAGCTTTCTCAGTGTTGATTATTACAGATGACTTCACGGGATAACAACCGAGTTAAATTGGAATCAAATAAATCCAAGCTTCCGACCATCTTGACTCTGCGGTCTTCGTCAGGGAACTACTAGATGGTCGAAATCTTGGATTTCTTTGATTCTAATCCAACTCGGTTGCTATCCCGTGAAGTCATCTGTAGTAAAAACATACAATTATGTACAACTTTCACCATCATATTTATAAATGTTTAGGATTGCATTAAGCCATGTTCATCACAACACACCAGATTTCTAAGTTATGCTATAACGTTGAAAATGATCATTACTTTACCCTAATGCCTTGCTGCATACTATCTATGACAATAGTGATCACATGGTCCCATATTTTGCTGAGAAGTAAAGTGAAATGGTCCGTCCTCAGAAGATCATAGCAGGTCTGCAGACTGGCATCCAAATATGTGGTTAGTGGTTGTAAATCCTGGCCCTTTGCACATTCCTTGAGTATTCTCTTCATTTCTGGAATTATCTGCAATATAAAATAAAATGTAGCAGAATCTCTCTGAACTATTATAAACAATCTATGGCTTAAAGGCATAATAAAATAACTTTATTGCTTGGAAACTAGTGAAAATATATGTTCCTACAGCCTTTATACCAACTCTGAAAGTTTTATCATAAAATGAAGGTTCTGGGCTTGTAGGCTGTGGTCCAGCAGATGAAGATTCACCCGATCTTTCGCTGAGCATCTTCAGGGGAAGTTGACACGGCCAGAGTGAGGACAAACTGGGAGCTGGCAGCTTGTGTATATTTTTATGTTTAAATATCTCAATTGCCTGGCATGGTAGTGAGCTGTCTCCTTGAATTGAATATCGTGCTCTGCCACTGCTGACTTTTCCTGCTGTCCTACCTGACAATTGCTTTTGTGTTCTTTTAGTCTTGTGTTGATGCTGCACTTGGTTGTTCCAATGTATACCTATACGGTAAACTCCTTGCGTTTGTAAGGGATCAGGCTTTCTCTAGCCGATCTGAGCTGCTGTTTTATTTTGGAAGTAGGCTTAAAAATAGTTTTTATGTTTGCCTTTTCTAAAAGTTTACCAGTGCGGTCTGTAACTCTATGGATGTAGGGTAGGAATGCTTTTCCTTGTTGTCTCTGCCCTGTTTGACCTATTTTTTGGGCGTAATGCCCGACTGATTTCCTTGGGACCATAGCCATTTTTCTGGAATGCTAAATATAAGTGTTTCATTTCTTGTCCCAGAGCTTTCAGTTCACAGATTCGCTTAGCCCTCTCAGTTAGAGTTTTATTTTATAGTCCTCTTTTGCCTAGGGTGGTGATTTGAACATTTTTGCAAGTAGTGATCCGTGTGGGTTGACTTTCTGAAAACAGTGTGTCCCAGCATCATATTTGACTTTTTGTATATCAACACGTCCAAGAAGGAAATGCGATGATCCGTCTCTTTTTCCATTGTAAATTGGATCTTTTTATTGATGCTGTTAAGGTGTTTGAAGAATCTCTGCAGCGTGTCTTCTCCGTGTGGCCAAATTTTAAGCTTACTTTCAAAATAAAACAGCAGCTCAGATCGGCTAAAGACAAGCGTGATCCCCTCCAAACACTACAGCTCACTAACCATGCCAGGCAATTGAGATATTTAAACATAAAAATAATTTCAACAGGAAACAAGAAACAACCTGTATTCACAAAGTTTGGATGCCACTGCTAGAAAATGCACATATAAAGGCGTACAGAGTGAATGCTCACAATCATAATGGGATCGGTGGCCCAGAAACCAATCAGAAGTGAGGGGGCTCGACCACCACGCATATACAAGCTGCCAGCTCCCAGTTTGTCCTCACTCTGGCCGACACCGGTGAAAGATACTTCCCCTGAAGATGCCCAGCGAAACGTCGGGTGAATCTTCATCTGCTGGACCACGGTCTAAAGCCCAGAACCTTCATTTTATGATATGGACGCCGGCCGTGAAAGCCATAGTGATTATATCTGAAAGTTTTCTTGAATGTATTTGTACACATTTTCTTTTGATACACCCTGTTTTATGATATCTAACAAAATTGTAAATATATAAATGGCATCTCATTTCAGCTGAGCTCACATTTTAGGAAACAATCATAAAAATTGGATATTTTTAGTAGACTCCCCTATAAACTACTCTTAAGTGTCTTGCAAATTCAAATAAATTAAACTCAGAAATACTTATTAATATAAAGATCATTATATTAATATTTGTGTTACTTCACTGTTACTAGCTTCTTTTGGCATTTATCAGAAGTACTTGTTTAGCATCTGTGTGTTCTTTACTTAGCATCTTTAGTTCTGGTCTTGTCATTTAAATAATACCAACATTACAAGAGTGGATTTTACCAGGATGTTTTATAAATCTTTGTGAGATTCCCCAAGGTTTTATTTACTTTTAACAGTAGGTTTTGTACTGTTTTAATTTTGAAACTGTACAAACCTGTTTCCAGATGCACATAACTAGGCCTAAGATGTTTGAAAAAGTCTCATTTCGTGTCAATAGGTTTAAAATTGAAGGCTTAGTTATGTCCATTCAAAATGCCAAAAATTAAAAATATGTTGAATGCATTTGAAGCTAAATAAGGTACACTTCTGTGTAGCATATTCATGTACAGACCATTATACCACAAAGATGAGTGAATATGTACATCTAAGGATGTTAAAATTTAATTCTTGTTTGTTTCTAATTTTTAATTTTTATACTAAAATGTTAAATTGTGTCTGTAAATGTTTCAACCCTGTTTCAGCTATTGCAGTCGATTGAATCATGGTTGGATTCTGCTTCTAATGACAATAAAAATTAAATTATAAAGTATGTTTGTTTCCTTTTACTGAGTTTCAATCAGTTACATATAAATTAAATTGCAGTATTTCTTCCAGCTGGTAAAGTTAGTCTATATTCTCAATTTGCTTGCAGTTGGCTAAGTATTATCAATTATGACAGATATTCTAAAGTTACCCTTAACTTTGTAGTAATGATTTCAACTAAATATTACATTTGTTGGATAAATTTGGTTTAATTTCTTAAATATACAATTTCGATTCTCTATGTGAGTGGTTTGCCCAAAAGTCTCCACCTAAACTACCCTTAATATAGTACTGCTTTAATTAAATTTGAAATGCATTGACAAGCTTTCTTCAGGTTGCTATACATAAAATATCAACTCAGTAACTGTAGTAGTGGCATGTTGTTTTATAAATACAGATGAACAAATATGTGCTCTACAGTAGCCTACACACCTAAGAGAAAATAACAACAGCCACAATAATAATACGAGGTACGTCCAGAAAGTAAGTTCCATTTGGTAATAAAATTAAACTGTGTACAGATACAGAATAATTATTTATTGCACAAAATTCTACAACTCTTAAACACTTTTCCACATAACTGCCGAAATTTTGCAGGCATTTGTCATAGCGTGGCACAAGTTTTTGTATACCTTCTTGATAGAAGTTTGCGGCCTGTGTCTTCAAAAAGTTGGAAACATTTTCTTTTAGCTCTTCGTCATTGTTGAAGTGTTGACCGCCAATTCCATAGCAAGAGCACTAATTGTAAACTTGCGGTTTTCCTGGATCTTGTCATCAATCACCTGAACCAGTTCTTCTGTAACCAAAGATGGATGCCCACTTCGTTCTTCATCGTGCACTTTACTACGTCCTTCATTGAACTGTCGGACCCATGTTCTCACCATTGAATCACTCATCGCATTTTGTCCGTAAACTTCGCAAATTTTCCGATAAATTTCAATTGGTTTCACTTTCCTAGCATTCAGAAAACAAATCACAGATCTGATTTCACAAGCGGCAGGATTTTCAATAACACCGACACTGTAAACAAGCACAAAGCGTATGTGGCTGACAGCGATCTCAAAATGGCGCATGTTTCTTCTCCTTGATACAGAGCGTCTACCGCGCATGTGCGGAACTGCGATCGCAGCGCTGCAGCGGAGATAAATTGAAATGGAACTTACTTTCTGGACGTACCTCGTAATAATAGTTAATTAATTAATAATAATTAGTACTTGATTATAAATAGTAGCTGGGCTTGTAGGCCAAGGTCCAAATGATTTAATTACCAATGTTTCACTGAAATCTGCATCCAGCATCTTCAGTGAACAAAGCTATTAAATCAGCTCCGGAGTCCAACAAGACTAATCTAATAGCTTTGTTCCCTGAAGATGCCAGTTGCAGATTTTGGCGAAACGTCAGTAATTAATTAATTTTGGTCATGGCCCACTAGCCTGGCTACCATTTATAGTCAAGTTGACAATCCCGGTTGTGAAAGCCTAAATATTTAAATAATAATAATTAATAACAATAGTATGTATACTGTGACTTTGCATCGACAGCTTACAAAATATATGGTCAGAATTTTCAGAATGACTCCTATACAGCACAGTTGAAAATAAAATAAAATGAAACTAATTTTGAAAATTAATAATGAATGATGGAACTTTGCTGTTGACTTCACTTGTTGTTATGGATTCTGTTTCAACATATTTCGGAAGCAAGATGCCTTCCTGCAATAGTTATTCTTTTTCAATATTATTTTACTTTACTGTGATAGTTACATGAAACTAACCTTGTTTGCTGCCCATTTAATGGTAGAGGAGATCTTGGTGTCAATACTTTCGTTGCTGTTGAATATTACTGACTGTACAGCCTCATTACAGGAATCAGTGGCAGTTGCAATTTCTGCAATTATCTTCCCAAGCTCCAGATCATCTACTGTAAATGTGAGATGATGCTGGGCATACAGAATGCCATTTATGGCTTTACACCACTGTAACAAAAGAAAATAATGTTTATAATTTCCAAATTTCTGAATATATACTGTAAGGAAACCGGTATCTCTTAGCAAATTAGACATGAACCATGACTTGAAGCTTTCCTGGCGGCACACAGAGCAATAGCCATCTCAGACAGTGAAAATCTCGCTAAAGAATTTGAGTATCTCAGAACCAGCCTAGAGAAAAATGGATATAGCAAGAACAGCATCAACAAGGCACTAGAATGGGCCTCTGTCAGTACAAACTGTGCACAGCACAATGCATCCCAGCTAGATGAGTCACAAGACACGAAGAAACAACGTAAAGCCTACCTCCCATATACAGGTCATTTGTCTGGTAAACTGAGTAGAATTATGGGCAAATACAACATCAAGACTATACACAAGCCACCCAATAAAATTCGAAATATATTAAGACAGGTCAAAGATTCCCTTGGCCTCAAGACTCCCGGGGTATACCACATTCCATGTGAATGTGGTAGAGCCTACATCGGACAGACAGGGAGAATGATCGAACAAAGATGCAAAGAGCTGAGAGCTACATCCGCCTGATGTACCCAGAAAAATCTGGTCTCGCAGAGCACTGCATCCAAGAAGGACACAGACCAAGACTGGGCGACACAACCACCATGTTTAAGTCTTCAAACTATTGGGACCGCTCCATCAAAGAAGCCATAGCTATTAAATACAAAGAAAATAACATCAACAGAGACAGCGGCTTGCAGGTGAATGGCATTTGGAGTTCGGTGCTCAGCAAACACTCACAAAGATTTGTGAAACTGCCAAAAGCTACCCCTAGTTTTAATACAGGCTCACATCTGGCAAAGGGCCAACCAGAGCAGTCCGTCCTGGCAACGGAGACCATTGGTCCCTAGTCAACGCCTCCCATGCCGGACTCGGTGCAATCACAGAGCAGCATCTTGCCGGTCCCCCACCGGACTACTATATATAAGGCGAACCCGGAGTCTCTACATCATTCCCTGAAGATGAGAGCGATGTTAGCTCTTGAAAGCTTGGAAATTATTCCAGAATTCACCCGAGAAAAGTTATTTTCAAATTAAACATGTTGGAAGATATACTTCTGTACAAAAAAAAAAAAAAAAAAAAAAATAGAAAAATCTTCTCTGTAGTTAATTATAAATATCTCTTGCATAATTTCTTATACCACCAGACATGATTTTCTCTATTTATTTAATTATTTAGTGTATGCTGTTAATTAATGAGCTTGTTGTTTTCCAATGCTCCCAATATAGCCTGATCGACCTTCAAGGGCTACCTCATTCTACCAAACAATGACTGAACCAGTTCGAAGTGTAGGCACCTAGTGGACAGGGCTGCGCCATGGCCGAGTGGTCTCACCAAGGCGGTCCGGGTTTGATCCCAAGCGACCGCATGTGAGATTTGTGGTGGACAAAGTGGCGCAGGGTCAGGTTTTCCAGTTTCCCCCGCCATCGGATTCCACCAGTGCTCCATCATCATTCCATGTATCACCAGTGGCATCGCCTGCAGTGCCACAAGTAATAAAAGTGAGTGTTAAACACTACCAAAAAAAAAAAAAAACAGTGGACAGTGTCCATTACCTCCAATGTTAGGGTCATAATGAGGCTGGCAGAGAATGAGAGGACCTACAGGTTTTATATTGGTCTCTAACTTGGGTCCTGGGGCTATTTTACATTAGCTATTTAGAGGTGGAGGCACAATACACTTGACAGAACCTGGACCCTCAGCACAAGAGCCACAAACGAAACCCTGTGTTATCCCAGTACCCCAGTGATAATTAACGTGATTACAACATACAAAGAAAATACACAAAACTTTCTTTTATAAGTATAAAAAAGGTTTTATATATCACCAGATTCGCATACATATTATGTTGTTATAAGCAGATTTGATTGTTTTGTTTTGCTGTGACTTCTGTTTTCTCAGCTGCTAAGTAGTGACCATCTATAATGTTTCCTGAAAATATTCATCTCCAGTTTTAAAATTCAAGCAACTTAATTATCAGAGAGAAATGCTAATTTTGAACATGCAGGAAGAACAGTCAATATGTGTTCTAGCATTTTTCACTTCATGTTTTTATTCAAGGTATGGACAGGAAAGAAAATGAAATGATCCCCTAGGCCTCGAATACTCTAATACTATCGGGGTCGAAGAAAACAAGAGTTGAGTCAAGCAAGACTGGATAGGAAAGGTAAAAGAGGGGATCTGATATCAGTCCAGGTCAATAACTCACCAAGCTGACCAGTGCTTATTGGTGAGCAGCCCTTCCCTTTAGTTCATCACATTATTTTGTTTAGATCAGTTCCTTTAAGTCTTCAAATTGTAGAAGCAATTAAAGGGTCTCCTTTCTATTATAACAAAATTGATATGTGATTACTAACAGCTGCAACACATGAAGGACATTAGGCTTTTGTCCAGGTCGGTTCCTTTAAGCCTTCAGTTAATTATTAAAGGGTCTCCTCCCTGTTGGTAACAAAAGTCTTTCTGCAGCAATAGATGGAAACCATCTACTGCGCTGCCCAACCTTTAGTCAACAGCTCAACATTAGATACCAACTAACCATTTTTCACTTTATTACTTTTGTAAATTTTTAAAAAATTACTTTGATTTTTCAGCTTTTTTATTTGACCTGACTTGAACATTCTTCTCCTCCATCAGATCAAGATCTATTTTCATCACATTTGTAAACAAATTTTGCAACCAGTTTCTGGTTAATTATAGATTATGTAATTTTTTTCATTGTTTTGAAATGTGTATTATGTAGTATTTAGAAACAATTAAAATTGTTAATTATTACTTATATGTATAATATTTGACTATATTAAAATGTTCCTGGTTCCATACGAGGGACATTCAATAAGTCCTTAGAAAATCCAAAAAAAATTGTATTTAGTAACTGTCGTCTCTTTGGCAGTTAAAGTTTCAGCTATATCCATCACTTGGTCTTGTTGCCACAGACGATTGAATCAACAATCTTGTGTTTATTTAGAAAGATGGAACAAAAAAGCTTCCTGCGGTTATTAAACACTTGTATTTAAAAGGCTTAACACTGAAAGAGATAAATAGCCAAGTTGGAAGTTAATGGCACATCTGCTCCTGGTTTGCAACAATTTACAATTGGATAAATGAATTAAACGTGACCATACATCCACAAATGATGAATATCCACAAATGATGAATATCGTTCCGGACATCCAGTAGAAGTAACTTCCTCCAAAATTATTGACAAAATCTAGGATATGGTTTTGAGTGATCGACGAATCAAAGTTTGCGAAATAGTACATTGTTCTCAATTTTGCATCAAAAATTAGGTCTGATAAAAGTCTCGGCAAAATGGGTGCCATGATTACTCTCAAGGAGAATAAATGCAATCGTGTTAACGATTCAGTTTGGTACTTTCTTCACAATCCTGATGTGTTTCAGCATTGATTGATAAGTGTGGATGAAATATGAATGCACCAGAGACAAAATTACAATCAAAACGGTATTTTAAAGGCAAACCGGCTCCAAAGAAGGCAAAGGTGATGAAATCTGCAGATAAAGGTGATGGCATCGTTTTTTTTTTTTTTTTTTTTTTTTTTGGGATGCACACGGAATCATCTGCATTGATTATTTGCAAAAAGGAAGAGCCATAAATAGAGAGTATTATGCATCGTTATTGCACCAAATGAACAGAGAAATCAAGAAAAAATGCCTTTTCTGGCAAAGAAAAAGATTCTCTTCTATCAAAACAATGAAAGGGCGCACATCTACACAGTCTTGATGGAAAAAAATTGCAGAGTTTAGGTTCAAATTACTACAACATGTAAACCAGATACCCAACTTTTCCTATCAGGGCCAAAGGACAGAGTGGGGGAATTCCATCAAATACTTGGGCATCATTCTTGATAAGGGCCTAACTTTTCGTGAACACGTGCGGGGAACGTCGGACAGGGCGAAGGGGGTGGTAGCCTCCCTTTACCCTGTGCTGGCCTCCCAGATGCCGGTTCACTTAAAGTTACACCTTTTCAAGGCGCTTATAGTCCCCCTGATGCTCTATGCCTGCGAAGTGTGGGGTATGGCAGCAGACTCCTGGCTTCTCTGGTTACAGCGGGTGCAGAATAGAGGACTCCGGTCCATATATTTTGTATGTCGACGTTTCCCTTTGAGGCTACTACATGAAGCTTCGGCCCTCCCATATGTGGAAGATGTTATTAGGCACCGGGCTCAAAAATTCTACGCCAGATTGGGCGAACATGAGAACGCTCTTGTCAGATCTCTGGGGGAGTACTTACCCTCTGAACGCCGAAAAAGGCGGTTCCGGGTTCCCCGCATGGCTTGCGGGCACCCCCGGTAACAACGGCTTTAAACCAGCCAACAGCGTAATAGCTGAACAAAGCACTCTCCCCCTCCCATAGGGAGAGGTCTATCAAAATTCACCACCATATTTAAATAAATAAATAAACACCAGCGGAGCAGAGGAAAGGATGCTGCTCCTGAAAATGCAACCGCTCGAGGAGCCTACCAGCGCTACCTCCTTAACACCAACACTCGAAACCTCAAACAAAACCTTAACCATCACCTCATTCCTGTGGTTAAACCCTTACCAGGGTAGGTACAGAGCAACAACACCCAGGCTTCAATGTTGTCAAAATTTCTTCCACATAGAAAATGGGCCATGGATCGAAAAAGATGATAATCTGATGGTGCGAGATCAGGGCTGTATGCTGGGTGTGGTAGCAGTTCGATTCCTCCCAATTCCTGACTTTTTTCCATGGTTGTTCATGCAGTATGGGATCTTGCATTGTCCTGTTGCAATAGAACTCTTATTTTGGTTAACTAATGCTAGTATCTCCATCTCAAAATTTCATGAACTCGTTCCAGTTGTGGAAAATAAAGATCCAAATCAATCACCCGCCTGTTTGGAATAACCTCCCAGTGAATCACACCTTCAAAATTCCACCAGACACACAGCATTACTTCGGGACCAAAACTCATTTTTTTGACGATGACTTTGGCAGGTTGGCAGGGATCAAGCCGCTGTTTCATCACAAGTGACAATTCTCCTGACAAATCTATCATCCATGTGATTACGGATAAGCTGACGACAGATATCCACTCTACGTTGAGCCTGTTGAGGTGTCAGTTCATGAGGTACAGATCTACAGCTTCTGTATCGTTTTCTAAGTGACTTAAAGTGGCAACGAGTGGAATCTTTTAATGCACCAAGTTCTGAAATCCTGAGGTACTTTTTTGCAGATTTTCTCGCAAAACTTTGCATGTACCCTCAATATTCCATACTTTAGGTCTTCCAGAACGTGGTAAATCTTTAGTGTTTTCGTCTCCATTGTTGAAACGTTGGAACCATCGTTGTGCCACACGCTCACTAACAACACCTTCTCTTTCCACTTCACATATTCTTTGAGCTGCGGCAGCAGCTTTATAATCTTGTTTCCAGGAGTGCTTTAGAGGACTCTAAGTTAAAACTTTGATATCTCCATTTTGTGCTTGTTTATTAACAACTGAAGACTGATACATCATCGCTATGTATGCAACACTAGCTATGGCATCCTGTAAATAGCATTGTCAAACCAAAGAAATTTTCAAAACACCAAAATCAAAAAACCGACATTATTTATGAGACAACCTAATAGCTTTGGAATTACAAGCTCAATTCAATTTTATTAAGTAATTTTAAATCAGTCTGGCTGATAGAGAAGTCAGAACAAATGCGAAAATGTTAAGTGCCAGGTATGAAAAGATTAGTTATACCTTTGTGTTTATCCTAAAAGGCGATTCCTCACTGGTGAGAGTTTCTGCTTTGGCAATGATGTTGTTCGCATAGAAGAGTAAGCACTCGTGCATATCCTGCAGGAGAAACATAACAGAAAATGACAAACAAACCCTACAGGTGTAGAAATGTCAAATATGAGCCTAGAATGATTATAGTAATAATCATATAAATAATAGTATTACTTAATTAATGTACTCTGCTCCAAAAACTATTTTACAATGATTTTACAAATTCATAATTTAAGTACAGTTTAAACTTATGGTAATGAAATATTATTTTATTGCATATTACCAATAAAGAATTTAACCATATGTATACAATTAGGGTCAAGAGCCAATGATGCCTTGTCAGTCCTTGGTTAAGCTTTAAAATGTTTGTAAACCGTAAATTATAATACTGTGTATTTGTGATATTTAGACTGTAAGATAATAATGAAATTCCAGGCTTGTAGGCCATGGTCCATTGGAAATTGTTGCTTTGTTCTTCTCGGCAATGAGTAAAAACTACTTCTTTACATTTTTGTGCTCCAATAAAATATTTTGACTCCATTCATAGTTCTCAAACCTCTGCAGAACTATGAAATTACTTAGCAAAGCTTGGTTGTCCAGGTATTCTTTGTTAAATAATATTGCTTATATATATTGACAGTTCTGTTTCCCCTACCTATTCCCTGATAGATTAGTGTTTTAATTTAGTATACTTACGTCTACAACTTTTGCTGTGAATGTGAAAGTATCTTCGCATACAGGCCAGTCCAAGAGCTTCAAGAAGTTTTTCACCTGAAGTAAAACAAATATATTAAACCACAACACTTTATCAATGATTGGGTAACAATTTTCTATTCCTTATTTTTTTATTTTATTTATTTATTTTTTATGATCATTTCACATGAAATCATTCAGATCATAACATGTATCACCCAGTTTTCTCTCAAAACTGTTACACTTTTTTCACTACATCATGAATCTCGCCAGTTTAGAGGACTTCACCATAATTACATAAAAACATGATTCATTGTTTTGCTAGACTGAGGGCTGGTAAAAGTTTCTAGTTTCTAAAGGAATGTAGTAGATTAACCATTTTTACTTTCTCTAGTGTATAGAGAAGGTATTGCACTCCACCCAAAAATTCAATACCGAGATTTCAACGGAAATATATGTTTTAGGGTCCCCTGTATCCAAAAAAAAACATTTTCACAAAAGGGTTCGTGTGTCTGTGAACACGATAATTCAAACACGAAAAGTCTGTAAAATACCAAACTTGGTATTTAAGTTTAGTATCTTCCAGGAATGCGACTCGAAGATTTTGAAAAAAATCCCCCCACCCCAAACTACCCTTTACATGGAACTTTTTTCGAAAATGTTGATTTTCTTGAAAATGGCTCTAACGATTTTGATTAAAATTTTGTATATTAAAGGTATTTACCTGACAAATAAAATGTACATCTTGAATTTTCTGGGAATAGCCTCTGAAGACTACTTTATTCTGGATGAATTTTACGGAATTTTGAATAACTGCTAAACCGTAAGAGATGGACAAAAACTTACTGCACAAAAAAATGTAGAGCACGTTAAAACACACAATTTATGTTATATACAGTTTTTTCATGGAGTCATCGGTTTTGAGCCATTCCTTGTTTTTGGTTTCTGCAATGAAAACTTATACTTTTCTCATATAGGAATTTGTCAACTGCTTCCATACAAACAAAGGAACTTCATAGACATAACAACCAGCAAGGAACAAAGCAAATATAGCAACAGGGTACCGAGTAATAAGACTATTTCTGCTATTTTAGTCTGATTAACATGAAGCAAATAGAAGAGTAAGCTTTTTAAGAGTAATTTGTAGCAGAGATGTAGAGAAAGTCGTGTGAATGTTACACATAAGATTTTTTACTGAATATCTTCCATGCCTGTAATTTAAGAAAGTACATGAAGACCCATTTATATCCCTTTCATAGACACCATAACTGAAGCAGTTCAATGAGCAATGCAATGAGTTTAAATGCCAGAGACTGCAGCCAAGCGTGTCTTTGGTAAAGGATGTGGTGGGCCCAGGTAAAATAACTGGTGTAATGGCACACTTGAATGATAACAGGGTTACTTATGTTTCAGTTGTATGGATTTTACTTTTTGTCCTACAAAATCACTATACCTTTTATTGCAAACATTTAATGTTTTACAATATAAAACAGCTTTAACACATTGAAGCCCAGGCATTTCGGCAGTTGCAGTGCCAAGAAACCCAGGTTTTTTACGCTTACTTTGAGTGATTATTTACAGTACATCAATTAAATCTGCCGAAAAGTATTGGGACAATCTAAAAGTATGGCATTCAAGGATTTCTCAATCAGTAAGAAAATAGTAATAACTTCCGTATTAATATTTTATTTTAAATTTACAACAGTATCAAATATGAGTGAAAAAAAAACTGTGCAAAGCTGCTTACGCTCCATTTATTCAAAGTTCGAAAAACTCTCCCTCGGAATCAGAATTTTCCACAGCTACATTTGTATCCTGAATTTCAGTTCACAGAAATCGAGGAAAATGCAGCATTTTAACATTTAAGACCACAAATGTAACAAGCAGATCACCACCTTCAAAGAAAATGGTGTGACTACCTGAGAGCAGCCAATATTACTAAATCTCCTAAAATTCCTAATAGTTTGACTAAAGCAAGGACAGATGGTAGCACAAATCAGACAACTAAACGATAACTGATGTATGTTCTTTGCTGCATAGCCCAAGACCGAGTTAAGGTAGTGGAATTGAATTAAAAGTGTTAGAAATACTCATGAGCATTTTGATGGCCCGAGCTATACTCGGGCTTGGGCTCCAATGTGTTAAATACTTGTATTTCATTGTTGAAGATTAGTATAATTAAAAAGTCTTTTAAAATGTTAAAGCCTTAAGAAAACACCTCTGTGTAAAATAAGCTACTAACTAATATTAGTTTTAAGATACACCTCACTTATGAAGCATGCTGTATGTCTGGATACTAAAACAAGTGACTACATTACCTCTCGCAGTAGGTTAGTCAAGGTTTCAGCAGATGCACAGTGTTTGGTCTCAGATACGAGATCATCTCTCTCCACGTACTGCTGCACATAGTTCAGCGCCTTGTACTGTGCTATGTAGAGCCACTGGATCACACCCCGGTAGAACCAGCTGTGAAAATCTTGTAGAGGAAGTTCAACTTCTCTCTCATCGCTTAGAGTCTTCCCCAATCTGCATCAGCACACAATAATTAATTTGATGGGCCTCAGGACATCATGGGTCTTACTTATATCTTGAACAGCACACAGCTCTTAAACGGATAAATGCTGGCTCACAATAACCCCAAAACAGAGACCAGAATGGAGAGCCAAACATCATATAACATTTTGGTTAATAATACTCTGGCTATGCATATTGATAACAAAGTGGAAAATTGATTCTTTACATTGGGATGTCTTTGTTGTAACTTTCAACCATATACGAGGTACGTTCAGAAAGTAAGTTCCGTTTGGTAATAAAATTAGATTGTGTACAGATACAGAATAATTGTTTATTGCATAAAATTCTACAACTCTTAAACTACTTTTCCACATAACTGCCGAAATTTTGCAGGCATTTGTCATAGCGTGGCACAAGTTTTTGTATACCTTCTTCATAGACGTTTGCCGCCTGTGTCTTCAAAAAGTTGGTACCCAACATGACCAAAGTTTACGAAATTTCAGTTTTTCGGTAACAATTTCATGAATTAGTGATCGTGAGCTTTGGGGAAATTCCATAGCGAGAACACTAATTGTAAGCTTGCGGTTTTCCTGGATCTTGTCATCAATTGCGTGAACCAGTTCTTCTGTAACCAAAGATGGACGCCCACTTCGTTCTTCATCGTGCACTTCACTACGTCCTTCAATGAACTGTCGGACCCATCTTCTCACCATTGAATCACTCATCGCATTTTGTCCGTAAACTTCGCAAATTTTCCGATAAATTTCAATTGGTTTCACTTTCCTAGCATTCAGAAAACGAATCATAGATCTGATTTCATAAGCGGCAGGATTTTCAATCAACACTGACATTGTAAACAAGCACAACAAAGTGTTTGTGGCTGACAGCGATCTCAAAATGGCTCACGTTTCTTCTCCTTGATACAGAGCATCTACCGCGCATGAGTGGAACTCAGATCGCAGCACTGCAGCGGAGATAAATTGAAATGGAACTTACTTTCTGGACGTACCTCGTATATGTCAGCCTAAACAATTATTAACAGTAAAGCATGGAGTTCCACAAGGTACAGTGTTAGGTCCAATTTTATTTCTTATCTTCATTAATGATATAGGAAATGCAGAACTAATCGATGAAATATTTCTATTTGCAGATGATATTTTTCTATTTTATGAAAATAAATCTGAATCACAGGTAATGAAAGATATGCAAACAACACTGCAGACATGGTTCACAAATAACAACTTAATCCTTAATGCCAAAAAAATTAAATATATGCTTATAAATATAAAAAGAAGCTAGTAACAGTGAAGTAACACAAATATTAATATAACAATTAATAGCTGTAATAAATCTTCACTTATCTTTTGGAATCCTTGGACTAGTTTCGCAATAAATCAATTACATTCTCAACATTAATTTCCTTAGTTTTCGTCTGGTTTTTTATGTTGTTTATTTACACTGTTATGGTTACTGCTACTAGGTGGATTGTGTACTAATGCATTGCTAACTACTAATTTGTTGAGAGAGTCAATTGGAGGTATATCAAAATTCATTGCATGATTTTTATACTTTAATATAAATATTTTCTGCCAAACCATTAAATCTATGGTCCATATAAGTGTTTTAATAATTTAACATCTGGATTTATTTCATGATTAAATTTCCAAAAATGTTCTGCCACAGCTGATTTATCAATTTATTTGTATTTAATATTCCTAAAGTGTTCTTTTACTCTGATTTCCAAATGGTTTTTAGTCTTACCAATATAAACAAGGTCACAATTTAAACAATTTAATTGATAAATGCCAGATTTATTATTTTTTGAAATTTCATCCTTTTTAGAAAAGCCTAACAAATTTTTTATACTGTATTTATTTTGAGGGACCAATATTATACCATGCTCTTTGAAAATATTTGTGAATTTTTTATTTGCCCAAGGGTGATAAGTACATTTTTTAAAAATGTAATTATCTTTTATTTTCTTAAGCGTAGAAATATCTTTAATGGCTTTTTGATATTTAAACTTCTCAACTTTTTTATTTATAAAATCAGTATTAAAACCAGTAATTAAAGCAGTATTGATAATGTGTTTATTATCTTTATAGAATTCATCTTTATTAAGAGGTAATTTAACCTATAAATTAAACTATTAAAAACAGCAAATTTATGTGAAAAAGGGTTAAAGCCATTATTTTTTATATAATTATCAGTGTGGGTTTGCTTTCTGTATATTCCAAAATTCAATTTGTCTTTTTTTTTTTTTTTATTTTTAAATCCAGGAAAGGGAGATAGCCATCACTTTCAGTTTCTAATGTGAATTTTATAGCCGTATCTTGTAAATTTAAAAGTTTTAAAGCATCATTTACATGTTTATCAGAAACAATAGCAAATATATCATCTACATATCTATACCAAGTTTTAAAAATTAGAGGGAATGCTTTAGTGACCTGTATCTCAAAATAGCTCATGAAAAGATCAGTAAGAAAAGGTGAAAGTGGACCACCCATTGCTAAACCAGAAGTTTGTTGATAGACTTTGTCATTAAAGCTGAAAAAATGTTGATCCAAACAAAGATTAGTAAGGTTAACAAAATCATTTATTAAAACTTCATTCAGTTCTATAGAACTTAACCATTTTTTTAAAAATGTCAAAAGTTTTTCTCTAGGAATGTTTGGAAACAAAGCAGTTACATCGAAAGAAACAAGTTTATCATTAGTAGACAATGTAGTATTGCTGATCCTTTCGACTAGCTCAAAAGAATTTTTAATACTTAAACTCTCAAATTTTTCAAAATTCCTGAATTTTTTATTTAACCATTTAGCTAGGTTGTAAGTAGGTGAATTTATGCAATTTACAATAGGTCTCATTTTATTTCCAGGTTTATGAATTCTGGGAAGAGCATATATTCTGGGTAAAATTGGATTACTGACTTTTATGATTTGCTTTTCTTTATTTGTAATACTTTTAATTTCATTAAGGGTTTGAAATGCAGGATTTTAAAGGGTTAATATCAATGCTTTTGTAATCTTCACCTTGAAGTAAGAGTTTCAATCAGTTAATGTAATCAATTTTATTTAAAATTACAATGCTGTTACTTTTATCAGCTTTATTATAGATTACATCTTTTTCTTTTAATGATTTAATAATTTGTTTATTGTGATTTACTTTAGGGTGATTTTTATTCAAATTCTGTAATATTTTACTACATGTTTCTTTAACCAATAATTTATTATTTTCATTTAAATCCTGACTAGCAATTTCTATATCTGTTACAAAATCATCTAAATTTTTTGAAAAATCTACACAGGTTTTTAAACCTTTATTCAAAAAATTAATTGCCTTCTCATTGAAATTACAATTGAAATAAATAAATAAATTAAACCAACTAAACAGAATAACCCTAAAGATAATGTAATTAAGCTTTCAAATTGTAAAGGCCAGTCCCTATCTAAGCAGTATGCTCATTGGGTCATTCTATGTAAATAAATAAACAATAAATATACTATTTATATTTATTATCTTTTCACACTAAGTTAAAGTGGAAGTAAGCAAACCCTGATGTATCACTCTGGTGAGCACGCAGCAGCTCTACAAGGAGAAATGATGGCAACTCAGTAGCAGCGAAAAGAACATGCAGATATGAACATCATTGGCTTTTTAATCATTTCAATGCATTATTCCTATATTTTACCTTGCATCCCATCTAAACACTTCTCATTCCTGCTAAGCTTGTCCCCTTTTTTACAGACTAAAATTTTGGATATATTACTTTCTCTAGCCCGTATGTACATAGTGGATAGGAAAGATATTGTACTCCACCCAAAAATTCAATGTAAGATTTCACTGGAAACATATGTTTTGAGGTTCCCTGAATCCGAAAAAAGCATTCTTAGAAAAAGGTGTGCCAAATTTAATATCTTCCAAGAATGCAACATGAATATTTTCAAGAAATTCCCCACACACTTTACATGGAAAATGTTTTGAAAACTTCGTTTTTCTCAAAAATGGCTCTAACAGTTTTGTTTAAAGTAGTGAATATTAAAAGATATCACAACCAAACAAACTGTATATTTTGAATTTTCTGGGAATAGACTCTGTAGACCTCTTTATTTAAGATGTGTTTTACAGAATTTTGCATAATGGCTAAACTGTAAGAGATAGACAAAACTTACTACACAAAAAATGTAGATCTCATTAAAACATGTAATTTAAGTCATATACATTTTTTAAATAGAGCTGACTGTTTCTAAAACACTCGTTATTGGTTTCAATTTTAAACTTCTCTCAAATGGGAGGTGACATTTTGCTTCATCTCTCTTGTTTTACTGCAGGCCATGCAATGCGAACCAAACTTCATTTGTTTCACATAGGACAAACTTTTAAAATATTTGACTATCGAATTGGCCTAGTGCATTCCATTTATGTCCCTTCTACTTACAAGGAAACAAGTAATAAGACAATTTCTGTTAATGTTTACCTTGATTAGTATGTAGTAGACAAAAGAATAATCTTTTGTAAGGAAAGCTATTTGTTTAACAGCTAGAGAAAGTTATGCGAATGAAACACATCAGATTTTTACTTTCTCTAAATGCACTATGTACATAGTGTATAGAGAAGGTATTGCAATCCACCAAAAAATTTGATACCGAGAGTTCATCGGAAATATATGTTTTAGGGTCCCCAATATCCAAAAAAAGCATTTTCACAAAAAGGTCCATGTGTGTGTGTGCGTGCGTGTCCTTGTGTCAGTGTGTCTGTGAACATGATAACTCAAAAACGAAAAATCGGTAAAATACCAAACTTGGTATTTAAGTTTAGTATCTTCCAGGGATGCGACACGAAGATTTTGAGAAAAATCCCCCCACCCCCAACTACCCTTTACATTGAACTGTTTTCGAAAATTTTCTCAAAATTGGCTCTAATGATTTTGATTAAAATTTTGTATATTAAAGATATTTACCTGACAAATAAAAGGTATATCTTGAATTTTCTGGGAATAGCCTCTGAAGAATAGTTTATTCTGAATGAGTTTTACTGAATTTTGAATAACTGCTAAACCGTAAGAGATGGACAAAAACTTACTACAAAAAAAAAATGTAGAGTACGTTAAAACACACAATTTATGTTATATACAGTTTTTTCGTGAGTTCTCTTTTTTGAGACATTCCTTATTTTTGGTTTCTGCTGTGAAAAGCTTATACTTTTCTCATACAGGAACTTGTCAACTCCTATCTATATAAACAAAGGAACTTCATTGACATAGCAACCAGCTTTTGACTATCATTTTAGCCTATGGTTGTCCCTTATTTCGCTTCTACTTACAAGGAAGCAAGTAATAAGACTATTTCTGCTCATTTTTTCTGATTAGCATAAAGTAAATAGAAGTATAAAGTTTTTAAGACTAATTTGTTGCAGGGATATAGAGAGCCATGTGAATGGTACACATCAGACTTTTTTTTGCTTATCTTCGGATACCAGTCTTTGTAGTACTTCTCTGTTACTGCTATTGCTTGTAATTTGTTATTGCCACCAGAACATTTAGAAAAAAACAAGCCTGGAATATCTTTGTTATTAATTGATGGTCTGTGTCTATTTTCCTTCTCTCCCTCCCTCCCTTTTTTTTTTTTTTTTTTTTTTTTTGTAAATATGTCATCTATAAACAAATTAAATAATAGTGACATAATTTGCAACTCTATCTTAGTTTATCTGTACTCTCTACCTGGTTTGTTATTTTATTATTGGTCATCTTTTTTGCAAAATTTATTATCGGTATACATCCTCTGTGTTAGTCTTATCAACTTGGCATTCACTGCCTTTTCTCTCAGCTTGTTCCAGAGTGCATATCTTTTGATAGTATCGAATGCCTTTTCTGAGTTTACAAAAAACAAAATTACCCTTTTTTTATAACTTAGGTGTTTGTCTATAATGGTTTTTACTATGAAAATATTGTCTACTGTACATTTCCATTTTTTAAATCCTCTTTGGAATTTCTCTCTCTCTCTCTCTGTTCGTTCCTTTAATCTCTTTACTATCTCCCATATATATATATATATACCTTACCTATCACTAATAAAATACTAACGCCCCTATAAATCCCCTTAAAAATTGACACAATCACCCCCAATTTCCAGGTTTGTGGAATCTTTAAATACTTAGTGTGTACTTAGCACATGAAACAATTCCTTGATATTGGCTTATCTCTTAAATAGAAATTGTTACTTCTTAGCATTCATTTTGTGTGTATGTATGTCCAAGTGATGAAACATTGAGGAAAACATAGGAGCCAAGCTTAAGAAGAGAATCATTTCAAGCATAAGGCAGTTTGCTTCTGAATGCTTTGATGTGGAGACTTCTGTTTAAGGAGCTTTTTAAGATTTGCAGATGCACATTTTATACATTAGAAAATGATTTTTAATGACTGCATAAAAATGATTTACCTATTCATGCAGTAAATTGTCACTTTGAAATGTTTAAAATATGCAGAGGCAAGTAACAAAGTTTTAAAACCAGAAATTGCTTCAATTAAAATCACAGTTCAATTGTTTGCACTGGATCTGCCTAAGATGGTACTTAGTGGACCAGTTCATTCCTAGCATTCTAGTATAGTAATATAATATGATCTGCTGCCAAACATTCAGCCATTTTTGTAATGTAAAGAAATTAATTATCAAACTAAATGATTTAAGCTAAGACCAAGCAATGTCGATTCCAATTTTGCAGTTATAGAAGCATAAACTTTATCATACCTAAATAGGAAATCTATAAACTGCTTTCAGAATCTGGATTTTCATCCTTTTGCAAGCTAGCTGAAGAACTTTACGAATTATTATTCAGCCAACACAATGCACGCTGAGCAACATCAAAATCTGATAGAGGTAATATTTTCTAAATGCAGATCTATAGCATTTCCAATTCCTCTGCTGTACCAAGCATCATTCCTTTGTTAATAACATACATCTGTCAAGAAAGAACCGGGAATTGATCATTTAAAAATCCTGTTTAAAAGGGAATTTGAAATTATTGTTGTCGATAGGTTGCTACAATTTTCCTCTATACCCATGCAGAGTTTGATCATCATCTGCCATCTAGTTTGTTTACAGTACGCCATTTTGTTAGTTCATCTCAAAGGTGATTTGCGATTTTACGATGGATACAAATATTTAACAAAGAATCTGCCTCAAATTTTGCATTGCAAATGGTATTTCGTGTGCCGAATCACTGAAAATGTTACAGACGTAAATCGACTTTATCAAAAACACGTGCATATAAGTGGTACAGTGCATTCAAAAGTGGTCGAGATGTGGTGGAAGATTTGCCTCGCTCTGGTCGGCCATCAACGGTTTCAACTGAACTGAACATTGCTAAAGTGAAGAAAATGGTGTCTGAAATTCGTCATTTAGGTCTGAGAGAGATTGCCGCTGAGCTTTCTGTGTCTCACGAATCGATTCGTACCATTTTAAACGATTGTTTGGGCATGACACGCGTTGCAGCTCGGTTAGTTCCGAGAGACTTGAATGTTCTACAAAAACTCAATCGCGTAAGGATTGCTGAAGACATGCTAGAACGAGTCAGTTCCGACCCCACATTCATGAAACGCATTGTAACTGGTGATGAGACGTGGGTTTATGAGTTTGACACTCAAACCAGTCAACAAGCTTCCGAATGGCGCCTTCCAACTGAACCAAAACCTAAAAGGGCACGTCAAGCTCGATCAAAACTGAAGGTCATGTTGACAATTTTTTTCAATTATCGCGGTGTCGTGCATTTAGAGTTCTTGCCAGAAGGTCAAATGATAAATAAAGTCTATTATCTGAGCGATATGCGGCGTTTGAGAGAACAAATACAGCGAAAAAGGCCAGATTTGTGGAATGACAACTTGTGGATTCTGCACCACGATAACGCACCAGCTCACAAGGCTATTATTGTGAACGAATTTCTGGCCAAAACTCAACAAATTTCACTGAACAACCACAGTATTCACCTGATCTGGCTCCTGCTAATTTCTTTCTCTTTTCAAAACTCAAGTTACCACTTCGAGGCACCCGTTTTCAGTCGATAGAAGACATAAAGGAAAATTCGCTGTGACAATTGACATCGATTCCTAAAAGTGCCTACAAAAAATGGTTTGATGATTGTATTATTTTTTGGCATAAATGTATAATTTCAGTAGGGGCCTACTTTGAAGGGGGTAAGATAAAATTGGATAAATAATTTATTTTTTGTGTTTTATTGGCAAATTTCCAGAACTTTCTTGACAAAGTAGTACATTAAAGTATTTATTGTTCTTTGTTAACTTCTATTGGTATTTGCCGTTTTCTGTTATTGTTTTTTAATGGAATAGCCAGTATGACTTTCAGTAGGAGAAACTGAAGGAATCAGATCACATTGTAGAATTTCTTCTAGTTTGATTTCTCCAGCTTGCAACTAGAGAGAACTCTTGCAGCCATTTCCTATGATGGCTATTTTAACTAACTTTTATACAGTAAAGAGTCTAATATGTGCAGTATGACTCTAATATGCCATACCTAGGAACAAGAATAAGAAAGCTAAAATTTGTCCAAATCTTGTTTCTCATTCCCAAGACTTGTGAAGGTTTGCCGTTAATTGTGAACACTTCATTATAAAACATGTATTTTAATTTTGCCATTCTCTCATTCTGATTTATGTTCTTGGTTATTGTGAACAGGCCTTAATACAAAAAGAGTTTGTGTTCTATGCATATAAATTATAAAGTTTTAAAATGTTATGTACAAACTTACATTACCTTGTGATCCTTTTAAGACCCAGATACACTTCCCACAGCAGATTTCCAAGACTCAGAGGATCGTTATCTAATATCCCAGATACAGATGGATCATTAAACATGATGGGTTGTTGTGTCTTGAATATCTCGGTCACAATAGGCATACCAATCTTCACAAACTGCACAGAATAATGCTTAATGTTACCAGCGACAAATAAAACTGAGTTTAGTTCAACTTAGACGTCTATACTTATGAAATATGGAGAACACTATAATACAAACATAGCGGTATCATAAAAAAACATACTTCCAAAAATTGCTTTGATGTTTTAAGAATGTCATGCAGCAGGAAATTGTTGTTAATTTGCAGAAAATGTATGCAAAAATAAAGCAAAGGCCACAGATACTTTATTCCAAGCGATATATACCTTATAGATGATCATGACTTAGCAACTGAATAAACAGAAGACATAGCTAAAAAATCTAATGTGTACCATTCACATGACTTTCTCTATATCCCTGAAACAAATTATTCTTAAAAAGCTTATGCTTCTATTTACTATATGCTAATCAGAAAAAATTAGCAGAAATAGTCTTATTACTTGCTTCCTTGTAAGTAGAAGTGAAATAAGGGACTACAATAGGTTAAAGTGATAGACAAAAGCTGGTTGCTATGTCAATGAAGTTCCTTTGTTTATAGGGATAGGAGTTGACAAGTTCCTGTATGAAAAACGTAAACGTTTTTCATAACAGAAACCAAAAATAAGGAATGTCTCAAAAAGGACGAACTCCATGAAAAAAAATGTATATAACATAAATTGTGTGTTTTAATGTGCTCTACATTTTTTGTGGACAAAGTTTTTGTCCATCTCTTACGGTTTAGCAGTTATTCAAAATTCAGTAAAATTCATCCAGAATAAACTATTCTTCAGAGGCTATTCCCAGAAAATTGAAGATATACATTTTATTTGTCAGGTAAATATCTTTAATATATGATATTTTAACCAAAATCGTTAGAGCCATTTTTGAGAAAATCAAAATTTTCGAAAAAAGTTCCATGTAAAGGGTAGTTGGGGGTGAGGAGATTTTTCTCAAAATCTTCGTGTCGCATCCCTAGAAGATACTAAACTTAAATACCAAGTTTGGTATTTTACCCACTTTTCGTTTTTGAGTTATCGTGTTCACAAACACACGGACACACACACACACACACACACACACACACACACACACACACACACACACACACACACACACACACACGGACCTTTTTGTGAAAATGCTTTTTTTGGATATTGGGGACCCTAAAACATATATTTCTGGTGAAATCTCGCTATCGAATTTTTGGGTGGAGTGCAATACCTTCTCTATACACTATGTACATAGTGTGTATAGAGAAAGTAAAAAGAAACATAAAAATCTGTTTATAACTGTATAGTCTGCAATACTTAAATAAAAATCTTTTAATAATCTTTTAAGAAAGTTTTGTTGTATTCCCTTTACATCCTAAGGAGAATGACAATTACAACCATTGGGGTAACATGAGGGCCTCTGGTTCACAAAGCTGTGGGTTCACACCCAGCAAAGGGCAGATTTTTTCAGTCATAAAAATCCTCAGGAAGACTTCATTTGGATGGGAAATAAAGCCATTGTTCTGTATCATAGATTTATGGCATGTAAAAGAACCTCAAGCCCGGTTAAAAGAGGTCTCTGAGCAAAATTAAGTGGCCCTTCATGCCCAATTTAGAATGTCACACTGAGAACCACAGTAGTCAAGGATGCATCCACATATAAAACTCAATCTAATTTTATTAATTTTATGTGGTGTAATCAAGTTCATTTATAAAGTATGCTAAATAATTGTATAAAAAGAGAAAATTATGTCCACTTGTCAGAAATTACCCAACAGATATCTCCCTCCCTCTCCTTTTTCCCCAACATTCAAATTTTGGGTGGGATATAATACACTATGTATATGTAGTATGTGTAGAGAAAATAAAAGTGGAGTACAGTGTGCAAATTCTGGTAAGAAGATCATAGAACCAATTTTCTTTGAAGAAACTGTATATACTATGTGTATAAAATATTTGCTCAGACTTTGTGGAGCAACTATACAGTATGTAGGGATATTTTTAACAATTGATGCCAAATCTCACACTTCTAATCAATCTTAACAATACATCGGCAGTTTCTTTCAGGACCATGTTATCTTTGAAGATTTTTGGCTTCCAAGATCATTGGATTATTTTCTATGGGAATATCTCAAGGCAAGAATCAATAGTACAACACCACAAATCATCAAAGATGGAAGGAAAATATAACCATCAATATAAACAACATGAGCATAAGATATATTGAAGCATGTATCCAAGATGGTGAACCCCCTTCAGAAGAAGGGAGAGCATATTCAGTACATCTTGTAATCGATATTTCTCCAAGAGATAACCTTCATTCACACTTTGGTACTTTCCTGTATATTTATTTATTTGGTCATTATATTTACTTTTTAACAAGCTGGATACCCCATTGAAGGCTCTGAATAAGACAAGTATGCAAATTTGTAACGGTTAGAGAAATATGATATAAAGCTTTTTGATTAAATTTCACTACTGTAATAAGAAGAATGGTTATGTTCTCAGTTATCAAGAAATGTAGTGCTGAGCCTTTAAGAGAGTTAGTGCAAGCTAAGGAATGTTAATATTACATATAGTGTTTAACTTACTTTCTCACTATAGATTCTATATGCAGAGAGCGCATATGGATATTTGAAGAACCTAAAAGAAAAAATATATATTTATTCTGCCAGCTATATTGTAATTCTGTGTTGTGTTTGTTCATTTTGTGTTTTTTAAGTATGTCTATAGATACATAAAAGATGAACCACTAAATGATCAAGCTACACAAATAAAAACACCATTAGTGAGTTTTACTTTTCTTATTATTGTACTATATCATTTTTTTAAAAATCTGATATGTTCCATTTACATGACTTTCTCTGCATCTTTGTAACAAATTATTTTTAAAAATCTTACTCTTCTACAAATTTCATGTTAATTTGAGATAAAAATTAGCAGAAATGGTCTTCTTACTTAGTTTCTTATAGGTAGAAGCAAATAAGGGAATACACTAGGCTAAAATGATAAAAAAATCTTTTAAAAGCTGTGCTATGCAATTAAAATTCCTTCTGTTTGCATGACCAGGAGTTGACAATTTCTGTATGAGAAAAGTGTAAGTTTATTAAAATTGAAACCAATCATAGGAATATCTCAGAAATCTTTAACTTCACCAAAAAATTATAAATGACACAAATTGTGTTTGATATTTAACCAACTTTTTCTCTCTCTTCCTCCATCCATCCCTCTTCCTCTCCTCCATCCCTCTCTCCCCCTCCCTATCTCTCTCACACGCTTGCACATATTGTTATAGAGACATAGTGAATGGAACATATCAGATTTTTTTTTCTGGATACAATTAATTAAATGCATTGATGAATAGGTAGAAGTGCAATTTAAATCATGTAGTTAGTAAGTTATTTCAACTTTGATATATTACAAATAAAGAAGTTACTCACCTCTGAAATGGATGATCCAGGTGCTTACTGGCATATTCTAATGAGACAGACATGCAGTTTGTTATCTCCAGCAGGCTCTTCAGTCTTTCTTCTTCATCAGGCATGTCCTCCACCTGCATCAACTCCAAACACCTGTATAGAAATAAAACATCTGATACATTACATTTACAAAG
The DNA here is from genome assembly GCA_030762935.1 of Hymenopus coronatus. Lineage (NCBI taxonomy): Eukaryota > Metazoa > Arthropoda > Insecta > Mantodea > Hymenopodidae > Hymenopus > Hymenopus coronatus. The sequence continues at coordinate 12,784,865 of CM060893.1, read as the reverse complement.
TTCTCCCCAAGTTCCTTTACAAACTATCCTTACAAAGTTTATATCTGCAGCATTTTAGTCAACATAATCACTACCAAAAACTTTCATTGTAGATACAAGGAATATACAGGAGGTATACTAAAATCTTTAAAAAATTGGATCACATTATGCTGCTTTTGAAATTCCATACTCTTTGCACAGGAAATAAAACAATGGTGCGTTAAAACTTCCAAAAAATGCTTGAAAATTTAAATCAATAACAATGAATAACTCAAAAAGTTTCATACTTCAAAAAATACTTATTAGACATAAATTATATACCTTATGCATTCTAGTGTTTTATGTAGTAAGATTTTGTTTATCTTTTATGGTTTACCAGTTATATAAAAGTAATTCAGAATGAAGAGAGACTATTCCCAGAAAATTAAACATTACATTTTGTCATACAAATATGTTCAATCACACCCTAAAGCTTTTTTAATTAAAGTTGTTAAAAATATTTTGTAAAAGAAAAATAAAAATCTGATGTGTTACACTCACATGACTTTCTCTAGCTGTTCTACAAACTTCTTACATAAGATTATTCTTCTTTCTGCACCTTGCTAATCGTGGTACTCATTAGCACAATGTTCTTATTACTTAGTTCCATATAAGTAGGAAGAAAAGGGAATATACTTGGCTAAACTAATAGTCAAATGTTTTAAAAGCTGTCGTTATGTGATTGCCATTACAAATCGCTTCTTTTCTTGGCCAGGAGTAGAACAAAAGAAAAACGGACACTCCCGTCTGAGAAAAGTATAAGTACTTCACAACTGAAACTAATAACAATAAGTACCTCGAAAAAGGTAAGCTCCACGAGAAAAATATATATGACATAACTTGTGTATTTTAAAAAACCTACAATTTTTTATATAGCAAGTTTTTGCCTATCTCTTATGGTTTACTAGTTATGCCAAATTAAGCAAAATTCATCCAGAATAAACAGGTCTTCAGAAGCTATTCCCAGAAAATTCAAGATATAAATGTTATTTGTCAGATAAATATCTTTAATATACAATATTTTAATCAAAATCGTTAGAGCCATTTTTAAGAAAATCAAAATTTTCTAAAAAAGTTCCATGTAAAGGGTAGTTTGGGGTGGGGGGATTTTTCTCAAAATCTTCGTGTCGCATCACTGGAAGATACTAAAGTTGAATACCAGGTTTGGTATTTTAGCTACTATTCGCTTTTGAGTTATTGTGTTCATACACACACCCACACCCACCCACCCACCCACGCACGGACCTTTTTCTGAAGATGCTTTTTATGGATACAGGGGGACCTAAAACGTGTATTTCCGGTGAAATCTCGGCATCGAGTTTTTGGGTGAAATACAATACTTCTCTATCCCTATGTAAAAATCTGCCATGCAAATAGTATTTTGGGGTTGAAGGGACTTCTTGAAAATTATGTCTCATCTTTGCAAAACATCAAACTTAATTCCAAGTTTTCTGTTATTTTACTTTTTATTTTTGAGTTCACAGTCTCATCTACTGTTACTGTGAAAATGGAGTTTTATTCATAGGACCTCAAAACATACATTTCTGGTGAAGCTCAATGGAAACCTCTCAGCAGAGATGTGGGTCATGTTATTTATAAACATTTATATATGTATTAAGTACTAGATATCTGGTACCTTGATTGTGTCCATCAGAGTCATTTACAAGGGGAAGATTATATTTTCTTAAGTGCACAATAGTTGGATTTGTTTTAACTGTTTAGATGTTCTGCAACATGGCTCAGAGTATTTTTTTGAGATTACCGAGATATTTGATAGTTTTTATTGAAGTTGGCAACTGTTGTATTTTCTCATACTTCAGTACCAAATTAAAGATGTGAATGGATTAAGGAGCAATAATTAATTTTGGGAGTAATTTTGATTAGATATTTCAGAGCAAATTGGGTTTTAGTAATATAATTTTTTAACTTATCAATGTGACTTGTGAATAAGAGTGATTTTTCTAAACTATAAATAATTTTACATTTTCAATACTTTCGCTGGATTATTGCCATCATATAACTTAATTTGATAGGTAGTACGTTTAGTTCTAAACACCATTAATTCTCTTTTTTACTTTCTCTACACGCACTATGTGCATAGTGTATAGATAAGGTATTGCACTCCACCCAAAAATTTGATTCTGAGATTTCACCAGAAATATATGTTTTAGGGTCCCTTATATCTAAAAAAAGCATTTTCACAAAAAGGTGTATGTGTTCGTGTGTCTGTGAACACGATAAAAAACGAAAAGTTGCTAAAATACCAAACTTGGTATTTAAGTTTAATATCTTCCAGGGATGCGACACAAAGATTTTGAGAAAAATCCCCCCACCCCAAACTAACCCTTACATGGAAAAAATTTCAAAAATGTTGATTTTCTTAAAAATGGCTGTAACGATTTTGATTAAAATATTGTATGTTAAAGATATTTACCTGACAAATAAAATGTATATCTTGGATTTTCTGGGAATAGCCTCTGAAGACTACTTTGTTCTGGATCAATTTTACGGAATTTTGCATAACTGCTAAACTGTAAGAGATGGACAAAAACTTACCACATAGAAAATGTAGAGCACGTTAAAACACACAATTTATGTAATATACATTTTTTTCGTGGAGCTGATCGTCTTTAAGATACTTCTTGGTTTTAGTTTCAGCTTTGAAAATCATATACGAATTTGTCAACTCCGATCCATACAAACAAAGGAACTTCAGTCACATAGCAACCAGCTTTTGACTATCACTTTAACCTATGGTACTGCCTTATTTCGCTTCTATTTACAAGGAAGTAAGTAATAAGAACTGTTTCGGCTAATTTTTTTCTGGATTAACATGAAGTAAATAGAGGCATAAGCTTTTTAACAATAATATGCTCCAGAGGTGTAGAGAAAGTCACGTGAATGGAACACGTCAGTTTTTCGGAGTTTACAAACATTTAAATCTCCAAAGTAGTTTAACTTTAGTGTCATTCAAGGTGGTTTCTACATTAAAATAGTAATGTCTGTGACACAAAAGTGGCTCTTGAAAGATTTGCATACTGAAACAGTTTCACATCTATAGGAATGACTAATATAAATGCTTAAAATATGATAATATAATACCTTGCTGACAGTTCCTCCTCTATGGTGTTTATTACTGTGGTCCTAATGTTGTCCACTAGCACAAGGTCGCACTTTGACTGGTTCAAGCTGTCCAGAATGGACAATGTTCTACAAAACAGATTTAACATTACATTTAGTCAAAAAAATGTTCTGTCTCATAATATTATATAATAGGTAGTCCAAAAACATACATATAGAGATTTCTCTGTTTTCAGATCCCATGTGTGCATTTGGGAGGGAGAGAGAGAGAGGGATAGACAGAGAAAGGGAGGGAGGGAGAGAGGGACAGAGGGAGAGAGCGAGAGGGAGGGAGAGAGAGCAAGAGGGCAGAGGGAGAGAGAGGGAGAGGAAGAGAGAGAGGAGAGAGGGGGGGAGGGAGGGAGAGGGACAGCTCAGAAACTAAAAGTTGGAAATACAAAAGTTGATATTCAAGTTTGGTATCTTCCAAGGAGCCGGCACGAAGGTTTTCAAGAAAATCCCTCCACCCCAAACTGCCCTTTACATGGAAAAAATTTCGAAAAATTTTATTTTCTCAAAATGGCTCTTAACAATTTTGATTAAAATCTCTCATATTTAAGATATTTACATGCCAAGTGAAATGTATATCTTGAATTTTATGGGAATAGCCTCTAAAGACCTCTTTACTCTGAATGATTTTTTTTAATTTTGCGTAACTCACAAAAAATGTAGTTCACTATAAAGTACACAATTTATGTCATATACATTTTTTTCGTGGAATGGATTGTTTTTGAGATATTCTTTGTTATTGGTTTCAGCTTTAAAAAAGTTATACATTTGTCATACACTAATTTTTATCAACTCCTGTCCATACAAACAAAGGAACATCAGTCACATAGCAACCAGCTTTTGACTATCACTTTAACCTATGGTACTCCCTTATTTTGCTTCTACTTACAAGGAAGCAAGTAATACGATTATTCAAAGTCATATGAATAGAACACATCAGAGTTTTTTCCTAGAAGAAGGTATGAAGTGATAGTAAACAGTAATAAAAATACTTTTGAAGAATAAATGGTTTGAAAAAGTTTTATTTAAGCAACAATAACTATATTGTTTAACTTACTATTTAATAACTTTAAGAATCTTATAAGCTAGTAGTAACATAGAATATGAGTTTGTTATTATTTTAGCCATGTAAATATGTGAAAAGATAATATAATCATATGTAAGGATTTTAAATTGTGCTGGAAATCAGTACTTAGGGTAGCTGCCAGATACCATCAGCCACAGTTTAGGTTGTATAATAAAATTAGAATTATAGAAATAGCTGCTTACCGGTTATTTTCTTCTTGTTTTATACTTGATGCAGAAAAGTTTATTATAAGTATATTTTCAGTGAAGGTTTAGAAAGTGTAATTTATATCATACAAAAAATTTAAAAAAATATTAAAAATGTACTAATAACAAAAAATGGGAAGAGTGTTTATTCAAATTTGAAATAATAGTAATATTAGAAGTTAATTTGAAATTGTTAAAAGGAATATTTATTAAGTTGATTAAAAGTAAGATTAAATATATTATACAGATAAAACAAAGAACTTATTTAAATATAAGTAATGTAAAATTTGGGAATTGCAGTTTATTTAGTGCTAAATTGTGCTATGTTGGTAATTTGCAAGTTAGAGTTATTAATTAAAACGCCCCATAGGATTATTCCCGTTCTTTGTTGCACTTGCCATTACAGGAATCCATTTATTGAGTATATTATTGCATACTACAAAATTATATTCACATAAGTTTCAATTATGGAATATATCACTCAATTCACTATTTATAATGCATATCAGTAAATGTTTAACTAATGTATAAGAAACATCGCACTTACTTGACAAAAATGATTGCAGTGTCTAACTCATCACAAAAGTTCTTTGGTATACGTTGAATGCCAGAGAGGCAGCGTGGCACCAGCTTCTTCGTGCTTTCCCAAAACTGTCTTTGCTAAACAGAGATACCACTGGTGATCATTTCGAAGGAATGAAAGCTAGGATTTCACTTATTTTAAAAAAACATCAATTAACATTTCATAAAATGCTATATTTATTTAATTTACCTACTTCTTAACAAATTACTAGATTTTACATGTGCTTCCATCATAATTCTGGTCCATTATTCTAATTCATCATATGTTTGTTTTTAATCATTTTGCAGCCCTAATTAAAAGCACAGGAAATAGAATTTTGGGATGAAATAACAAGAAATTATTACTTATAATTTATAAAAAGTGCCCAACCTATTTGCACAGTGACAGTATGCTTGCGTCTGGTGCGTGGGACCTGGGTTCAATTCCCAGTATTGGCATTGAGATTTTCTGTCCCACTGGGAAGCCACTCGCAGTCAACTTTGATAATTCTTTCACTATTTAAAAGCACTGTTCTTCCTAACAGACATAGACTCTAAAATCATGTAAACAATTTTAAAACTGAAGGGCTTGCATATTCATATCACCAAATTTTAGTTGCATTTGTGGAATATCGTTTGAGAATTTACTGCGAACATGACAAAATTTAATAATTACAAACTCAAAAGTGTAAATGAGAGGGCTTAAAATCTTTTAATATTGAGTTATTCAAAGGAGGGAGTACTCATTCAAACAATAATATTAGGTTATGTCACAAGGTTCAATGAATGGACTGTTCCAAAAAGTGGAACTTTCTGGGTTGAATCTGCTCCTTATGATACAAAAATTGTAATCATTTTAACATCACTATACCTTTATATTATCAAATAGCTGCTCTTGAAGAGGAACAACAAGACCCTGTAACAATGAAGATAAGACGAATATGTCCACTTGGTCTTCAAATTCTACATACTCCAACCACTTGGCCAGCTTAACAGCTGAAGGTGACAATCCACACTGTGAACTGTGCTGTACCAGAATCTTCTCTGCTATTGGTGACAACCTCTCATTCAATGCATTCTAAGGCAAGAAAAACCTTCAGATACTTAATATATTCAGATAAGTTATTCATTTCTATAGAACCACCAAAGAACAGGGTTATTCAAAAAGAAAGAACAGATTTCAAATATTTATTGCTTCCAAACTACAAAAGATAGAAACATGATTCCAACGTTCATGGAGATAGAAAAGTGTACATTTTTATAATATGCATTCAATATGAGCACCGTGTGTTACACGACATATGTCAAAACGGTGGCACATTTCTTGCCACACACGAATCAGCTGGCCTCCAGTTATCGAATTTACAGCTTCAACAATTCGATGTCGTAGATCTTCAAGAGTGCCAGGCATAGGAGGGATAAAAACACGGTCTTTTAGGTAACCCCACAGATAAAAATCACATGGAGTGAGATCTGGAGACCTGGGAGGCCACCGGCGATAAAGTTGATCTGCTCCTCCTCTCGCAATCCAGCATACTGCAAACGTGTTATTCAAGTAACGTCGGACATGGTAAGAGAAATGAGGCAGGGCACCATCTTGCATGAACAAAATTCATTGGAAAACATTAATCATTGAGTAAAATTGTCTTCTTCCACATTTTCTAACATGCCAATGTACAATTTGTATCGTTTGTTGTGGTCATCAGGATTCATTGCAGTTTGTATGTCTTCAGATGCAGACAATGTTTTAGAACTCACCATATCGTTGGTTGCTTGCTCGTGATGTGGATTTCTTTGGGATCCTTTCGTTGAACTGCAACAATGTACTCTAGCTTTGCTAATTGCAGCACACAAAATGATTTCTCTTGAAGTGTTGCTGCCATTTCACTACAGACATACAACAACAAACAACAGTGCCAATGTGGTCGTGATTGGAACTTCTATCCCCCACGCTATTTCAATTGTAAACCTTTCTCGCTCCATGAACGTTGGAATCATGCTTCTATCTTTTGTAGTTTGGAGACAATAAAATTTTGAAATGTGTTCTTTGTTTTTGAATAACCCTGTATATATTTCTATATTATTTATAACAAAGATTGAAATACCAACATTTTTATGGGAAATTTTAATCTTAATCGAATAATTAATGCTAATCTGCATGAGATAATTCTGAAGCCAGCTGTTGCAGTTTTAAAATTTATCTGAATGTATGTGCACACACATGTTGTGCATTTTGACACGTGCACATGTGTGTGTCACACACACATACAATTTGTCGTCCTCCGTGGTGTAATGGTTACCATGCTAACTTCATACCAAGGTCGCGATTTCAAACCTGGCGGAGGACAATAGACTTTTTCGGGTGTAAAAATCCTTAACATGGCTTCCTTCGGAAGGGAAGTAAAGTCGTTGGTCCTGTGTCTTAGATTTACAGCACGTAAAAGAACCTCAAGCCTGATAGAGAGGCCTCTGAGCAAAATTAATTGGCCTTTCACGCCCAATATAGAATGTGACGCTGAGAACCACAGCAGTTAAAGGGTGTCCATAAATAACACGCCATTTTTACACATACAATCTTTTTGGTTTTGATAGAGCACCGGTGGAATGCGATGGCAGGGGAAACCAGAGTACCCGTAGAAAACCTGCCCCAGCACTGCTTTGTCCACCACAAATCTCACATGCAGTCGCTTGGGATCGAACCTGGGCCGTCTAGGTGAGAGGTGAATGATCTAACCACTCGGCCACTAACTTTTTGGGTAGAATGCAATACTTCCTCTTGGACTGCCCCATGGTCGAGTGGTCAGCAAGCCGACTTCTTACCTGGAGGTCCCAGGTTCGATTCCCGGGCTGGGGCGGGGAATTTTTCTTTATCCAGAATTATTCCCTATCCCCCACAGAGTCTGGAAGTGGGAGTAGATGTGTGTGTGCTTGAGGAAAATAAAATGAAAATGGTTTAAACCTACAGACGAGTTGTTTCAAGTGCAAAGCCCCCCAATATAACCTTAGATGTTAAAGGGGGTGATATAAATGAAACAATAAAAACAAAAATACTTCCTCTACCAACTACAAATATCAGATAGATAAACCTTACAATTATACATTATGGTCTCAATGACCACAACATATTTTGGAATTTTAAACACTCATATTTACATCCCAGAAGAGGTAGAATGGTAACAGTGACTTCAATGGTGATTTTACATTTAAACAGGAAGCTATTGAAACATTGTTAACCGTGATTGGCAGGAAAACATATAATTCACAATAATTTACAACAGTTTGCAGTCTAAAACTTGGGATTTTGATCTTAAAGCAACATATGTTTTAAATGAGGCAAAAGCGTTCATTTCACATCTTGCAGAGAGGCCCCAACAGAGTTATTTCCACCCTCAGCTGAGGTTTATTCTTTAAAATAACTTTTTGTTTTCTTATAAATTGCAAAACCATATTTATTCTTGTGTTAATGGATTTGTACCTGTTGGAGTTGAAGTTCGTGCTGAAGCAGTACATGCAACAGTTGTTTGTATTCCTCAAATGCTGACTGGGAGTCTGTTTCAGAACCAAAAGACAACCTGAGTGTGACTTCTCCAACATCTTTGTTCTTCTCAGGCTTCTTCAGTTTGCAACACATAACGTCCCCAGCTGCTGGAATATCCTGCACAATCAAAGTTGCAACCATTTACCTTCTTGTTCCAATACTAACATAAAAAAAAATCTGATGTGTTCCATTCCATGACTTTCTCTACATCTCTGCAACAAATTATTCTTAAAAAGCTTATGCTTCTACTTAGTTCATGCTAATTGAGAGAAATTAGCAGAAATAGTCTTACTACTTGCTTCCTTGTAAATAGAAGTGAAATAAGGGAGTACCATAGGTTAAAGTGACAGTCAAAAGCTGGTTGCTATGTGACTGAAGTTCCTCTCTTTGCATGGACAGAAGTCAATAAATTCCTGTATGAGAAAAGTATACATTTTTTAAAGCTGAAACCAATAACAAGGAATATCTCAAAACCGATCAACTCCACGAAAAAAATGTGTATGACATAAATTGTGTGGTTTATCTTGATCTTCATTTTTAGTGTAGTAAGCTTTTGTCCATCTCTTAAGGCTTAGCAGTTATGCAAAATTCTGTAAAATTCATCCAAAATAAAATAGTCTTCGAAGGCTATTCCCAGAAAATTCAAGATATACATTTTATATGTCAGGTAAATATCTTTGATATACAATATTTTAATCAAAATCATTAGAGCCATTTTTGAGAAAATCAAAATTTTTGAAAAAAGTTCCTATAAATCTATAGGTCCATTTAAGTGTTTTAATAATTCAACATCTGGATTTATTTCATGATTAAATTTCCAAAAATGTTCTGCCACTTAAATGGAGCCATACATTTAATGGTTTGGGAGGAAATATTTATAATAAAGTATAAAATTCATACAATGGATTTTGATATACCACCAATTGATTCTCTCACTAAATTTGTTTTGATTCCAGTAGTTAGCAATACCTGAGTACACAATCCACCTAGTAGCAGTAACCATAACAATTTAAATAAACAACAAGAGCAAAAAGAAACTTAGACCAAAAGGAAACAAAGCTGAGGATGCAATACACCAATTTATTGCAAAACTAGTTCTTGGATTCCAAAAGATAAGTGAAGATGTGTTACAATTATTAATTATTATATTAATATTTGACAGCTAAATGTTGAAAATATTCTCAAGTAAATATTAAAAATTGTGTCATTAATGTTGCATGAATACAATAATCCATATTCACACAAGAAGCTAATAACCTCGCAGCTGAACACCAACAATCATCATATTCACTCAAGCCAAAATCAAAATTTCCAATCATATACATATCATACTATCCCTAAATATTTTCTCTAAACCTAAATAAGGCATGTTTAGAAAAAGATTTCTATCTGTGCATGCATACATATCAATTAAATTTAATACATCATATCTTTATATTCTAAAACATTTATACTTATTACTTTATATTTCAAAGCATTTAAGCCTGCCTGGGTAGTGTGGTGGTAGCGTGTCTGCCTCACATTCAAAAGGTTGTGAGTTCGAATCTCACTAAGGGTGAGTTACCCGGATAAGGTTTTTTTTTCGGGGTTTTCCCTTATCCTGAGAAGATGAATGTTGAGTAACTTTAAGCTCAATGGACTCCGAGATCATATGAGCATCATTTCATCAATTTCATTCATTGTCCGATATGACCATCCAGATGAAAAGACGTTATGCTAAAAAAAAAAAAATAAATAAATGAAAGACTTTTAAGATTTAAATACACAACCTTTAATGAAAATGGTTTTAAATTAATGAAATTAATTAAGAGCATTACTATTAATAAGTAGAGTGACGAAATATTACCTTTAAAGGTATTAGACATTGTCCAATAAACTCATTTGTATTTTTTCCTGTAACTTCTTTTATAAGTTTTCTCATAGTTTTGTAGTTCTTCACATGTTTGATCTTCAGTAATTTCTCTTGTAGTGTTTCTTGTGAATCATAATCCCTGGAACCAAATGAAATAAGTCAGCTTTGTTCATGATGATCAATAAGTAGCAAGGAAATGCTCTAGCAAAAGTAACATATTCGGTTGATCCATAAGTTTACAATGTTTTATCTCTTAAGTGATAATGGCAACATATGTGAGATATGAACATGAAGCCCGTATGAAAGAACTCATTGAGTCAGATATCAACACATTAAGGACTAAATGGCAAAATACTGTTAAGTGCTCTTATTGAATTTCTTATTGTAACATAAAATGTTTCAAGTATTTTTACTTTCTCTACTTAAGACACATTACACAAGGTATTACATTCCACCCAAAAATTTGATACCAATATTTCACTGATAATACATGTTTTATGGTCTTCTCTATAAACATAAAGTATTTTTAGAAAACGGTCGGTGTATGTGTGTGTTTTCTTTGGTAGTGTTTAACGCCCGCTTTTACTGCTCTGGCACAGCAGGCAATGACACTGATGATACATGAAGATAGAGCCCCGGTAGAATGTAATGGGGGGAAACTGGAGAACTCAGAGAAAACCCACCCCTGCACTGTTTTGTCCGCCACAAATCTCACATGCGGTCACTTGGGATCAAACCCAGGCCGTCTAGGTGAGAGGCGAGTGGTCAACTGTTTTGACTTCAATTTTATATGTTTAATACACTGACCAAAAAATACACTGAATATTTTGAATTTTCTATGAATATTCTGTGAAGCTCTCTTCATTCTAAATGAATTTTGTGTAATTTTGCATAAACGGTTAATCATAAATGATACATGAAAAATGTAGATCTCATTAAAGCGCATTTATGTTAAATAATATTTTTGTGGCATTGACCATTATAAAATATTTAATGCTATTGGTTTGAATTTTTAAACTTTTTTAATGTGCCAAGAAACCATTTCAGGTGTTTCTAGTAGTCAGGCAAAGAAAAGATTTCAAAACCAGCATAAAATGTCTACTTTTTAAAGACTACAATTGCTTCAGCCTCCTGTATCTTCTTCTACCTGTAATGAAATACATAATGAAACCTTTTTATAAGCCCATATCTTTAAAACCTTGAAGTAGAGAGAAATATAAAGCTTGTAAGGAAAATTGAAAACAAGTGGAAGAGAAAATCATATGAATGTAACACATCAGATATTCTATATTTGATACTTTGATGTTATTTTACATACAGATAGCATTCATTTTCTTTAACTTGCAAATTCAAGATATATTTATAAACACAGCACTTTAGATAACAAATGACAGTTGGCACATATAAGAGATTGTGTTTACTCCAAAATAAATAGTAAGAGTAATGGCTGGAGCAAATCAAAGGGCCTCCTGAAAGCCATATTTCAAAAAACTGAAAATCTGACGTGTATGTACATTTATAAATGCCTAATGCATCTAAAAATAGCTGCAGTAGTGAAAACAACCTTTTCATTACCAACGATAATATACACAAAAAATCTGAGGTGTTCCATTCACATGACTTTCTCTACACCTCTGCAACAAATTATTCTATTTACTTCATCTATTCGAGAAAAAATTAGCAGAAATAGTCTTATTACTTGCTTCCTTGTAAGCAGAAGCGAAATAAGGGAGTACCATAGGTTAAAGTGATAGTCAAAAGCTGGTTGCTGTGTGACTGAAGTTCCTTTGTTTGTATGGACATGAGTTGACAAATTCCTGTATGAGAAAAGTATATTTTTAAAAGCTGAAACCAAAAACTAGGTATGTCTCAAAAACGATCAACTCCACGAAAAAAATGTATATAGCTTAAATTGTGTTTTAACGTACTCTTCATTTCTTGTGTGGTAAGTTTCTTTCCATTTCTTACAGTTTAGCAATTATGCAAAATTCCGTAAAATTCATCCAGAATAAAGTACTCTGCAGAGGCTATTCCCAGAAAGTTCAAGATATACATTTTATTTGTCAGGTAAATATCTTAAATATACAATATTTAATCAAAATCGTTAGAGCCATTTTTAAGAAAATCACACACACACACACACGCACGCATGCACGCACACACATACACACACACAGACACACACACACACACGGGCCTTTTTCTGAAAATACCTTTTTTGGATCCAGGGGACCCTAAAACATATATTTCCGGTGCAATTTCAGTATCGTTTTTGAGTGGAGTGCAATAACTTCTCTATACACTATGTACATAGTACGTTTAGAGAAAGTAGAAATGGACATACATGTACAAAGAACAAACCAAAAACGTATCAAAACAGTTTTGACTACATGGCAGTTAAATTTTTCAATAAATTATCAGAAAACATTCAAAAACAGATAAAAATGAAAGCATTTAAATCAAAAGTAATGTCATACTTATTGGATCACCAGTTATACACAATAGGTGAATTTATTATGATTTAAGTACTTTTATCCTATTTAATTTGTAATGTTTATTTAATCTTTTTGTTTAATTTTAAACTTAATTTTAGTTTGTACTTCAGTTGTCGAGATCTTTGATGCATCACTTGTTTATGAGCATTGCTCAGTACTGTCAATGTCTGTGATGAATAATAAATAAATAAATCAACTCTCTCTCCGCCTATCTCCCCCACCCCCCTAATTTAAGAAAAATGTTCATCCCACCAACTAGTAATCAAACCCTAGACCTCTGGTTGAGAAATCAGATCACTGACTAAATTCAGAGTTTTGCTGGCAAACAAAAATGCTATGAAGTTATTCATCAACATAGTACCAACACAAGCAGCTGAACATTTTACACAGTATTAAAAGTTCCATGTTTGATGTTAAAAATAAATTACTTACCATACTTCAAGATGCAGCACATCATGTGTTAGATTTTCAATACTCCTGAAATGTAACAAAACAAAGAGTGTTATATAACTCAATATGATAAATTCAATTCAACAACACTTTGCTCCGTTCAAGGAAATAATGTATTTTAATAGCACAGAGAGTTTGAATGCTCATTATTGCTCAACATTACAAAAATCTAATGTGTTCCATTCACATGATATTTCTCTACATCTCTGCAACAAATTATTGTTAAAAAGCTTATGCATCTATTTACTTACTGCTAATCGAGAAAAACTTAGCAGAAATAGTCTTATTACTTATTTCCTTGTAAGTAGAAGGGAAATAAGGGAGTACCATAGGTTAAAGTGATAGTCAAAAGCTGGTTGCTATGTAACTGAAGTTCCTTTGTTTGTATGGACAGGAGTTGACAAATTCCTGTATGAGAAAATATGTTTTTACTTTCTCTACACGCATTATGTGCATAGTGTATAGAGAAGGTATTGCACTCCACCAAAAAATTCAATACCGAGATTTCACCGGAAATGTATGTTTTAGGGTCCCCTGTATCCAAAAAAAGTATTTTCAGAAAAAGGTCCATGTGTGTGTGTCCGTGTGTCTGTGAACACAATAACTCAAAAACGAAAAGTCGGTAAAATACCACACTTGGTATGTAAGTTTAGTATCTTCCAGGGATGGGACACGAAGATTTTGAGAAAAAATCCCCTCACCCCAAACTACCCTTTGCATAGAACTTTTTTTCGAAAATTTTGATTTTCTAAAAAATGGCTCTAACGATTTTGATTAAAATGTCGTATATTAAAGATATTTACCTGACAAATAAAATGTATACTTTGAATTTTCTGGGAATAGCCTCTGAAGACTACTTTATTCTGGGTCAATTGTATGGAATTTTGCATAACTGCTAAACGTAAGAGATGGACAAAAACTTACCACACAAAAAATGTAGAGCACTTTCAAACACACAATTTATCTTATATACATTTTTTTCGTGAAGTTTTTCCTCATTAGCATGAAGTAAATAGAAGCAAAAGCTTTTTAACAATAATTTGTTGCAGAGATGTAGAGAAAGTCATGTGAATGGAACACATTAGATTTTTACTATTGGATATTAGATAATGCTAACAATTGCTCTATTGATTCATGCATACTTTTATTTATATGATTATGAAGAATTAATGAATGTTAATGAACATCTTATTAAAAGAAGTGAGAGATATGAGGAAGCACAAGGACAAATTTTAAACAACCTCTGTAACAAAGATATTTGCTTATTATAGTCATAATTTGCATGAGAAATGTACGCACATGAATTTAAGGCACTATAAATATCTGACTCCGCTGGCAAACAGACCAAGAAAATTCCTGTTAGGCCAGCCACCCTTCCAAACAAAGGCTCTATACTTTATACATTATGCTATTAGAAAAACAACACACAAATTTAAATTAAATTGAATATTATTTATGGACCTCCTTAACTGCTGTGGTTTTCAGCATCCCATTCTATAATGGTCCTGAAAGAATGCTTAATATTGCTCAGAGGCCTCTTTATGAGGCTTGAGGTTCTTTGATGTGCTATAAATCTATGGCACAGGACCGCCAGCTTTACTTCACTTTCAAAGGAAACTATTTCTAAGAATTTTTACTCTTCCACTGGGTTTGAACAACTTTAACACATTGAAGCCCAGGCATTTCTTTAGTTGGAGTGCCAAGAAACCCAGGGTTTTACGCCTACTTTGAGTTATTATTTACAGTACATCAATTAAATCTGCCAAAAAGTATTGGGACAATCTAAAAGTATGGTATTCAGGGATTTCTCAACAAGTAAGAAAATAGTCATAACTTTCATATTAACATTTTATTTTATATTTGCAACAAGTATCAAATATGAGTTTGAAAAAAGCTGTGTAAAGCAGCTTACACTCCATTTATTGAAAGTTTGAAAAACTCTACCTCGGAATCGAAATTTTCCAGAACTTCATTTGTATACTGAATTTCAGCTTCAGTTCACTGAAGTCAAGGAAAATGCAGCATTTTAACATTTAAGAACACAAAATTTAACAAATAAATGACCACCTTCAAGGAAAATGGTGGGACTACCTGAGGGCAACCAATATTACTAACTCTCCTAAATTTCCTAATAGTTGCCTAAAGTAAGGACAGATGGTAGCACAAATCAGACAACGG
The DNA here is from genome assembly GCA_030762935.1 of Hymenopus coronatus. Taxonomy (NCBI): domain Eukaryota; kingdom Metazoa; phylum Arthropoda; class Insecta; order Mantodea; family Hymenopodidae; genus Hymenopus; species Hymenopus coronatus. The sequence continues at coordinate 12,769,372 of CM060893.1, read as the reverse complement.
AACGATAACTTATGTATGTTCTTTGCCGCATAGCCCAAGAGCAAGTTCAGGTCGTGGAATTGCATTAAAAGCATTAGAAATACCTGCCCGAGCTATACTCTGGTGTGGGTCTCATGAACATTTCGTACGGCCCGAGTTATACTTGAGCTTGGGCTTCAATGTGATCATATGTTTGTCATTGGTGAACAACTAAATGGGAGCACATGCATGTTACATCTTACATAAAGGGATACTAGAACACATACAGGATATGATGTCAGTCACAGCCTTCTTACATACATACATCAGAACCATAACCTTGAGATACAGAGTGGCCAAGTGGTCAAACCATTCACCTCTCACCTAGACGGCCCGGGTTCGATCCCAAGCGACCGCATGTGAGATTTGTGGTGGACAAAGCGGCGCAGAGACTGGTTTTCTCCAGGTTTTCCCACCATCTCATTCCACCGGGGCTCCATCTTCATGTATCATCAGTGTCATTGCCTGTGATGCCAGAGCAGTAAAAGCGGGCGTTAAACACTACCAAAAAAAATTGAGATCCAGAGTTACCCCTACATCATGGAGGATGACAAAACATGCACACATGCATGCACACTATAGATAGGTGATATAAAAAGTAAAAGTTACAATCAACTCAAATTATACTTATAAAAAGTTATCCTACTTAAAACATCACCAAAAGTTTTAAATCTTATATTTTAGGCAGCTAAGTTTTGTAGTTGAATACAGTTACTTTGGTTATACATACATTTAAACTTTGTCTTTTTTTGTTTAGAGTTGTAAGCACTAATTAAAAGAGGAATAATTGTTCCCTTATCACATTGCCTCACTAACAACAAACAACAATGAAATTAATATAAGGTACTTACAGGAGAAACTTTTCATTCCAGACTGGGGTTTGTGTTTCTGACTGGATAGTTGTGTTCTGTCTGTGATTGGTTGATGATGACAGATATAGGACACAGAATGGATCACTCAGACCTGTAACATTTTCCAACACATAACTTAAAGATTTCAACAGCCAAGACAAAATCAATGGCTTTTAGAGGGTTATATCACATAACTAATCATATTGTATGTGCTGCTGATGTATGATTGATCTTGAAATCATAGTACAAGTCTCTAATGCCTCCTTGGTCGAGTGGTCAGCGAGAAGTCAGCTGGGCCAGGGAATTTTTCTTTACCCAAAATTATTCCCTATTCCCTGCATGGTCTGGAATTATGTATGTGGAGTGAATATGTGTGTGTGTGTTTTTTACATTCGCATGAGTTTTTCAACACACTATCGTTTACTACTTTCTCTATCACTTTATCTGTAGTAGATAGAGGAATTCTTGTATTCCACACCACTAACATTCAATATAGAGATTTCACTGAAAATACATGTTTTGAGATTCTCTGAAAACCATAGGAAAAAATGCATTTTTAGAAAAAGCTGTGTGTTGGGGGGGGGGTGAGAGGGACTGAAGAAGTCAAATAAATACAAACTTGACATTTAAGTTTAGGACTTCCAAAGATACAAAAGATTTTCATGAAAATCTGCGCATCCCAAACTAACCATTACATAGGAAGTGTTACATTATTAAATATATGTATAAGCTTTCATGGCCCGTGTCCATAATTTAATAATATACATTTTTGGGCTGTTTTGCTGTGGTCTGTAGGTTAAAATATTTGGCTTGTTAACATATAAAACTGTTATATTATTCTTTATTTCCATAAAAATGTCTTTAATGGTTTTGATTAAAATACCATTGGCTTAGGGTTTTGCACGACAAATGTAATGTATATTTTGAATTCCCTATGAATTCTTGTGAATATTTCGAATAAAATTTTATAATTTTGATTAACTGGTAAACTATAACAACAGACAAGCACTTACTTTAGATAAAATACAGATCTCTCAAAAAAAAACAAAAAAACATAAGCACTATATATTATTTTGTTGTAACATTTAGCATTTCCAAAATATTCATTGCTGTTGGTTTGAAATGCTAAGCCACTGTTTCTTTCTTTCTTATGATTATGCAAATAGTACAGCATTTTACGACCAACTATTTAAAGCATCCTGTATCTAAAATTAAATGTGTAATGAAACTATTTTTGTAAATGTTAGCCTTGATAAATATGGCATAGGTAAGAAAAATATCTCATGTGTTGCATTCACATGACTTCCTCTAGTCACTCTTCTACAAACTATTCTTGCAACATCATCTTTTTCTCTTTACTTGTTAATTGAGTAAAACTTTCATGACACTTTTACAAATTCCTTGTAAATACAAGAGAGATACAGCTGGCTAAAGCAGTTAAAAAGAAGATCACTATTTGCTGGCATTGAAAATTAATACTCCTCATATGACTGAGAAAAAACAAATAAGCCTTATCATTTGAAAAGAAATATAAGTCTTTGTAAATTCAAACCAATACCTATTACAGAACATCTCAGAAATAGTTGATCCATAAACAATTGTTTTATATAAGTTGTGTGCTTTAACCAGGTTATCAGTCTAGATGGCTCAGTTGGTTAGGCACTAGGATTCTAATTCCAAGGTCCTGGGTTCAAACCCAGCCCAGACCAATGGTTTTTAAGTGTACTTAAAAGTGACAGTCCCAAGTCAGTAGATTTACTGGTATGTAAAAGGACCCTTGCAGAATCAAATTCTGGCATATTGGTGGCAGTGATCCTGTCAATTGTCAGCACCATTAACAAATAATTTAAAATTTAATTTTCAACAAGGTCTAACGTTTATGGTTTACCAATCATAAGACAGTCATTCACAATGAAGAAAATATTCCTAGAAGTCAATCATTTTCATGCAAATAACTTGAACATATGGCATTTTAATCTAAACATTAAAGGCATTTTTGAGAAATAACAATTATGATACATTTTCCATGTAAAAGGAAGATTGGAGTGGGGGATTTTCTTGAAAAATCTTTGTGATCCATCCTCGAAAGATGCTGAGCGTAAATTTCAGGTTTAGTGTTTAACTGATCTTTTGGTTTTGAGTTATAGTGTACATAAAAAAAACACACACACACTTTTTTTATTCAGGGTGACTCAAAATGTATATATTAAGATGAAATCTCTATATTGAATGTTTGGGTAATATAAAATACTTTCTCTGCTTACAATAGATGGGTAGTAGAGAAAGTAATTAAACTTTTGTATGACTTTAAACTTTTTGTAGCACAGCTATAAAAAAATCTGATGTGTACCATTCACATGACTTTCTCTACATCTCTGTGACAGATTATTAAGAGTACTCTTCTATCTACTTCAAGCTAAACGAGATAAAATTAGCAGAAATGGTCTTATTACTTAGTTCTTATAAGTAGAAGGGAAATAAGGGAATGCACTAGGCTAAACCGACAGCCACATGTTTTAAAGTATGGTTGCTATGGAATTGAAATGTGTTTCTTTGAGTGGCCAGGAGTTGACAAGTTCCTATATGAGAAAAGTTTAAATATTTTAAAACAGAAACCAATAAAAAGGAATATCTTGAAAACAATCAACTCCACGAAAAAAATGTATACAACATAAATGGTGTTTTAACAAGAGCTATATGTTTTGAGTTGTACTTTTTGTCTGCCTCTTATGGTTTACCACTTATGCAAAATTCATTAAGAATAAAGAGGCCTTCAGAGACTGTCCCCAGAAAATTCAAGATATACACTTTGTTTGTCATGTAAATATCTTTAATATAGGAACATACAATATTTTAATCAAAACTGTTAGAGCCATTTTTGAGAAAATCAAAATTTTCGAAAATATTTCCATGTAAAAGGTAGTTCGGGTGGGGGGATTTTCTTGAAAATCTTTGTGTCACATCCTTGGAAGATACTGAACCAAGTTTTGTATTTAATGGACAATTCATTTTTGAGCTAAGCACTCATGCACACATACACACGCACACACACAAATACTTTTTGGCTTCAGGGATCTCAAAATATATATTTCTGATGAAATCTCGGTATCAAATTTTGGGTGCAATATAACACCTTCTGTATACACTATGTACATAGTTTGTATTGAGAAAGTAATAATGATAGTGAGTAGAGGAAGCCACATGAAAGTAAGAGATTGAAAATATTAACAGATTTAGTTGGCACATATAAAGTTTTACTTACCATTTATACGTGTTGGTGCAAATATCCTGCCTTGTTGAACATCAGCACTCAGAATAACACTCGGAGACTGTAATAACAATTGCAATATCATTAATCTCCCTTCTTTTTAAAATCACTTGTATCTGAATGTTTTGTGGACATAAGCATACCTCTCTTGTTGAAGCTTTTTGTAGCAAGCGCACATGAGCATCATTGTCAAAACCAAAGGCACTCTTTAAGTAAGTGAAGACAGCTGGAAGTTCGTCTGGCCCAGAGGCATCTACTCCAACTGCATGCAGGATCTTATACAGCACCTCTGCATACAGCTGCTCCATCTGAAAACACAGAATATTGTACTGGGAGTCCAAATTACCATGTCAGGCAGTAGCATTTGTGACTCATTTTGGGAGATCTTAGGATCAAATCTCATGTAACTGGAAGTTTAAGTCATGTACTTCACTCCAGAGTAACTGTTAGCTTTGCTTTGTCCAGCCATCCATAAACATGAAATTACTCACAAGCCACTGCATGTGCAGAAGAAGAAAATATTGATATGGACTTAGAAAAAATGTTTCATATTCATGAAATAACTCAGAAGTTTGAGACAAGTAAAGTAGTAAAATAAATGTAAATGGCGTGTTATTTATGGACGCTCTTTAACTACTGTGGTTCTCAGCGTCTCATTCTAAATTGGGTGTGAAAGACTGATTAATTTTGTTCAGAGGCCTCTCTATCAGGCTTGAGGTTCTTTTACGTGCCGTAAATCTACGACAGCTTTACTTCCCTTCTGTAGGAAGCCATGCTAAGGATTTTTACACCCAAAAAAATCCATCATCCTCAGCCAGGTTTGAACCCAAGATCAGTATATGAAGTTAGCATGGTAACCACTACTCAAGTGAAATAGTTTGAGTATAATAACATGAGTTCAGGATAGTGACACTCATCCCACTTAAAATGAAATTTTACAAAACATATGCTTCAAGGCGTTCTTCAGTTGAAGAGTGACTGATGGCTGGGAGTTGCGCTCTGTCATTATGGTGGAGACATCTGGTGTTGTCAGCAGTAGCTCGTACTCGTGTGGTGGCATTTCAAAATTCATAAGCCAGCATCTGTGTTGTCCCAAATTGTGAGTGTTGCCAGGTTGTTCACAGGTTTAAGGAACTTTATTTCATTGTGTGATGCCAACCGAAAAGTACATCACAGAATACCTCTAATTAACACACATAGCCTCAGTCAACAGTTTCAACCAAGACATAATTGACAAAAAAATTGAAAAACATAAGAAGAAATTAACATTACAAAAAAATCACCATCTCTCCATAGAAAAACCAAAAGTTACATGTAAAAAATTCACATATCACCCAACAGCAGATAAAGAATTCAAAAAATACAACATATTTAGCTTCAATTCAACATAAAAAATCTTATGTGTTCCATTCACATGACTTCCTCTACATCTCTGAAAAAAAATATTATTAAACAACCATTGCTTCCATTTCCTTCATGCTGATGAAAAAAAAATTAGCAGATATACTCTTATTACTTGCTTCCTTGAAAGTAGAAACGAAATGAGGGAGAGTTCTAAAATAAGAGTAACTGATACCTTTAGTCTTAAATAATACAAAAATATTTTGTAAATCTTAATTTAATAAAATGAAACTAAGTTCATGTGCTCTGATATAGGTCAAACGTTTTAACTTTAATTGATCTGCAATACATGCTATTGTCGATAACACATACAAATGCTACTATTGTGGTCTAATTGTAGACACTTTTATACAAATTACTTTTAAAAAAAGTTAAAATGTGTTAAATGATGCAAACACACATGTGCTTTTAAAATACTTCAAACATAGTTAAAATAAGAACAAAATGAAGAATTGAACAAGTGCGTAAATGTCTATAAAAGGTGGTCAAAATGCCGACCTTGGAATTCGGAGCATAATAATTAATAATGATTCAAACATACCTGGCATATCACAAATACCATCATATGCTACAAAGATCCTAGCCATTAAATCATCTTCACTTTTAACTGTCGTCTCATACACAAGAGTCTGAACATGTCCCCAAAGGAGTTAGATCTGGTCATGATGTTGATGCTCCTTTGCCGATTCAGCGATTAGAATACGTTACCTTTAGGAGATCCCTTACTTACCTATTCACCGCAATAATGCCCCATCGCCTTGGAACCGCATTAACTGGCATATTCCTAAATGGATATCTTCCAAAAGTATGTTGTAAAAACTGTAGATAAATGTGGCCGTCAAACGCGGAGGTAGTAAATAGGGTTCTATGAGTGTCATTCACAATGTCAGCCCACATGTTCACTGCAAACCGGTGTTGGTAATTTGCAACTCTAATACCTCTAGGGTTTTCTTGTGCCCAGGTGTGACTGTTGGGTGTTGTAAGAAATCTTGATTGATCAATGCGTTTATGAAGAAACCACTGGACGAATTGTAGGGTTGAACGTCATCTGGCCTCAGTGAAATTATATGGATGCAATTGCTGTTCGCGCAGAATTCTTGTAACGGAAACCTGGATTGTATGCATGGCATGCACTATTGCTCTTGTGCTTATGGACGGAGATTAATGTAACCGATCGAGAACCGCCTCTTATAGAACCACTGTTCTTATATTTCTTTGGACTCCCGAGCGATGCGCTTATTTTTGGAAAGTTCCTGCTTCTCGCAGCCGTTGATGTGTGGCAGTAAAGGTGCTATGTATCCTTGGGTAAAGCTCAGCATAAAGATCTCATGCCCTTTCCGCATTTCCTCAAGTAGTACCATAATGCACGTCAAACATAAAGCATGTCTGCAAGTTTTGCATAAGTAAAGTGAATCATATTTACAAGAGGCTGTAAAAATAAATATCCTCCCAATAATCACTTTGGTAAAGTATATGCTGAGACCTTATAATCAGAACGACAAAGTGCAGTATTATAAGCCACGGAATCCCTTACAACGTAAGTAACAAAATGCAGATTTTAGGTTAATGATGATAAAAACAATATTAAAAACAGGATACAAGCGAAAGTCCAAGGCGCAAAGAAAACAAAACATAAGCGATCCGAAAGGAGCACACAATTTCATCTAACCCGACACGGCATTTGAAAACCTTTTATGTTCTCTTATCGCGATATCAAGATCTTTACGAACATATATTCCCGATCAAATACGCAATTGAACCCTCTGAATCTCGGCTTAAAATTATTCGGTGATATTCTGACTCACTCTATATAACTGTGGGCGAGAGAACACATGAAGATGTTAAACATAGATTGTTAAAAATACTAAGCTAATATTTGGATACGTAATTTATTTATAATGAATAGAAATGTAAGTGTAGTTTATAGGAATCCTGCTAATCTCTATCACATTCGTAGTATATACAGAGGGCATTCCATTCCACTCAACAAATATGTTATGTGTTCCATTCACATGATTTTCTCTAGCTGTTCCGTGTACAAACTATTCTTACAAAAGATTATTCTTTTATCCACATCATGCTAATCAAGATAAACATTAGCAGAAATTGTCTTATTACTTGCTAGTAAGTAGAAGAGAAATAAGGGGATACATTAGGCTAAAACGATAATCAAATCTTTTAAATGCTCATCACTTTGTGAAACAATTGAAGTTCGGTTTGCTTTGCGTGGCCCCATTTGAGAAGTTAGGCAGTTTAAAATTGAAACCAATGATAAGGAATATCTCGAAAACGGTCAACTATGTAAGAAAAAAAAATACATTGTTCCTTTTTGAAAGACAGAAGATGAACAATCGTTACTCTTAATGATTTTATTTTAATACAAACTCTTATATAAAGTAGTCTGCCTTAATTGTCGTTTACGGCACAAGGGGATCAAATCAACCAGATAACCTCCCAAATTCATTCCCATTGTCGGCTATTGCGCAACAAAGGAAATCTGCTAGACATGACCTTGGTAGGCGCATAAGGTTGGTGACTTTAGGTATGCAGCATGCACAACATTGCATGACCGGTGATGTCATCGTTGTCATATGACCAGACCACGCGAATGTGGGCTAGTGTTTTTTTTTATGTTTTTTTTTTAAAACAGTAACGAAGTCTGATCAGGACTCCGGTACTGTATCCCTATTTACTTTTCCCCTGTAGGTTTTACTGATTACTGGTTTTACTGTTTCTTTTACAAACATATACACATTGCACAAACATATAACACCCATGCCCAAGGCGGGACTCGAACCCACGATCCCCTGCCCAGTGTTCGGGCCTCACTGGAAGAGCTTTTATTACGGGAAAAATAGAAATATAGGAAGGAAAAGAAATTATTTGCCCTATCTCTTGATTCTTCCTTTTAAACTCTTCATTTCCGTAGGTTCTATGTACTTACATGATTCGGCAACAAAATTATCGCACCTGCGTAATCATTTTTACTTTCTCCATACGCACTATGTACATAGTGTATAGAGAAAGTATTGCACTCCACCAAAAAATTCGATACCGCGATTTCACCGGAAATATATGTTTTAGGGTCCCCTGTATCCAAAAAAAGTATTTTCAGAAAAAGGTCCGTCTGTCCGTGTGTCTGTGAACACGATAACTCAAAAACGAAAAGTCAGTAAAATACCAAACTTGGTATTTAAGTTTAGTATCTTCCAGGGATGCGACACGATGTAAGAAAAATCCCCCCACCCGAAACTACCCTTTACATGGAACTTTTTTCGAAAATTTTGATTTTCTAAAAAATGGCTCTAACGATTTTGATTAAAATATCGTATATTAAAGTTATTTACCTGACAAATAAAATGTATATTTTGAATTTTCTGGGAATAGCCTCTGAAGATTACTTTATTCTGGATGCATTTTTCATAACTACTAAACAGTAAGAGATGGACAAAAACTTAACCCACAAAAAATGTAGAGCACGTTAAAACACACAATTTATGTTATATACATTTTTTTCGTGGAGTTGATTGTTTTTGAGATATTCCTTTTTCTTGGTTTCAGCTTTGAAAAACATACTTTTCTCATACAGGAATTAGTCAACTCCTGTCCATACAAACAAAGGAACATCAGTCACAGAGCAACCAGCTTTTGGCTTTCACTTTAACCTTTGCTACTCCCTCATTTCGCTTCTACTTACAATAAAGCAAGAAATAAGACTATTTCTGCTAATTTTTCTCGATTAGCATAAAATAAATAAAAGATAAGCTTATTAACAATAATAATTTACAGAGATATAGAGAAAGTCATGTGAATGGAACACATCAAATTTTTAAATCTTGTATAATCAAGGCATAATTACTATGGGTTCGTTCAAAAACAAAAGATCAAATAACTCAACTTTTAGCCAATTTACAAGCATAAACTTCTATGCGATATAATGTCGTATACTTTCATTGTTAGCATCGGGAGAAGAAATGTGCTTGCAATATTTGACTATTAATGCACCTTCATATCATCCACTTCCTCGCGCTCATGCCTGGCTATAGGTCGACCACTCATTCCAGGTTCTTCATTCTGTTGCTCGTGCCGTTGGCTTTCCGACAGGCTTCTGACTCCTAGACACCCTTGTTATATAATTTACTTTCTCTATCCATACTATGTACATAGTGTGTAGAGAAGGTATTGTATTGCACCCAAAAATTCTATACCGAGATTTCACCGGAAATGTATGTTTTGAGACACCCTAAATCCCCCCCCAAAAAAAAACATTGTCTGTGGGCAGCATAGCTCAAAAACGAAAAGTCCATTAAATATCAAACTTAGTATTTAAGTTCAGTATCTTCCAAGGATGCGCCACGAAGGTTATCAACAAAATCCCCCCACCCCCAACTACCCTTTACATGGAAAAATTTACGAAATTTTTTTCAAAAATGACTCTTACGATTTTGATTAAAATGTCGTATATTAAAGATATTTACCTGACAAATACAATGTATATCTTGAATTTTCTGGAAATAGCCTCTGAAGACTACTTTATTCTGGATGAATTTTACGGAATTTTGAATAACTGCTAAACCGTAAGAGATGGACAAAAACTTACTACAGAAAAAATGTAGAGCACGTTAAAACACACAATTTATGTTATATACATTTTTTTCGTGGAGTCGTCGTTTTTGAGTCATTCCTGGTTTTTGGTTTCTGCTATGGAAAACTTATACTTTTCTCATACAGGAATTTGTCAACTGCTTCCATACAAACAAAGGAACTTCAGTGACATAGCAACCAGCAAGGCACAAAGCAAACATAGCAACAAGGAACCAAGTAATAAGACTATTTCTGCTATTTTAGTCTGATTAACATGAAATTTTTGCTGAAAAAATAATGTAGCACTTTTAATTTTCTAAAATCCAATCATGTATTAAATTATAAATATCCGAAATCTGAAACTACACTTGAAATCGCAAAAACGTTTGTAACTCAAGATATTGATATAAACATAGGTACGGAAATTATTACAAAGCTTTCAATAACTGTAGATGGAGTTGATTGAATGTGTTACACCGGCGCGCTTACCACTACAGTCCAGCAACACTGTTCACACGAAGACACCACATACTGGACACTCTCACTAGGGCTATAGCCGCTCTACTGGAAGCGTGCAAAGTGCAGGTTGCTGGAGTTATTATCTGCACAGAACCTGTTTTGGCGGAGGAGGGGGCGATAACTCTTTGCTTTTTAGGTTAGTGATGAACACACAGGGAACCTGCATTACAAACAAATGATTTAGCAACATTCTTTAAAAAATATCTGATGTGTTTCATTCACATGACTTTCTCTACATCTCTGCAAAAAAGTATTGTTAAAAAGTTTATGTTTTTATTTACTTAACGCTAATCGAGAACATTTAGCAGCAATAGTCTTATTGCTTGCTTCCTTGTAAGCAGAAGCGAAATAAGGGAGTACCATAGGTTAAAGTGTTAGTCAAAAGCTGGTTGCTATGTGACTGAAGTTCTTTTGTTTGCATGGACAGGAATTCACAAATCCCTGTATGAGAAAAACAAATTTTTCAAAGCTGAAACTAAAAACAAGGAATATCTAAAAAAAAGATCAACTCCACGGAAAAAATGTATATAACGTATATTGTGTGTTTCAATGTGCTCTACATTTTATATACAGCAAGTTTTTGTCGATCTCTTACGGTTTAGCAGTTATGCAAAATTCCGTAAATTTCATCCAGAAGAAAGTATTCTTCAGAGGCTATTCCCGGAAAATTCAAGATATACATTTTATTTGTCGTGTAAATGTCTTTAATATATGACATTTTAATCAAAATCGTTAGAACCACTTTTGAGAAAATCAAAATTTTCGAAAAAGATTCCATGTAAAGAGTAGTTTGGGGTGGGTGATTTTCTTGAAAATCTTCGTATCGTATCCTTGGAAGATATCAAACCTAAATATCAAGTTTGCTTTTTAACGGCCTTTTCGTTTTTGAGCTAGGCTGCCCACAGACAGACACACGGACATTTTTCTAAAAATGCTTTTTTCGGGTTCAAGGGGTTTCAAAACATGTATTTCTGGTGAAATCTCGGTATCGAATTTTTGGGTGCATTACAATACATTCTCTGTACATTATGTACACAGTACGTATAGAGAAAGTAATAAATATAATAAAATAACATCATTTTAATTGTTTTTTCCACACAAGTCGTGTGTAGGACAGGAGTTGGATAAGTAGAGTCAGACTGACAAATTCAACGCCATAGCCGGGATATAAACCACAGATCTCCTGGTCTCTAGGCGGTTGCTTTAGCTACCACTGAGCTACCATGGCGGCATAGCATTAAATTTCTCAACTGACTTGCATGCTTGCCGGTAAATCACAAGGTGGTCTCAAATTATTTTGAGATGACATAACCCTATGGCGATTTATAATGTCGTAGGTACCTTAAGCACCAGGATTACAGTATAGCCAACTGTTATGGTCAATTAGTTATAATTTAATTGTTTTCTACACACAAGCCCTGTGTCGGACAGGAGTTGGATAGGCAGCCCTATGGCCGGGATTTGAACCCTGGATCTCCCGGTCTCCAGCCGGTTGCTCTACCACTGAGCTACCATAGCAACATACCGGCATGGAATTAAATTCCTTAAGTGACTAGCATGTTTCCCGGTAAACCAAGGTTTGATTGACCAGTACATAACTGTTGCCTCTACCATGAAGCACAGGTTATTGTAAGTCGCCATTGGGGTATGCCATCTCAAAATAATATTTTGAGATCACCTTGTGCTTTACCGGGAAACATACGAGTCAGTTGAGAAATTTAATGTCATGCCGGAATGTTGCCATGTTAGCTCAGTGGTAGAGCAACCGGCTAGAGACCGTGGTTCAAACCCCTGCTATGGCGTTGAATTTTTCAGTCTTTTACCTATCTAACATCACTTTATTTTGCATGGCAGAGCTACTTTATTACCAGGCCTCTGTGCAGGGTTCCGAGACTCATGAACTTTTTTTTTGTTTTGTTTTTTTGTTTTTTTTTTGTTTTGCTTTGTTTTTTGTTTTGTTTTGCTTTTTTGTTTTTTTGTTTTTAGCTTAACCTACTTTAACCTAGTTGGTCATATCGGACGATGAATGAAATTGGTGAAATGATGCTCAAATGATTTCTTGAAAATCTTCATGACGCATCTTTGAAAAATACCAAACTTAAATACCAAGTTTGGTATTTAACGGTCTTTTCGTTTTGGAGCTATGCTGTCCACAGTCACACATATACACACGGGCGCTTAGACCTTATTCTAAAAATGCTTTTCTTGGATTCAGGGGGTCCGGTGAAATCTCGGTATCGAATTTTTGCGTGCAATACAATACACTATGCACTTAGTACGTGTAGAGAAAGTAAAAATAGTGGTTAATAGTGGTTGCGCGAGCACATAAAAAGGTTGGACAGCATTGCTGTAGGGCATAAAACAAACGTTCACATTTTCCAGTGCATATCTATTACGGCAACCAATTGCATAACATAATAGTTGCATGATATACTTGCATATTTTAACATTCTGAATTACCAATTTTCCATACCTGAGAAAACATATGCAAACCATATGCAGCAACGGTATTAATTCTGATCACGTTTTGTTTAAATTAACTTTCAGATTACAATATTGCATTAAGCATAACTTACAGCCAGGACTGAACCTTTACCACAAACTGGGGCTAATTTGGCCCAAATTTTGAAAATATATTATTTTATAAACACAGGATGTTAATGAGCTACACCGAAATAATTTGCGATATTGTGCACGTGACTGATATAAGTAATTTGAGATCGGCGATGCATGGTCCCCGGATAAATATAACGCAGCTACATAGCGTTAAACGTGTGGGTATCAGGTGCTGAAAAGTCGGTGTTAAAGCAAAGCAGGTTGAAAAAATGGCTTAGAATGTCTTTAAAACTGCTGCCCGAGTATAGAAACATCGATTTTTAGCAGGTCGTTACTAGCGTTCTCAAGATTTAATGTCGCAAAAATCTGTAAAATCTCGAACTAATCACTTGACAGTGCGACACTGAGCATTCATTGCGTTCTTGAGTTATGTAGCCTGCTCTAGTGACGTTTTTTCTACTGCTCTGCTGACTTAATGCGTAACGCCGGAAGCTGCTATCCCAAAGGTCATGAGTTTGATTCCTGTCATAGAGTAAATGCTTTTTATTACTTTCTCTATACGCACTATGTACATAGTGTATAGAGAAGGTATTGCACTCCACCCAAAAATTCGATACCGAGATTTCACCGGAAATATATGTTTTAGGGTCTCCAATATCCAAAAAAAAAAAGCATTTTCAAAAAAGGTCCGTGTGTGTGTGTGTGTGTCCGTGTGTCTGTGAACACGATAACTTAAAAACGAAAAGTCAGTAAAATACCAAACTTGGTATTTAAGTTCAATATCTTCCAGGGATGCGACACGAAGATTTTGAGAAAAATCCCCCCACCCCAAACTACCCTTTACATGAAACTTTTTTCGAAAATTTTTATTTTCTAAAAAATGGCTCTAACGATTTTGATTAAAATATCGCATATTAAAGATATTTACATGAAAAAATAAAATGTATATTTTGAATTTTCTGGGAATAGCCTCTAAAGACTACTTTATTCTGGATGAATTTTGCATAACTACTAAACCGTAAGAGATGGATTTTTTTTTCGTGGAGTTGATCGTTTTTGAAATACTCCTTTTTCTTGGTTTCAACTTTGAAAATGTTATACTTTTCTCATACAGGAGTTTGTTAACTCCCGTCCATACAAACAAAGGAACATCAGTCACATAGCAACCAGCTTTTGGCTTTACCTTTAGCCTATGATACTCCCTCATTTCGCTCCTACTTACAAGGAAGCAAGTAATAAGACTATTTCTGCTAAATTTTTCTGATAAGCGTGAAGTAAATAGAAGTATACGCTTTTTAAGAATAACTTGTTACAGAGATACGGAGAAAGTCATGTGAATGGAACACATCACATGTTTTTTTCATTCCAGACGAAGTGCCGCGATACGTGGCGTACCGGGACTTCAGATACTTAGAACCGTTACTTCGAAAAACAGGCCATAAGTCTCCTATCTCAAATTACTTATTTAAGTAATCTACATATTCTGTAAAAATATTTCGGTATATACACACATGTTTTATTTTATATTATATCTAATATGAAAGTTGGAATTATTGCGTAAAAGAACTCAAAATTTAGGGAATCTAGTAATTTTATATTATGACATTTCAACATCATGAAGATTACCATGAACACCATAATCTTAAATATATGAGATTCTCCTAATTTTATCACTTGTTATTTTATATTGGAGAAATCTTGTATATTTAAGATTATGGTGATGAAGTGTCAATCCCAAAGATTAACAGATTTTCCCCAAATTTTAAGCTCCTCTATTATAACATGCAGCAATAATTCTAATACTCACATTGGACACAGAATAACAAATATAGAGTATAATTTTTAAAATAATATATTTCCAAAGTTGGGTCAAAGTAAGGACCAAATTAGCTGTAGTTTGTGGTAAACATTTCCTAGCTATAATTTATCAGATAAACATAATCCTGAATAAAAGTTTAACGGAACATTATAATCTGAAAATTAATTTTACCGAAAAGTGTCCAGAATTAATGCCACTGAAGTACATATCACAAATATGACAAAAAATCTGATGTGCTCCATTCACATGACTTTCTCTACAATAAATTATTGTTAAAAATCTTATTCTTCTATTTACTTAATGCTAATCGAGAAATAATTAGCAGAAATAGTCTTATTACTTGCTTCCTTGTAAGTAGAAGCGAAATGAGGGAGTGCTATAGGATAAATCGATAGTCAAATATTTTAAAAGCTGGTTCCTATGTGATTGAAGTTTCTTTGTTGACAAATTCCCGTATGAGAAAAAGTATTTTAAAGCTGAAACTAATAATAACAAGGAATATCTCAAAAACGGTTAACTCCAAGAAAAAGATGTACATAACATAAATTGTATGTTTTAACGAGCTCTACATTTTTTGAGTGCTAAGTTTTTGTCTATCTCTTACGGTTTACCAGTAATACAAAATTCCCCCAGAATAAACATGTCTTCAAAAGCTATTCCAAGAAAATCGAAGGTATATATTTTATTTGTCATGTAAATATCTTAAATATAAGAGATTTTTAATCAAAATCGTTAGAGCCATTTTTGAGAAAATAAAAATTTTAGAATTTTTTCCATGTAAATGGTAGTTGGGGGGGAGGGGTTTTTCTTAAAAATCTTCGTGTCGCATCCTTGGAAGATACCAAACTTAAATACCAAGTTTGATTTTTAACGGCCTTTTCGTTTTTGAGCTATGCTGCCCACAGATACACACACATACAGACTCACGGACATTTTTCTAAAAATGATTTCTTTTTATTCAGGAGGTCTCAAAACATATATTTCCGGTGAAATCTCGGTATCGAATTTTTGGGTGCAATACAATACATTCTCTAAACACGCGTAGTGAAAGTGAAAAATACACATCACAAAAATATTTATAATAAAGATATAAATAAATTACTTACCTATATGCTTCACATGAATACGATACACTTATTTACTGCACCGAATTACAATGTCTATTCGCAATGTAGCAAACGAAAAAACCATTGCCTATTTTCATTTAAAATAGGTACGTTTATATCAAGAGAAACTAGTTCTACGTCACGTGACGTAACAGGTAGAATGTCACATGATTCAACTTTCATCCAATCCAATAAAACTTCCTCTATGGCACACTTAGGTGCACAGCCAGGGTTTTTCTGCAGGACATTTTTACTTTATCTACACATACAATGCACATAGTGTATAGAGAAAGTATCGTATAGCACCCAAAAATTCGATACCGAGATGTGTCAATGCGTGAACTCAAAAACGAAAAGTAGGTAAAGTACTAAACTTACTATTTAAGTTTAGTATTTTCCAAGGATGCGACATGAACATTTTTAGGAAAATCCCTCCACCCCAAACTACCCTTTACATTTTTCGAAAATTTTGATTTTCTCAAAACTGGGTCTAACCATTTTGATCAACACACTGTATTTTAAAAATATTTACATGACAAATAAAATGTATATCTTGAATTTTCTAGGAATACTCTCTGAAGACTACTTTATTCTGATTGAACTCTACTGGATTTTGCAGAAGTAGTCAAAGTAAAACATAGACACTCCACAAAATATGTAGTCATTGAACCACACAGTTTACGAGTGACATATACATTTTTTTGTAGAGTTGATCATTTTGGTTGTCTCTTTAACGCGGTGGTAGCGCAGCTGCTTGCCAAACGGGAGACCTCGTGAGGTCCCTGGGGGTCCAATTGAGGAACTACTTGATGGAGAAGTAACGGCTCCAGGTCATGAGGACCGCATTGACCGGCCGGGGGATTCGAGGCGCTGAGCACGTCTCACTCTCCAATACTGCACCCCATGGACCGAGATGGGGGACGCAGCGGCCGGGCGGTGAGCCAAGGTTCCTTGTGAGCTGTCGTGCCATGGAGTTACTGTTGTTATTATTATTATTTAATATAGCTATAACAAAATGTGTATTGAAACTATTTCATAAAAAAGTGTCAAGTTTAATATGAAGTAGAAACAAATCCTTTTACGAATAATTTGCAAACTAGATATGCACGTTTTTAGTATTGGAGTTGTTCAAATTAAAATTCTAGAATTATTTTTCCCAAGCAATATAATCTGCTCTATGAGTTCTACGGTGTGCTGCAGATCTGACAAGCTCCAATCGATATAGATCCTCCCGCTACACGCCTGAGGCAGAGAAGTTGCCGAGATATCAGGGGTTTAAAAAATCTAATTCTCCTTAAAGCCCGTGGGTATGTCACACCCGTTATACATTTTATAAATTAATAGTAGACGCCTGTTCACCTCAATACTTTCTCTACACGTACTAAGTACATAGTGTATAGAGAAAGTATTGCACTCCACCCAAAAATCTGATACCGAGATTTCACAGAAAATATATGTTTTAGGGTCGCCTGTATCCAAAATAAGCATTTTCAGAAAAAGGTCCGTATGTGTGTGTCCGTGTGTCTGCGAACACGATAACTCAAAAACAAAAAGTCGGTAAAATACCAAACTTGGTATTTAAGTTAAGTATATTCCATGGATGCGACACGAAGATTTTGAGAAAAATCCCTCCCCCCCAACTACCCTTTACATGGAATATTCTTATACCATTTTGATTTTTTCAAAAATGGCTCTAACGATTTTGATTAAAATATCGCTTATTAAAACTATTTACTTGACAAAAACAAATGTATATCTTGAATTTTCTGGGAATAACCTCTGAAGATTACTTAACCTGGATGAATTTTACGGAATTTTACATAATTGCTAAACCGTAAGAGATGGAAAAAACTTACCACACAAAAAATGTAGAGCACTTTAAAACACACAATTTATGTTATATACATTTTTTTTTTTTCGTGGAGTTGATCGCTTTTGAAATATTCCTTGTTTTTTGCTTTCAGCTTTAAAAACTTATACCTTTCACATATAGAAATTTGTCAACTCCTATCCATACAAACAAAGTAACTTCAGTCACATAGCAACCAGCTTTTGAGTATGACTATTTCTGCTAATTTTTTCTCGTTTAGCAGGAAGTAAATAGAAGGCTAAGCTTTTTAACAATAATTTGTTGGAGAGATGTAGAGAAGGTCATGTGAATGGAACGCATCAGATTTTTAGTATTGCAGTTGTTCAAATTAAAAATCTAGAATTATGTTTCCCGAGCAATATAATCTGCGCTTTAAGTTCTACGGTGTGCTGCATGCCCCTGATGACGAGGCAATATCTCTATTGTTTCGTGAAACGGAGGAATCGAAATAGATCCTCCCGCTACACGCCTGAGTCAGAGAAGTTGCCGAGATATCAGGGGTTTTAAAAAAATCTAATTCTCCATAACCCATGACACACCCGTTATACGTTTTATAAATTAATATCAGACGCCTGTTCACCTCATTTGTGTTAAATGTGGGTTGTATTTTCTTTCCCACTCTCTTCTATCGTCCTTGTTGCCATGTGGGCAACTTACATGTCATATCATGTTCTGAGAATCGGAAATAAAAATATTTTCCTCGTGATATTAATAAAGATTAGAACACCAGTTAAAGATTTAGCGGTATGTGAGGATTAAAATGTATGTCTTGAGTCTTCTATTGTAACTATCAGTTTAAGCTGTGGTACTTCCTTATTTCGCTGCTACTTACAAGGAAGCAGGTAATAAGACTATTTCTGCTAATTTTTTCTGATTAGCATGAAGTAAATAGAAGCATAAGCTTTTTAACAATAATTTGTTGCAGAGATGTAGAGAAAGTAATGTGAATGGAACACATCGGGTTTTTTATCATCATTTGCTTTCAACCCCTCCATAACAATTGATGAACTTCCATTCCGGTATTTTTTCTACACACTGATTCTTCCTTGATTACTCGTAAATTATGCGCCATTTTCTCACTGATGACTTGCGTTATTTGCCTATAAAATTCGATTGGCCGAACATTTTGTGTATTCAAAAAAAAAAAACGAATAAGTTCTTTGGCGGTAGAAAAGTATAGCTTCGGCATTGAAAAACTAGTACCACGTGACAATAAATATCTTGACAGAATGGAGATTACGTGACAAATAGAGTAAGGTAGTGTAAGTTTGTAAATAAAGTTTTGTGTTGATAATTTTCGTTATTATTTAGTTATACCAAATCGTCTGTCACTTTCTGGTGGCCCTCGTACATTTTGTAGCTGTTACTATATACGTTATCATAATTCTCGTTGCTATGTAGATCAGAAAGGGTAAACTGCTATAGCTTTAAATATATATCCAATCGAAACTTTACAAATAGCACTTGTTAAAATGTTACGATTATTATCGGTTTTTGTTAAAAACTTCTCTTCCCGCAAAAGAAACCAATAATAAGTGAATATTTCCATGTTTACTTTCCCTATACGTACTATGTACATAGTGAATGGAGAAGGTATTGTATTGCACCCAAAAATGCGATACAGAGATATCACCGGAAATATATGTTTTGAGAACCCCTGAATCCAAAAAAAGCATTTTTAGAACAATGTCCATGTGTGTCTGTCTGTATGTGTATCTGTGGGCAGCATAGCTCAAAATGAAAAGACCGTAGAAAACCAAATTTGGTATTTAAGTTTGGTATCCTCCAAGGATGCGACACGAAGATTTTCAAGAAAATCCCCACACCCCAAAATACCCTTTACATGGAAAAAAATTCGAAAATTGTTATTTTCTTAAAAATGGCTCCAACGATTTTGATTAAAAATTTTATATATTTAAGATATTTACTTGACAAACAAAATATATATATTGAATTTTCTGGGAATAGCCTCTGAAGACTACTTTATTCTGGATGAATTTTACGGATTTTTGCATAACTAGTAAACCGTAAGAAATAGACAAAAACTTACTGTACAAAAAATTTAGGTCTTGTTAAAATACACAACTTATGTCAATACATTTTTTTCGTGGAGCTTACCGTTTTCCAGGTATTCATTGTTATTAGTTTCAGTTGTGAAGTACTTATACTTTTCTCAGACGGGAATGTCCGTTTTTCTTTTGCTCTACTCCTGGCCAAGTAAAGAAGCGATTTGTAATGACAAGCGCATAACGACAGCTATTAAAACATTTGACTATCGGTTTAACCTAGTGTATTACCTTATTTTCTTCCTACTTATAAGGAACTAAGTAATAACATTGTGCTGATGAGTACCTCGATTAGCAAGGTGCAGAAAAAAGAATACTCTTATGTAAGAAGTTTGTAGAACAGCTAGGGAAAGTCATGTGAGTGTAACACATCAGATTTTTTATAAGAAATAAAAATCCGATGTGTTCCATTCACATGACTTTCTCTGCATCAAATTATTTTTAAAACACTTATGCTTCTATTTACTTCATGCTAATCGAGAAAAAAAATTAACAGAAATAGTCTAATTACTTGTTTCCTTGTAAGTAGAAGCGAAATAAGGGAGTATTATAGGTTACAGTGATAGTCAAAAGTTGGTTGCTATGTGACTGAAGTTTCTTTGTATGGACAGGAGTTGACAAATTTCTATATGAGAAAAGTAAAGTTTTTTTTTAAAGCTGAAACTAAAAACAAAGAATAACTAAAAAAGGATCAACTTCACGAAACGAATTAATATAACATAAATTGTGTGTTTTAACGTGTTCTACATTTTTTGTGTGGTAACTTTTTCTCCATCTCTTACGGTTTAGCAGTTTCCGTAAAATTCATCCAGAATAAAGAGGTCTTCAGAGGCTATTCTCAGAAAATACAAGATATACATTTTATTTATTAAGTAAATATCTTTAGTATACAATATTGCAATCAAAATCGTTAGAGCCATTTTTGAGAAAATCAACATTTTCGAAAAAAGTTCCATGTAAAGGATAGTTTGGGGTGGGGGGATGTTTGTCAAAATCTTCGTGTCGCATCCCTGGAAAATACTAAACATAAATACCAAATTTGGTACTTTACCGACTTTTCGTTTTTGAATTATCGTGTTCACAGACACACGGACCTTTTTCTGAAAATTTGGGGGAGTACAATACCTTCTCTATACACTATACGTATAGAGAAATTAAAAAACTGATAGTGGGTAGAGAAAGTCATATGATTGCTCACGAACAATGTGAATATGTATAGAAGCAATGAACAAAAAACAGAGGTTATGTGCATTCCTCCACAATTTCGTTTCGTCATTATCAAATGTCTTATTTACCTTTAGTTTAGAGCTCGGAGGCCGGGGAATCCCCGCATGGAACGCTCGCCAGTATGTACCGCACTTGCTCTGGCCGAGCGAGCACCTCTGAAGATCGCACCAGACGGTCCAAGAGCCGGAAGACTACTGGCGTCTCTGTCGGAGGAGAGATTGCTTTAACCCCTCTATTCCCCGCTTTCCTTTGATATCTGACTCCTTTTTGCCACTTCTCGCAATCTGCAAACACGCTGCCGGTTTACATGGGTGAAATTGCAGTCTTCGTTTGTTTTTTATTTTCTCTATACTCACTATGTACTTAGTGTATAGAGAAGGTATTGCACTCCACCATTAAATTCGATACCGAGATTTCACCGGAAATATATGTTATCTAAAAAAGTATTTTCAGAAAAAGGTCCGTGTGTCTGTGAACACGATAACTCAAAAACGAAAAGTCGGTAAAATACCAAACTTGGTATTTAAGTTTAATATCTTCCAGGGATGCGACACGAAAATTTTGAGAAAAATCCCCCCGCCCCAAACTACCCTTTACATGGAACTTTTTTCTAAAATTTTGATTTTCTAAAAAATGGCTCTAACGATTTTAATTAAAATATCGTATATTAAAGATATTTACCTGACAAATAAAATGTATATTTTGAATTTTCTGGGAATAGCCTCTGAAGACTACTTTATTCTGGGTCAATTTTACGGATTTTTGCATAACTGCTAAACCGTAAGACATAGACAAAAACTGACCACACAAAAAGTGTAGAGCACGTTAAAACACTAAACTTACGTAACATACATTTTTTTTCGTGGAGTTGGTCGTTTTTGAGATATTCCTTGTTATTGGTTTCAGCTTTAAAAAACTTATACTTTTCTCATATAGGAATTTGTCAACTCCTGTCCTTATAAACAAAGGAACTTCAGTCACATAGCAACCAGTTTTTGACTATCAGTTTAACCTATGGTACTCCCTTATTTCGCTTCTATTTACAAGGAAGCAAGTAATAAGACTATTTCTGTTAATTTTTCTCGATTAGCATGAAGTAAATAGAAGCATAAGCTTTTTAACAATATTTTGTTGCAGAGATGTAGAGAAAGACATGTGAATGGAACACATCAGATTTTTTTCTTCGTTATAACAATTGTTGATAAATAAAACTAAACAAGTTATTTCCATGTAAAGAGTAGTTTTAGGTAGTGGTAGGTTCTTGAGAATCATTGTGAAGCTCTTTGGAAGATTTTGCACTTAAATAGTAGGCTTGGTATTTAACCGTCGTTTCGATTTTGATTATGTTATTTACAAACGCACGTGAACCTTAGCTAAAATGCTTATTTCTATTCAAAGGACTTCAGATCAAGTAGTTGAGGTGAAATCTTGATACCGGGGTTGGAATGCAATACCTCCTCTGTATGCTATAAATAAATAATCAAGAAAGTAATAATAAGATTTGTTACAACTTTTCCTGACCAATCTTCAGTAAGTTATTCTTAGAACAAACTTATTCTTCTATCTACTTAGTTTTAATCGAGATAAACATTCACAGAAATGCTTTTATTCTATACTTTCTTGTAGATACAATATGAATAGGAAAATACACTAGGTATTAGCGATAGCCTAACGTTTTAAGATCTGGTTGTTGTGTGAATTACGTTGAAATTCCGTTCTCTTTGCTTGACCAGGAAAAAGAAAAACGAATAATTACTTGCCATTTGAGACAAGTATGAATATTGAGAAATTTAAACCAATAACAAACAATGTGCCGGAAATGGTTAACTCCTGAAAAATTGCATTTCACATAATTGTGGTCTTATTGGAAGTGTAGACTTTAACGAGATCTCTATTAACTAGTTATGAAAAAGTCATTCAGGATGATGAACACTTCAGAGGCTGTTTCCAGAAATTTCAAGATAGCTCTAAGTTTTATTTATTATTATTAAAATGCTTTAAGCATGTCATATTTTAATTAAAATCGTTAGATCAATTTCCAGAAAACAAACATGTTCGAAAATTTTTCCATGTAAGAGTTAGTTTGGGGTGAGGCAATTTTCTTAAAGCATTTCATGTTGCATCCTTGAAAGATGCTGAACTTAAATACCAAGTTTGGTACTTAACCAACTTTTCGTTTTTGAGTTATGCTGCTCACAAACGAACACACACACACCCACTCACCAACATACATAGACACACACACACACATACCTAGACCTTTTCCTAAAAGTAATTTTGCTTACTCTGCACGTACTGTGTATATGGTGTATAGAGAAGGTATTATATTGCACCCAAAAATTCGATACTGAGATCTCACCAGACCCCCTGAACCCAAAAAAGGCATTTTTAGAAAAATATCCGTGACTGTGTCTGTCTGTTTGTGGACAGCATAGCTCAAAAACGAAAAGACTGTTAAATACCAAATTTGGTATTTAACTTCAGTAACCGCCAAGAATGTGACACGAAGATTTTCAAGAAAATCTCCCCCCAGCCCCAACTACCCTTTACATATAAAAATGTTCAACAATTTTGATTTTCTCAAAATGGCTCTAATGTTTTTGATTAAAATATCGCATGTTTAAGATATTTACATGGCAAATAAAATGTATATATTTAATTTTCTGGGAATAGCCTCTGAAGACATCTTTATTTTGGATGAATTTTGCGGAGTTTTGCATAATTTGCTATCCATAAGAGATAGACAAAAACTTACTGAATAAACACTGTAGAGCTCGTTAAAACACGCAATTTATGTCATATACATTTTTTCGTGGAGTTGGCCGTTTTTGAGATATTCCTTGTTATTGATTTCAGTTTTAAAATACCGGAATTTGTCAACTCCAGACCATAGAAACAAAGGAACTTCAATCAAATAGCTACCAGCTTTTAAAAGATTTGACTATCGCTTTAACCTCTGATACTCCCTTGTTTTCCTTCTATTTACTAAGAAGCAAGTACATTTTTCTCGATTAGCATGAAGTAAATAGAGAACTGTGATTTTTAACAATAATTTGTTACAGAGATGTTGAGAAAGTAATGTGAATGAAACGCATTAGATTGTTGTTTTTTGGGGGGGGCCCTAAAAACCTGTATTTTCTGTGTAAACCCAATATCGAATTCTGATGGAATGCAATGCCTTCTTTACCTACCATAAACATAGTAGAGAAAGTAAAAATTAGTATGCATTCTAATATATCCCGGACTATAAAAGCTCGTATATCATCTGTGATATAATTGAACGCGGCACATGATTTAATTTTTTTCGATTGGTATTCCTGTGATAGTACGTTGCATATCCGCTCATTTAGAGGGGACTACTTTTTAATAGCGTACTGAGAAAAGCAAGACGGCGAAACTAATAATGTGATGGCGGCTTTTTTGTCGTTATAAATTCCCAAAATTAAGCGAGGGGAATGTGGTGATTCCCCGAACGGTTCTTTAGTGCAGACCGTGATGTAATGTAGAGTGACTGGGCGCGAGGTGAAGTTATTAGCGGGCCGTTTACAGCCAAGGTCTTGTGACTGCTGTTTTCTGTTCTCCCAAAAACATCTCTTAACAATCATCAGCAAAGTAGTGTACAGGTACTTGAAATACTAACATAATCTATTACATTTCGTTTTAAAAGTTTCAAGTAAAACAAATTTCCGATGAAATCGCGGTATCGAATTGTTGGGTGCAATACAATACCTACCTTCTCTATACAATACATACATAGTATGCGTAGAGAAAGTAAGATAGCTCGGAATATATAACACACTTTAAAGAAGGACTGATAAATGTGGTGCTTTAACAACCAAAATTCTCAGCCAATTAACCGCTGATGTTATTGGCGTAACATTACTACCGTTAAAAACATGGTGTGTTCCATTCACATGACTTTCTCTACATCTCTGAAACAAATTGTTGTTAAAAAGCTTATGCTTTTATTTACTTCATGCTAATCGAGAAAAATTAGCAGAAATAGTCTTATTACTTGCTTCCTTGTTAGTAAAAGCGAAATAAGGGAGTAGTATAGGTTAAAGTGAAAGCCAAAAGCTGGTTGCTATGTGACTGAAGTTCCTTTGTTTGTATGGACAGGAGTTGACAAATTCCTGTATGAGAAAAGTATAAGTTTTTCAAAGCTGAAATCTATAAACAATGAATATCTAAAAAAAATATCAACTCCACGAAAAAAAAAAAAAAAAAAAAGATATATATTACATAAATTGTGTTTTAACGTGCTCTACATTTTGTGTGGTAATTTTTGGTCCATCTCTTACGGTTTAGCAGTTATGCAAAATTCCGTAAAATTCATCCAGAATAAAGTAGTCTTCAGAGGCTTTGCTCAGAAAATTCAAGATATACATTTTAATAATCAGGTAAATATCTTTAATATACAATATTTTAATCAAAATCGTTAGAGCCATTTTTGAGAAAATAAAAAATTTCGCAAAAATGTCCATGTAAATGTATTTGGGGGCGGGGGGATTTTCTTGAAAACCCTCGTGTCGCATCCTTGGAAGATACCAAACCTAAATACCAAGTTTGGTTTTTAACGGTCTTTTCGTTTTTGAGCTATGCTGCCCACAAACACACACACACACTCACACACATACACAGACACATACGGACATGCTTTTTTGGATTCAGGGGGTCTCAAAACATATATTCCCGGTGAAATCTCGGTATGGAATTTTTGGGTGCAATGCAATACCTTCTCTATACACTATGTACATATTACGTGTAGAGAAAGTAAAAATATTTCAAATATTACAAACCCTGAGAGCTAAAAGCTGTTCTACACAAAGGCCTCGTGTAAAATCACCAATGCGACCAAATGGGAACTTAGTCACATGTTCTTCGGTTGCGAAATGCAATAACACAAACTCAGGATAATCATTCGTTGTTGGCCAATAGAGAATTAAAAGTACAATTCGCAGGTATACTCAGGAAGTCGAAAATTAACGTTTGTACAGTTCAGTATTGCGTAATATAGAAATAATGTTTATTGGTAAAGGAGAAGAGAAGTTTAAAATGTGTCTAATATTCTAATAATAGCTGAACTAAATAAACATCAGAGCAATCGAAGCGAATAACGTGACAACACTGTCCACGCGACCGTTGGGCACTGAAAGTGGTGGAATAAGAGAAGGACGTTAAAGCATGAACACAAGTTATTAAGACCACGAAAAAGAATAGATAATAACAAATGAATTACCTATATCTCTAAAGTAAGCATAATAGGTAGGTAATCTCCCGGTACCAACGGCAGAGAGGGGATTTTCTCCCTCCCTGGGAGGACAGGGTGTCTCCTTTCATCACCATCTCGTAGAAAGAAAATGGCAATACCACCGCGGTGTCATCCTTGCCTGAACGCCAAGGTCACAGTGTGGTCTCTCCTACAATTCCATCCTGACAACTCACCTTCTTTGAGCTAAATAGTCGCCATCATTAAGCACGGATAATAACTTAGGAGTGCAACTGGACAGTTCAAAGAGTTGTGGCCAGAGGTGGTGGTGAAAGCTAAGTTGTAATTAACCATGGCTTTGAACTTCCACCAAAGTACCCATCTAGATTGAGATACCCTATCTCAATTCAATTAGAATTATTTATTGATTTATTTAGCCTGAGATCTTCCAAAAGGAAGCTTCTGAGTAATTATTAAATGGTATGAAATAGACAAAACTATGTATAGAAAAATTGACAAGGACTGCCTCCATGGTAGAGGGGTCCCGGCGGGGAATTTTTCTTTAACCAGAATTATTCCCTATCCCTCACAGAGTCTGAAAGTATGAATCTGAGAGTGAATGTCCGTGTGTTCAATAATATAAAGTGGTTAACCTAACGTTCTAAACCTACATTAATACGACTTGTTTCACAAGTCAAAGCCCCCGATATGACCACTCAAATTAAAGGAGGCTATACAAATGAAACAATTAAAAAAAAAAATATGACTTTCCCTACATCTCTGCAACAAATTATTGTTAAAAAGCTTATGCTTCTATTTACTTCAAGAGAAAAAAATAGCAGAAATAATCTTATTACTTTATTTCTTATAATTAGAAGCGAAATAAGGCGTACCATAGGTTAAAGTGATAGTCAAAAGCTAGTTGCTATGTCACTGAAGTACTTTGTTTGTATGGACAGGAGTTCAAAAATTCCTGTATGAGAAAAATATAAGTTTTTCAAAGCTGAAAGCAAAAACAAGGAATGGCTAAAAAACCTTGTTCTTTGTTTTTTGGTTTCTGCTATGAAAAGCTTATACTTTTCTCATACAGGAATTTGTCAACTGCTGTTCATACAAACAAAGGAACTTGAGTCAAATAGTAACCACCTTTTGACTATCACTTTAACCTATGGTACTCCCTTATTTCGCTTCTACTTACAATGAAGTAGCTAATAAGACTATTTCTGCTAAAAGTTTCTCGATTAGCATGAAGTAAATAGAAGCTTAAGCTTTTTAACAATAATTTGTGGCAGAGATGTTGAGAAAACCATGTGAATGTAACATCTCCGAGTTTTTTTATACAAGGGACCCTAAAGCATATATTTCCGGTGAAATCTCGGTATCGAATTTTTGGGTGGAGAGCAATACCTTCTCTATACACTATGTACGATGGTATGTGCAGAGAAAATAAAAAATCTGATGTGTACCATTCACATGACTTTCTCTATATCCCTGCAACAAATTATTCTTAAAACACTTATACTTCTATTAACTTCATGCTAATCAGTAAAACATTAGCAGAAATAGCCATATTACTTGCTTCCTTGTAAGTAGAGGTGAAATAAGGGAGTACAATAGGTTAAAGTGATAATCAAAAGCTGGTTGCAATGTCACTGAAGGAACCTGTGATGGCGGGGGAAACCGGAGAACCCGGAGAAAACCCGCCCCTGCGACACTTTGTCCACCACAAATCCTAATGTGGTTGCTTGGGATCGAACGAGTGTCGCTTAGGTGAGAGGCGAGTGGGCTAATCACTCGGCCACGGCGTGGCCATTTTAGGTGAATACTTAATACAGAAAGAAAATGGCACGTTATTTATGGACTCTCATTAACTGCTGTGGTTCTCAGCGTCCCATCTATGCTGGGCATGAAAGACCACTTAATTTTGCACAGAGGCCTCTCTATCAGGCTTGAGGTTCTTTTACTAAAGGCTTTACTTCCCTTCCGAAGGAAGCCATGCTAAGGATTTTTACACCAGAAAAAATCCATCGTCCTCCGCCGGGTTTGAACCCGCGACCTTGGGTATATGAAGTTAGCATGGTAACTATAGAGAAAGAAGATAATAAAAGGAATGCATGAATCTTTGAAGAAAAAAAAAAGCCTAATAGACAGACTATGTGAGAACAAGTGTTTGTGTGTGTGTGTGTGTGTGTTTCACACGCTTTCGAACAGAGCGGCGCACAAGAATTTCGCGTTAGAGAGGAATGCAGATCCTATTAGAAGTTTTGGTGGGGGAAAAGAAACAGGAAAATCGTTTGAGGAGGAGAAGAGACAGGAAAAACTGTCTGTACTTCCAGGAAACATCTGACCTTACCAGGAAACACTCATACCAACGTAAGATAGAAATAATCACATCATATCTGAGTTCGAAACACATAAATGATGTCAGAGATTGCGGCTCGCGAGAAACAGTTGAGAGTCATTTTGTTTACATTTCCGTTTTTACTTCTGTTTGCAAATCGGGAAATACCCGGTTTTATTTATACACAAGCGGAACCCGCAGGTTTGCTCGCGTTATAGTGTTACCTGCTCTCCTACTACGTCACCGCCCTGTGCCTGTTTACGCTCTCTCTCTCTCTCTCTCTCTCTCTCTCTCTCTCTCTCTCTCTGTACCTACGTCATACTATACTGAAAACCAGTAATTGAGTATTTTATGTATTATTTTTGCATGAATTTCTCTGCCACTGTCGTTTATTTTACATGGATCCAAAAAACATCTTATATTTTTACTTTCTCTATACGAACTCATCGTGTATAGAGAAGGTATTGCATTGCACCCAAAAATTCGATACCGAAATTTCACCGGAAATGCATGTTTTGAGACTCCCTGAATCCAAAAAAAAAACACTTTTAGAAAAATGTCCGTGTGTGTCTGTGGGCAGCATAGCTCAAAAACGAAAAGACCGTTAAATACTAAACTTGGTATTTAAGTTCAGTATCTTCCAAAGATGCGACACGAAGATTTTCAAGAAAATCCCCCTACCCCAACCTACCCTTTACATGAAAAAATGGCTCTAACGATTTTGATTAAAATATCGTATATTAAAGATATTTACCTGAAAAATAAAATATATATCTTGAATTTTCTGGGAATAGCCCCTGAAGACCACTTTATTCTAGATGAATTATACGGAATTGTGCATAGCTGCTAAACCGCAAGAGATGGGGGGAAACTTACTGCACAGAAAATGAAGCTCACGATAAAATACGCAATTTATGTCATATACTTTTCTTCTTTTTTTTTTTTTTTGTGGAGATGATCATTTTTAGGATATTCCTGGTTTTTCGTTTTAGCTTTGAAAAACTTATACTTTTCTCATACAGGAATTTCTTAACTCCTGTCCATACAAACAAAGGAACTTCAGTTACATAGCAACCAGCTTTTGGCTATCATTTTAATTTATGGAGCTCCCTAATTTCGCTTCTACTTACAAGGAAGCAAGTAATAAGACTATCTCTGCTAATTAGCATGAAGTAAATAGAAGCATATGCTTTTTAACTACAATTTGTTGCGGAGATGAAGAGAAAGAAAGTCATGTGAATGGAACACATCAGAGTTTTTATAATTTAATGCATGTTAATTAAAATAGAGATTTACAGAAATCGTATAATTATAAATTTCGTTGCAATAAGAGGGATAAGGAGACTGAAATGATAGTCAAATTCGTAAAAAGTGGCTCGGTATATCTATCTTTGAAATTCTGTACTTAGAACTTCAACAAAATATGAAGCATATTGGGTTAGGTACACCAATATTTATTTTTTAAAATCATGAGAAATATCTGGGTATGTTGAATGACAAAATAATAATAATAATAATAATAATAATAATAATAATAATAATAATAATAATAATAATAATAATAATAATAATAATAATAATTTGCAAATTAATTGTGAGTGTTCACATGATGCATGTGCTTTTCAGTGTTCTGTATCGGAGGGTCTGGTTGAATAACTTGACATGTTTGGGTCTGTACCTGCTAAACTTGGTCTGAACCCGGCCGGGGCTGACCTAAAACCCAATCAAGACCCGACTACTACTCGCGCACTGTTTCTTGAACCAAGAACTCCGTGTGCTACGAACGGTCCTAGTCAAGATGGCGTGTGCATTGCCAAAGTAACAATTGAGCATCGTTGCCCAAGCTTCAGTATTACAGCATGCCATGTAACTGTATCACATTACCTTATTTTGGTTTACGTAGTGTTTATCCAATTCAAAAGTAATTTTAACCTCTAAATGTCTGAAGCAGATCCAGCAGCATCAAGATTGACTCACGCTTAAAGTGAGGTTTAAATTGTTGTCAGTGAAATAGACCTAAATCGTAATGGTTAATTTTTTAAATATGTGAAAAATAACCTCATAATTTGATTAACGTGGATAAAATAATAGCGGAAATGTGAATCTCACGGCCTTCTATGATATACTTTAAGGTACGACTGCGTAAAAGAATGAAAAATCGTGTTCCCATCCTATAGCAACAACGCAATCAGAGAGCTCAAGAAAAAGTGCGCGAGTAACAAACCCGACTCGAGTAGTGAAGGTTGCGATAGGAATCTCGCACGTATTCAGTACATACGTTTATCCACCATATCTAATTATTTAATGTATCGTTATTTCCCGTCAAATATTTAGTGAAATATATATTTCTTTCATAAGTGCACTTATGTATTATGTTGTTAAGCTCGATTAGCAATACTTTCAAATGTATTATCCGCTAGTGAGAAAAAACTGAAGTGTTCCAAACACATGACTTTCTCTGCCTATTCTGCAACAAATTATTCTTACAATAACCTAATCTTCTACCTGTCCCAGGTTAATCCAGATAAACACTAACAGAAATAGTGTTATTACTTATTTACTTATGTAAAACATAATCTTGACAACGGCGTTGTCAATTATCAGGACCATATCAGTGCCGCCAGTGTGCTGGAATTTCGTCGTGTATGTATGTATGTATGTATGTATGTATGTATGTATGTATGTATGTATGTATGTATGTATGTATGTATGTATGTATGTATGTATGTATGTATGTATGTATGTATGTATGTATGTATGTATGTATGTATGTATGTATGTATGTATGTATGTATGTATGTATGTATGTATGTATGTATGTATGTATGTATGTATGTATGTATGTATGTATGTATGTATGTATGTATGTATGTATGTATGTATGTATGTATGTATGTATGTATGTATGTATGTATGTATGTATGTATGTATGTATGTATGTATGTATGTATGTATGTATGTATGTATGTATGTATGTATGTATGTATGTATGTATGTATGTATGTATGTATGTATGTATGTATGTATGTATGTATGTATGTATGTATGTATGTATGTATGTATGTATGTATGTATGTATGTATGTATGTATGTATGTATGTATGTATGTATGTATGTATGTATGTATGTATGTATGTATGTATGTATGTATGTATGTATGTATGTATGTATGTATGTATGTATGTATGTATGTATGTATGTATGTATGTATGTATGTATGTATGTATGTATGTATGTATGTATGTATGTATGTATGTATGTATGTATGTATGTATGTATGTATGTATGTATGTATGTATGTATGTATGTATGTATGTATGTATGTATGTATGTATGTATGTATGTATGTATGTATGTATGTATGTATGTATGTATGTATGTATGTATGTATGTATGTATGTATGTATGTATGTATGTATGTATGTATGTATGTATGTATGTATGTATGTATGTATGTATGTATGTATGTATGTATGTATGTATGTATGTATGTATGTATGTATGTATGTATGTATGTATGTATGTATGTATGTATGTATGTATGTATGTATGTATGTATGTATGTATGTATGTATGTATGTATGTATGTATGTATGTATGTATGTATGTATGTATGTATGTATGTATGTATGTATGTATGTATGTATGTATGTATGTATGTATGTATGTATGTATGTATGTATGTATGTATGTATGTATGTATGTATGTATGTATGTATGTATGTATGTATGTATGTATGTATGTATGTATGTATGTATGTATGTATGTATGTATGTATGTATGTATGTATGTATGTATGTATGTATGTATGTATGTATGTATGTATGTATGTATGTATGTATGTATGTATGTATGTATGTATGTATGTATGTATGTATGTATGTATGTATGTATGTATGTATGTGTGTGTAAAGCTATATAGATATAAATGAATATCTCGAATTTTCTGGGAATAGCCTCTGAAGCTTTCTTAATTCTGGATGACTTTTGTATAACTGAGAAACCACAAGTGATAAACAAACACTTACTACATAAAAAATATAGTATCATTAAAAGACGCAAATTATGTGAAGCTAACTGTTTTTGAGAAATTCGTTTTTATTGGTTTTAACTTTAAAACATTTATAATTTCCTCAAATGGGATGTCGTTATTCGTTTTTCGTTCTCCTGGTCAAGCAAACAGTAAAACCATCACAGAGCGACCAGCTTTTGAAAGATTTGACTGTCCCTTTTGCCCAGACTCCTTGGCACAGCTCACTAAGAGCTTTGGACTACCGCCCGACCTGGAACCGCTACTTCTCCATCAAGTAGCTCCTCAATTGGACCCCTAGGGACCTCACGAGGCTGAGTGCGCCACGGTCCAGGTCTTCCAGCGGGGGGACATCTCCATGCCAGTACTGGCCCCCGCTTTGCAAGCAGCAACTCTACCACTGCGCTAAGGAGACGACCCCTTTTGCCCAGTGCTTTGCCCTTATTGCTTTCTATTTACAGACATATCCAATAAAAGTATTTGTGCAAACGTTTTTTGGATTAACGTGAAGAAATGGACTGACCGTATTTACCGTTCGGATGGAATTCTGAGCGCTAATCTGTTGTCCCCCACTCATGACGCCGATGATGGTCGGAGGTGGGGATGTAGGGGACTCACGGCAGTCCTTGGACCGACCTCCGCTCTTGCGTCACGGAGTGTAATTTAGTTAGAAGAATACGTTTTTACTTTCTCTATACGTACTATGTACATAGTGTATAGAGAAGGTATTGCACTCCACCCAAAAAATTCTATACCGCGATTTCACCAGAAATACATGTTTTGAGACCACCTGAATAAAAAAAAAAGCATTTTTAGAAAAATGTTCCGTGTGTGTTTGTGCCTGTGTGTATGGTGTGTGTGTGTGTCTGTGGGCAGCATAGCTCAAAAACGAAAAGACCGTTAAATACCAAACTTGGTATTTAAGTTCAGTAACTTCCAAGAATGCGACACGAAAATTTTCAAGAAAATCCCTCCACCCCCAACTACCCTTCACATGGAAAGTTTTTCGAAAATTTTTATTTTCTAAAAAATGGCTTAACGATTTTGATTAAAATGTATATTACAAATATTTACCTGACCAATAAAATGTATATCTTGAATGTTCTGGGAATAGCCTCTCAAGAGTACTTTATTCTGGATGAATTTTACTGAATTTTGAATAACTGCTAAACCGTAAGAGATGGACAAAAACTTAACACACAAAAAATGTAGAACACGTTAAAACACAGAATTTATGTTATATACATTTTTTTCGTGGAGTTCGTCGTTTTTGAGACTTTCCTTATTTTTGGTTTCTGCTATGAAAAACTTATACTTTTCTCATATAGCAATTTGTCAACTGCTGTCCATACAAACAAAGGAACTTCGGTGACGTAGCAACCGGCTTTTGATTATCACTTTAACCTATGGTACTCCCTTATTTCGCTCCTACTTATAAGGAAGCGCGTAATATGGCTATTTCTGCTATTTTTTTACTGATTAGCATGAAGTAAATAGAAGTATAAGCTTTTAAGAATAATTTGTTGCAGAGATATAGAGAAAGTCATGTGAATGGTACACATCAGATTTTTTCGTGTAGTTAACCATGATATTCCTTGTTATTGGTTTCTGTTTTAAAATACTTAAATGTTTCTCATGTGGAAATTTGTAAGCTTCTGGCCATGCACGGGTTTGAACCACATGGTAACCAGCTTTTAAAAGATTTTACTATCGCTTTAGCCTAGTATTCCCTTATTTCCCTTCTACTTACAAGGAAGCAAGTAATAAGTCAATTTCTGCTAATGTTTATCTCGATTACTATGATGTATATAGAAGAATAAGTTTCTAAAAAATAATTTGTTACAGAGCTGTAGAGAAAGTCATGAGAATGGAACACATCAGATTTTTAAAAAAAGTGTGTGTGTGTGTGTGTGTGTGTGTGTGTGTCTGTGGACAGCATAGTTTATTATCAGTTTATTATTACTACGTGTTCGTCTCCTTAGCGCGGTGTTAGCGCAGTTGCTTACTAAGCGGGAGACCTGGGTTCAATCCCCCGACCTGGCCCGGGGTGCACTCAGCCTCGTGAGGTCCCTGGGGAGCCAATTGAGGAGCTACTTGATGGAGAAGTAGCGGCTCCAGGTCATGAGGACCGCATTAACCGGCCGGGGGACTCGAGGCACTGACCACGTCTCACCCTCCAATACTGCACCGAGATGGGGGACGCAGCGGTCGGGCGGTAGGCCAAGGTTCCCTGTGAGCTGTCGTACCATGGAGTTATTATTACTACATGATGGTTACACCACTTGGCATTACTTCAATATGTATTTACTTTTGCTATTCTATCATTATATACGCTTTGTAAGTTACTGGTTTGTTATAAAGATTAGGGCCCTAAGCGGCAAAGCATAGCCCAAGGTGGAAGGATCTATGAAGCTAAACCACAATGATCCCAACAAGTCAAAACTTCGGCAATCTAGCGACTTTTACATCTGAACAACACTTCAACACTTTCAAATATGAATCGCCAGTAGAAGTCCCTTAAATTGCTTCTTAAGATCGTTGTGTGTGCGTCTGTCCGTACGCGTGTGTGCTACAAACATCGTATAGCTTTACCAAT
Organism: Hymenopus coronatus; assembly: GCA_030762935.1. Lineage (NCBI taxonomy): Eukaryota > Metazoa > Arthropoda > Insecta > Mantodea > Hymenopodidae > Hymenopus > Hymenopus coronatus. Next base: position 12,733,910 of record CM060893.1, on the reverse strand, counting down.
GATTTTAAGCGTGCTTAAGTAGATTTACTGGCATGTTAAAGAACTCCTGCGGACAAAATTCCCTCACACCGGCGGTGCTGACATGATCCTGGTAATTGATAGCATCGTTAAAAAAAATTAATTTACTCCCATCACTTAGATGACAAAAGCATCAGTGTTTTAATCCGTGTACTGAAACCACATTTTCTTTCACCCGCCGCCAAGTTTGAACCCACGACCTTGAGAACCAGAGGCCCATGTTAGCCCTAGACCACGGAGGACAATATAGGCATCAAAAGTTAGTGTACCTATCCAAAAACATCTGATGTGCTCCATTCACATGACTTTCTCTACATCTCTGCAACTAATTATTGTTAAAAAGCTTATGTTTCTATTTACTTCGTGCTAATCGACAAAAAATTAGCAGAAATAGTCTTATTACTTGCTTCCTTGTAAGTAGAAGCGAAATAAGGGAGTACCATAGGTTAAAGTGATAGTTAAAAGCTGGTTGCTATGTTACTGAAGTTTCTTTGTTTGTATGGACAGGAGTTGACAAATTATGTATGATTTTCAAAGCTGTAACCAAAAACAAGAAATATCTTAAAAACGATCAACTCCACGAAAAAATATATATAACATAAATTGTGTGCCTTAACGTGCTCTACGTTTTTTGTGTGGTAGGTTTTTGTCCATCTCTTACGATTTAGCAGTTATGCAAAATTTCGTAAAATTAATCCAGAATAAAGTAATCTTCAGAGGCTATTCTCAGAAAATTCAAGATATACATATTATTTGTCAGGTAAATATCTTTAATATACGATATTTTAATCAAAATCGTTGCAGCTATTTTTAAGAAAATCAAAATTTTCGAAAACATTTCCATGTAAAGGGTAGTTTGGGTGGGGGATTTTTCTCAAAATCTTCGTGTTGCATCCCTGGAAGATACTAAACTTAAATACCAAGTTTGGTGTTTTACCGACTTTCCTTTTTTGTGTTATCGTGTTCACAGACACACGGACACACACGGACCTTTTTGTGAAAATGCTTTTTTTGGATACAGGGTACCCTAAAACACATATTTCCGGTAAAATCTCGGTGTCGAATTTTTTGGTGGAGTGCAATACCTTCTCTATACCCTATGTACATAGTAGCTGTAGAGAAAGTAAAAATAGTAAAACAGCTAAGTAAGCCTCTAACGAGGAAATACGTCACGCTGTTTGATAAGATTGCACATAATATCCTCTTAGGCACATATAACCTCGTCTAATTCACGCAAATACGATTACAGTAAAGCTTCTAATCACCTCAAACTTTGAGATATCCCAACTTAAAGATGACTTGAAATTTTGCAAATGCTTATCATTTCCAGTCACTATTAAGGTTAGTTTAATCTATACTGATGATATATAGGGAGAACGTTTGTGTGAATTCATTAGGATAACCTCAAAATTCACCCAATCGATTTCGATAACTCTTACACCGCTGAAAAGCATTACAGTTAAAGATGGAAATACGCTTTAGTACACCTAATTTAAGCTTCTGTACATCTAAATTACAGTATATTAGTACGCTTTATATTTTATTAGTTTAATTAATAAGTTACACAGGTTTAATATAAGAAATATATCTGCTTCAGCAGCCAAGACTGAACAGACAGCAGAACACAAAACCTTAGGGTAAGAAGTTGCTATTGTGCACGCCAAGGTTACTTTCTTTGTTAATACTGCAGCATAAAGGCCTTTGTAACAGCGATTAGAGACATAATTGTAGATTTTAGCGCATTAGAGACGTAAGTAACAGGGTATTTTTAGAGAAAGGTCTCTTCCCTAAAAGTTAGCAGCTCGGGACTTTTCCATTATAAAGAGCGGTCACGTGAGTTTAATACAAAGACCTTACAAAATTAATCACGCTTCTTTTCAAACAATCAGGAAGGAAATTCAAGATTGGATAGTTTAGGTATATAAGCGATGCGCTTACAAGAAATCAGGTTGCTTCTTGTGCTTCTCTTGTTACACGCGTGATGTGTACGCGGTACGCTATAGGCTATATATTGTACGTACGTGAATGCGGTAGTGTTAGTGCCCGAGTAGTGATATTATTACGCGAAACATTGTAGCTATTGCACGAGTTGAGTTGTCGCGTATTAGGGAAGTACGCAGTAATTACCGATGACCGTCGAAAACAAGAACACAGTAAGCAGAAGAAAATAGCTGTTCTTCAAGAATTATGTCGGGAGTCGCTCGTAGGATTATTCCTCAACAAGTAACAAAGCTGAATAAAAGCATTAATTCAGTGAAATCTAAAGTGAAGTATACTTCTACCCCATGTCACATACCCCAGTCATTCTTTCTGCCCCTCAGTGAGAGCCAAACTTGTGTTCTACGTGGACGAGCACAGCCGGCGCATCAAAGAACTTTCAAGAGGTATGTACACGCCTGTTTATAAAGTACTTCACTGGTGCTAATCCAGACCGACTCCAAAGTAGACAAAAGAACGGCGACATATTGGAGTCCTAACGTGGTGCAAGAATGATAAAGAATGACGCAACAATAAAATAACTAAGTGCTACATTTCTGCAAGACACACAAACACACATACGGACCTTTTACCAATTTTTTTAATTTTTTTTTTTATTCAGGGGGACCCAAACCATGTATTTCCGGCGAAATCTCGGTATCGAATTTTGAGTGCATTACAATACCTACTCTATACACTATATACATTCTTACTGTGTGCAGAGAAAGTAAAAAAATAAAAACTTAGTGCTAACAAAAACAGTAGTTCAGTAGTTGTCACCTTAGAGTAAAAAGCTGCCTGAGATATTACTAAACTAAAACAAAATGGAGTTCTTGTTTTGCTTATTAGCTTTTGCAGTCACCTTAGAGTAAAAAGCTGCCTGAGATATTACTAAACTAAAACAAAATGGAGTTCTTGTTTTGCTTATTAGCTATTGCAGTACTGCAAATGGATATTCCTCACATGAACCTGACAAGCTTAGTTATCAATTAAGTATTTAATAAAAGCTGCAGCTCGTAACATTGTTCTTAGATTCGCTTTGTGTTCACGTATTGCCAATAGAAGGTGCAAAACTGTGCTGCCAAGTCCCAGAACTAAGTCATTTGACAAGGATAATAACGCTACAACTTGAACTTCTATGATGTTTATGTCAAAACCTTTTAATAATGCAAGAACTTTTGTTGTATTTATTCTGTACATATGATGAAATCAAATTCTATACCGGCGTATGTTGAAAATTATATGACGAGAGAAAATTGTGTCCAGTATAACAGAAATTACTCAACTGGTATTTATAATTTGCAACTGACATTGGGTGGACGTTAGAAAGAAGTTAGAAAACCTAGCATACTACGGACGAAACGATCATTTGTATAAAATTAAGGGTAGAAGGTATAGAACCGACGTAGGAAAACTTTCTTTTGTTAATAGGACCATTGAAGAATGGAATGAATTGCCTGTAGCAGCCTCTGAGTGCTGCCCTCTAACCTCAAAGAAATGTAGGGATAATTTAAAGAGAATAAATGTTAGTTAATTTGAGTAAATATTGTGAAGTAATTAAGGATTTCAAAAACTGTATTAGTGTATATTATTATTAATGTATAGTATTAATGTTGAGGCTTCAAAATAACTGTTTATAAACATGCTGGTAATTGACATAAGTATTACTATACTGAATAATAAGTAGTTAAGCATTTAAAAAAAGCATGTATATGTAATATGTTAGTTGTATTACTAGTTTTAGTTTAACTTAAGATTATTATTGTAGGTGAATTTTGTACATTTATCTCTGCCACCGGGCAGTACCCAACTGCAGAGAATAAATTCATACATACATAGTAATTTGATTGTAATTATAGATTATGTACCGAGTTAAAATGTTTCGTTGCTGGTATGGGGATTGGCAGTATTGAGCATTTATAACAGCTCATGTTGAATATTATTAACATAGTTACTGCAAAATTTAGGAAGACTTCAAACGATATGCTGCTCGAAAGAAGTGAATAACATTCAAATTCAGGACGGTTACTTTGACTGCAGATGCAATATGGCGTGTCCGCGTTTATAGCATGAAGCATTGTTTCTAAGAAAGAAGAGCACCTATGTCGTCTTGACCTTCTCTAATTTTTGCATCAGGAATACAACAAAGAAGGTGGCCTGTTGAAAGTTTGTGTTTATAGCCTCTTAAAAAGAACGGATACCTATCATTTGTCTCGTTTCGTAATGTAGGACTGGCACTCCTAGGACTTACAAGCGGATGCCTAGGGGTCAGAAGTCTGTCGGGGAGCCAACGGCACGAAACCACAGAATGGAGAAACTGTTACGAGGGTCGGACCGAAGCCAGGCATGAACATGAGGAAGTGGATGATATGAAATGTCAGCGAAATTAATAATTGGAAATATAATGATGGAGACAAAATGAGTCATAAATATTAAAAATCTGATGTGTTCCATTCACATGACTTTCTCTACATCTCTGCAATAAATTATTTTTAAAAAGCTTATGCTTCTATTTACTTCATGTTAATCGAGACAAAAAATTAGCAGAAATAGTCTTATTGTTTACTTCCTTGTAAGTAGAAGCGAAATAAGGGAGCATCATAGGTTAAAGTGATAGTCAAAAGCTGCTTGCTGTGTGACTGAAGTTCCTTTGTTTTTATGGATAGGAGTTGACAACTTCCTGTATAAGAAAACTATGTTTTTCTAAGCTGAAACCAAAAACAAGGAATATCACAAAAACGATCAACTCCACAAAAAAAAAAAAAAAAAATGCATATAACATAAATTGCATGTTTTAACGTGCTCTACATTTTTTGTGTGGCAAGTTTTTGTCCATCTCTTACGGTTTAGCAGTTATGCAAAATTCCGTAAAATTCATTCAGAATAAAGTACTCTTCAGAGGCTATTCCGAGAAAATTCAAGATATACATTTTATCTTTAATATACGACATTTTAATCAAAACCATTAGAGCTATTTTTGAGAAAATCAAAATGTTCGAAAAAAAAAGTTCCATGTAAAGGGTAGTTAGGGGTGGGGGATTTTTCTCGAAATATTCATGTCGTATCCCTGCAAGATACTAAACTTAAATACCAAGTTTGGTATTTTACCGTTTTTGAGTTATCGTGTTCACAGACACACGGACCTTTTCCTAAAAATGCTTTTTTTATACAGGGGACCTCAAAACATATATTTACGGTGAAATCTCGGTAATGAATTTTTGGGTGGAGTGCAATACCTTATCTATACATATGTATATAGCAAGTACGTATAGATAAAGTAAAAATAATTTATTGGTAATGAAATGCTCATCGTTTTTAAGGATATCTGTTTTTTTTAATAAATGAATTTAATTCAGGGGATATAAATTATTTTTATTTAATTATGAAAATATGTAGTGTTTCTAATTTTAAAAGAGAATAACTTTTTAAGATATAAAATTGTAATATAAGTAGTTGAAGGACCCGGAGAAAACCCGCCCAGACGCTCGCCTATATGGGAGGCAACGGTCTAACCACTGAGCCACGGCGCCGCCTCCTATCGTTTGTATCTTTCCTAAATCTTTCACGAAATAGGTAGGTAGGTATATCAAATAATCAGTGATTCACTAACGTGAAAACGGTACAACTTTTATGTTATTAAATTGCTACAGGACCAAAGAGGAGAAAGTTGGTCGACGTCATCAAACAAGCAGAACGTGTCTTCCCGACTAGGTTGTCGTGGTCGAAGATTAAAAACACGTGACTTCTAACTTAACAGGCATTCAGTTGTTTACAGCCTTATTTCTCAGAAAATGCATTATGTTTTCAGGGTACCTTATGGGTGGGATGCAATACTTTCTATACCTACTTACTGTGGGTAAAAGGTAGATAAAGTAAAATAAAAAAATCTGATGTGTTCCATTCACATGACTTTCTCTACATATCTGTAACAAATTATTGTTAAAAAGCTTAATCTTCTATTTACTTCATGCTAATCAAGAAAAAATTAGTAGAAATGGTCTTATTACTTGCTTCCTTGTAAGTAGAAGCGAAATGAGGGAGTACCATAGGTTAAAGTATTAGTCTAAAGCTGGTTGCTATGTGACTGAAGTTCCTTTGTTTGTATGGACACGAGTTGATAAATTCCTGTATGAGAAATGTATGATTTTTAAAGTTGAAACCAAAAATAAGGAATATCTCAAAAACTACCAACTCCACGAAAAAAATTATATAGCACAAATTGCGTGTTTTAACGTGCTCTATAGTTTTTGGGTTGTAAGTTTTTGTCCATTTCTTACGGTTTATCTGCTATGCAAAATTCCGTAAAAATCATCCAGAGTAGTCTTCAGACGTTATCAGAAAATTCAAGGTATACATTTTATTTATCAGGTAAATGTCTTTTATATATATACGATGTTTTAATCAAAATCTTAGAGCCATTTTTGAGAAAATCAAAATTTTCGAAAAAAGTTCCACGGAAAGGGTAGTTAGGGGTGGGGGATTTTTTTGAAAATCATGTCGCATCCTTGGAAGATTTCAAACTTAAATGCCAAGTTAGGTATTTTACAGTTTGTTCGTTTTTGAGCTATGCTGACCACAGACACACACACACATAGACACACACGGACATTGTGTTCCATTCACGTGACTTTCTCTACATATCTGTAAAAATTATTGTTAAAAAGCTTATTCTTCTCCTTACTTCATGATAATTGAGATACACATTAGCAGAAACGGTCTTATTACTCAGATTTCCTTAAGTAGAAGGAAGTTATGGAATACACAAACAGTGAAATGTTTTAAAATGCGGTTGCTATGGGATTGAAATCCGTTTCTTTGCGTGGTCAGTAGTTGACAAGCTCCCGTTTGAGTTGAGAAAAGTTGTTTTAAAACTGAAACCAACAATAAGGAATATCTCGAAAACGGCCAACTCCACGAAAAAACGTGAGACATCAACTGTGTGCTTTAAGCAGATCAACAATTTTTATGTAATAAGTTTTTGTCTATCTCACCGTTTACCAGTTATGCAAAATTCACCCAGATTAAAGAGGTCTTCAGAGGCTATTCCCAGAGAATTCAAGATATACGTTTTATTTGTCATATAAGTATCTTAAATTGCAGTCAGTTTTGAGAAATCCAAATTGTTCTAAAACTTTTCCATGTAAAGGATAGTTGGGGGAATTTTCTTGAACATCTTCGTGTCGCATCCTTAGAAGTTTGGTATTTAACGGACTTTTCGTTTTTGAGTTATGCTGCCCACACACACACACACACACACACACACACACACACACACACACACACACACACGGACATGTTTCTAAATATGATTTTTTTAGAGGGTCCCATAACATGCATTTAGGATCAAATCCCGGTATCGAATTTTTGAGTGCAATGCCTACACTCTTCTCCATATGTATCCACACTTTGTAAATAGTACGTGCAGAGAAAGTAAAAATGTGTTGCATTAATATTACTTTCTCTAGCCTTTATCATTTATTAGTGTGTACCTACATACATGAGGTATTCGTATGAAAGCTTTTGTTCCGTGTACTTCATTTTAATCAAGACAAACTTTGCCGAAATAGCTACATGACACATTTCATTTCATATACAAAGGAAACACCGATAGTCAAATGTTTAAGAACTGAGCGCTATATACCTACCTACTGGTCTTTCCATGACATCGAGAAAAACAATGGAATATCACACGATTTTAAAAGAATGAGAAAGTATTTAACAATTTGAACCTTTATTAATGGATTTCTCAGAAATGCGTATGCCCCCAAAACGTTATTTGAAATAAATGTTGAGTTTTGAGGAGGTCAGCATTTATTGCAGAGTATCTTTTCATTGTTGCTTAACGTTTACCAGTTACACAACTATTATTTGTTTGTTAATGGCGCTCAATTTCCAGGATCATATCGCGCCGCCGGTGTGATGGAATTTTGTTCTGCAGGAGCTCTTTTATATGTCAGAAAATTTACTGACACGGGTCTGTCGCTTTTAAGCACACCATCGGTCAGAAACGGGTTTGAACTGGTCACTCACACGAGATTATACAAAATGTCTTCTGAATGAAGTATACTTCACAGGATATTCCCAGAAAATGTACATTTTTTTTAATTTATTTATTTAAGGTCACTTTATAACAACAAAGGTCATCAGCGGCCACATTATTCGTACAAGATCAATGTATATACAAAATTTAATACAAATATATTACAACTGTGGTCATAAACTTAACTATTTGAACTTTGGTAACAGTAAAACATAGTACATCTAAATTAGTAAACAATTATAATAGTATCAAACTCTGGTTATAACAATTACATTACATTATATAAAAGGCAACATTTGTGATATTTCCATTAACTTGATAACTTCGGTGGTGTTAAGGATGGAATACAGATCACTCTTGAGGTTTAAGTTACTTCTGTCGTTCTTCGAGGATAAGGTGAGATATTGATACGGCTTCTCGAGCTGAGCATTTCCGGCAAGGATCTTTGGTTGTTTTCTTCATCAGATAGCCACGGCTGAGGTTCAAGTGGCCGATGCGCAACCTGGTAGGTAGGACTATTTTTCTTCGGAATTTAAGGCGTGATATTGCTATAAAATGTACATTTTATTTGTCATGTAAATATTTTAAACACTTTATTTTAATTAAACATGTGTATATAACAACATACTTCCTTGTGTAATGCACCATTTTCCATGTATTCATTATAAGTAGTTCTTTTCTTCTTGTTTTGAGGTTATTTGGCCTCGGTGTTTTTTCTAGAATTTAGTTATCCTCTTTGAACCGAGCAATTACCAGATTCAAGTTCTCTATCGTCTCCCTTAGTTAAGCAGTTAATTTAGATTGCTATTCATTTAATTGCTGCGCAGTTGAAGATTTGCTCAGCTTGCCTGAATCCTTTACTAGTTGGGTCGCCATTTTGATTGCTACTTTTCACACAACTAATGCAACATCAGTATTATTTGGAAGTACCTACAGCATTTTTGGAGTCGCAGTCCTCATGAATGATTCCATTCATAACAGCTTTGTTATTTATCTCAGTTAACCTGCTATAAATATTGTTGTCTGCCACGGTCCTTCCTCCTTTTCTGAAAATGATCTAAACTATTTTGTTCCAAGTTAGGTTCTCCCTTATTTCGCTTCTACTTACAAGGAAGCAAGTCATAAGACTATGTCTGCTAACTTTTTCTCGATTAGCATGAAGTAAATAGAAGTATAAGCTTTTTAATAATAATTTGCTGCAGGGATGTAGAGAAATAGGTACATGTGAATGGAACACAGATTTTTTTTCTTCTGCATTTTACATAACTGGTGAGAGATAGATAAAACGTATTAGACAAACAGTGTAGATATGCTTAAAACACACAATTAATGTTATATAAATATTTTCTTGAGGAGTCGGCCGTTTTCAAGATATTCCTTGTTATTGGTTTCAGTTTTAAAATGCTTTCTCATACGGGAACTTGTCAACTCCTGGCCACACAAAGAAACGGATTTCAATGCCATAGCAACCGAATTTTAAAACATTTGACTGTCGGTTTATCCTAGGTATTCCCTTATTTAACTTCCACTTCTAAGGAACTAAGTAATAAGACCGTTTTTGTTAATGTTTATCTCAATTAGAATGAAGGAGATAGATTTTTTAATTAAACGAATGTCCTCTTCGTTTTGATTATGTTTTAGACGGTATATTCAGGAATGTTTTGGCCATGCTCAACACGTTTCCGTGTTTTGCACTAAGACAACGATCTCAAACAGTTTCATTGCCTTCTATTATTTCACTGTTTGCACATTAGATATGCAACGCATAGCCTGATGACTGAACAGGTTCCAGTGCAGCATGTTTGACAAGTTTATAAGTAAGAATCACACGAGCAAACAACTAAACCCGCGGTTCGGGTAGGGAGGGATCATAACTTTTTTTCTTTTTTTTTTCGGCGCTGAATTCCTTTTTCCTCTTTTTTATTTTCCTAACATTGACTTTGTTTTTCTGTTTGATTACCGTTTGCGTTTTGCTGCTATTACACACATAGATATACACATTTACAAACACACAACACCCATGCCCAAGGCGGGACTCGAACCCACGATCCCCTCCGCCACGAGCACTTTAACGAGCGCGGCCATAGGGACCGATTAACAATCGAAGGATTCAAGAACATGGAAATGTTATTGTTTTCCCTATCACGTAGGATAGGATTGATGGGTGGACGAAGTACTCACTGCATTTCATCAAAAAATTGCACATCCAGAAATAGATATTTGCAGGCTTGCTATGCATTTTTGGGACGGGGGTGGGGGGTACTTAACGTCCTTAACCTGGTTGATCATATCGGACGACGAAACCGGTGATTTCAGGATCCATGGAACTTAAAGTTACTCGATATTCGTCTTCTAAGGATAAGGGAAAACCCTGAAAAAAACCTTTATCCGGGTAACTCACCCTAAGCGAGATTCGAACTCACGACCTATTGAATGTGAGGCAGATACGCTACTACCACACCACCCAGACAGACTGCTACTGTAACTGATAACTCAACAATGAAAAGTCCCATAATTATCAAACTTGGTATTTACATTCAAGAATTTCCATATATGCAACAATACGATTTTCAGAAAAATCTAAACATCGCACAATGTTTTAATATGTTTTTTTTATTTTCTCTTAAAACGCTTATAACGATTGATTTAAAATACCACATATATAAGTTATTTACATGAAACAATATGATTGGTTTCATTCACATGACTTTCTCTACATCTCTGCAACAAATTATTCTACTTACTTTATCTAATCGAGAAAAAATTAGCAGAAATAGTCTTATTACTTGCTTCCTTATAAGTAGAAGCAAAAAATGGGAGTATCATAGGTTAAAGTGATAGTCAAAAGCTGGTTGCTATGTGACTGAAGTTCCTTTGTTTGAATGGACACGAGTTGACAGATTCCTGTATGAGAAAGGTGTAAGTTTTTCAAATATGAAACTAAAAACAATGGATGTCTCAAAAACAATGAACTCCACAAAAAAAGTATATAACATAAATTGTGTGTTTAAACGTTCTCTATATTTTTGTGTAGTAAGTTTTTATCCATCTCTTGTGGTTTAGCAGTTATTCAAAATTCCGTAAAATTCATCCAGAGTACTCTTCAGAGGCTATTCCCAGAAAATTCAAGATATACATTTTATTTGTCAAGTAGATATCTTAAATATACAAGATTTTAATCAAAATCGTTAGAACCATTTTTAAGAAAATCACAATTTTCGAATTTTTTTCGATATAAAGGGTAGTTTGCGGTGGGGGGGATTTTCTTGAAAAACTTGGAAGATACCAAACTTAAATACCAAGTTGGTATTTAATGGTCTTTTCATTTTTGAGCTATACTGCCCACAGACAGACAGACACACACACATGGATATTTTTCTAAAAAATGCTTTTTTTGGATTCAGGCGGTCTCAAAACATATATTTCCAGTGAAATCTCGGTATCAAATTTTTGGGTGTAATACAATACCTTCTCTATATGCTATGTACATAGTATGTATAGAGAAAGTAATATGACGTGTTTCATTCACATGACTTTCTCTACATCTCTGTGACAAAGGTATTATTGTTGTGAATAAGCTTATTGTTCTTACTACTTCATGCTAGTCGAAATAAACATTACCTAGCAGAAGCCGTTTTATTATTGCTTAATGTAAATTTCCTTCCTCAATTACCATTTCATGTATATATCATCAGTACACTGCATTCTGGTGAAATATACCTGCTATTTAAATAGTACAAGCAAAGAAAGTAATTAACGATTGTGGGTCGAAAGGCATATAAATGAAAGAAAGAGATTTTTAAAAAGAATACATTCATTTTTAATGTAAGCACTAGCTCTGCAGTAATTGTGTGATTCTACACATTTTTGCTCTTTCCTCCACCTTCTTACTCCCTATATCTATCTTTCCCTCTTTCTATTCTAACACACTTTCCTCATCTGTTATCTTCTTTCTCTGATTTATACCTTATGAATTTTGAAACCAATAATAAAATTACTTTTTCTGCAGCCTTAATAAGAATTAAAACACTAGTAAATGGCTTCTATTTGTTAGAGATCATGGTTAATGATATTATATGTATAAATAATGGAATGAAAAAGTGTTATAAATAGTTAACTATTCACCCAACAAAATTTGCCAGAAACATTATGCCAATAAATGTTTACTATGTGAGTTTAAAAAAAAATTAATAATATGAATTTGTTTTAAATTCTTTGACTTTGTGCTCAATAACAACCTCCCCGTTTGGATAACTAAATACAGTAGAGCATAACCTATTTTCTAAATGGGATCTAAGGTATGTTACACACCAAGTTTCACAATAATTGCTTTCTTCATTTTTGTATGGAAAGGTAAATTGTTCATCCAAAATGGCAAATTACCAGAAAATGCTTGCTTAAGCGAATCTAGATATTTTTATATATTTCCATCTTCTCCCTGATTTATTCTCTAGATATTTTTTGTTTGAAGGTGATTGGATTTACTGGAAAATAAAAAGTACATTCGTAATAAATATTTTTATTTAAGGAGATATTACTGGCTATTATAACAGTCTTTTTCTTTTACTCTTAAAGTCACAATATACTAAAAATAACATTTTTTTTCGTTGTAAAACTATCAGATTTTAGTTTTCTCTTTAAAACACTTTTATCTAGTTGTATAGAAACACATAGCATCATTTGCATTCTAGCAGTTTTAAAGGTCCTGATGAGAATTTAGGAATAAATTTGTAAACTTTTCTTTTTCATATTTTCTCTTAGGAAATTCTGATTTATAACATCTTTTATATATGTGTCACAAATGTCATTAGACATCTTTATTTTATACAAAACTAGCTAAATAGTTATAGATTAGATGAAACAATTTAATAATTAGATACTACTGACTTTTTGTTCCTTCTTTCTTTTTTTTAAAAAAGAAAAATCAAATTAATGCTATAACTGTTAGAAGCTCTGATTTTTGTCAGTACCTAAATTAGTATTGAATACATAAAAGTATATTTAAGTTCTTTTCACTGTTGGAAAATAGGCTCAAAATAACACATATGATTCTTTTTAATTAGTAGGTATATGCATTAAGATTTAAAATAAAGTTACAAAAGAGTCATTAATTGAAACAAATCAATACATATAACTTCTAGGACATGATAGTTTACTTGCTTAAGAGCATTAATGAAATCTTTTTCACATTAGGATAAGCAATTCCTCACATAAGAACATTTTACTCTCAGGGTCCCTGGATGCAAAGTACAAGGGCAGATCGAAAAGTAACGCACAATAATTTTTTTCTGACTTGGTATTGCAGCTGGAATATTGCAATTTCACACATGTATAGTTTGAAGTTTTCATTACCTGGATATTTTTTGTTTCATGTGCAGCTCTAGTGAGAGAAGCATGAACTACGCAACAAAGATGGTGCATATGCTACTGTCATCCACATGTGAAGAGCAAAGTGGAGTGGTTCTAAAATTCACAAGTACATGCAATGATGATTGAATGGACCATAGAAATGTCTCCAGGTGAAGTGTATTCTTCCAAGAGGACTGTGTGAAACTTAGTGATTCTCCACACTCCGGAGGCAGATAACAGCTGCAACCCTGCAGAATGTCAAGAGGTATTGAGGTGGCAATTTTGAATGATCGGTATGTGCAACTGCGAACCTTATTGCAACAGTTAAGCTTTTCCTATGGTGCAGTGTGCGATATTGTTCATAACTTGTTGAAATTTTGTAAAGTTAGTGCTTGCTAAGTGCCTAAGAACCTGACAGACAACCACAAGGGCCTGCGAATGATGACAATCTTGGATTACTTAACACAGTATCCTGTAGAGGGGCATCACTTTCTGAAAGGAATCATCACTGTGATGAGTTGTGGGCATACCCAAAACAAAAGCAGGTTCCAATGAAGAAAAAATTCAGTGACTCAATCTGCTAGCAAAGTACTTATGACAGTGTTTTGGGATATGCATGGTATTTTACTGGTGGTCTTTGCTGAATGCTGCAGCCTACATTCAAACTTTGGTGAAGTTGCGTTGTACTTTTTGTGACAAATGCCGTAACATTAATGCTGATGATGTCAAACTTCTTCATGGCAACGTCGTCCCCATGTTGCTGCTGCTGTTCGTCAGAAAATCACCAATTTGGTTTGGAGGTGCTCCAGCATCCACCCTACAATCCGGACCTTGCACTATCAGACTTTCATCTGTTTTGGTCCCATGAAGAAATTCCTGGTCAGGCCAACACTTTGTGACAGATGTGGAAGTGAAATCAGCAGTCTGCAGATGGCTATACTCCAGGGAAACAGACTTCAGGGCATATTGAAACTAGTATCAATGGGTCAAATATGTTGAGAAAGTTGGTGACCATGTCTTGTTTTTTTAACTATTAAACTTTTTTGTAAAAACATTATGGTGTTTTACTTTTCGATCCATCCTCGTATTTCACTGGAGCACAAAAATATGATGAAATAATTATATAAAGTATTATCTAGATACCCTTTATGATTGTGTAATATTCAGTTGACTACTCTGGAGATATTTTGCTTTTAGATGAATCAGAAACTTTTGCTGTTTATTCATTTAAAACCTTATATGCATTTACAGTAGTTAAATTAGCAACATACTAAGTCTGTTGTATAGCTGAATGTGGTTTATATTCTGTGGGACAAACTTTTATGGTTATGTTTTCTCAGTTAATGATTATTCATTTTGTTGAGAAGTACTTATATTAGCAGTAATAGTATTTCCTGCACGACATCAACATCCTGTCAGTAGTTTGAACATTCATGACTTCATTATATAAAATAACTTAGTAATGAGAGCATAGAAAAGCCACAACTAAATAAAAAGTTCTTGAAGAAGTCTAGAACCAATGTTAAATAATACAAGGTGCTACAAATAAAACACAAATACATTAAAGCCGATAATTATAATAAAGTACATTTTTATGAACCATCTTAAAGCTTAACCAATTATTTACATGGTCTTCTTGATTCTGGACCCTCAGATTGATTAACATAAGGGAATTGTTTATAGAATAGGATAAAAGAATAGTCCAGTGATTACTCATGTATATTGAGGTATAAAAAGCTATGAATTTATAAAAACATTATAAAAATAATTTTTTAAGCAGGCACATTAATTCAATAAGTAATATATATTTTTTTGTATGATATAAGTATTGGCATAGCTCCTTTATCTTACCATTATTCCATAAATGTACAGCCATTAGCATATAAGGTCATACTGACTACTTCAATATTGCTGATGTGCAATTATTGTTTCAAATTACATTTCTTAGAAAAAGTGTGCTGAGTTTTCCAGGAAATGAGTTGTTCATTAAAAGCAGTGGCTTAAAATGTGGTTTTAGTGTCACATTTTTGGTTGTACTAAACTCAGTTAAGGGTACCTACTTATTATTGAACTTCAGACATTTCAAAGAAAGGGAATTTTTTTTTTTTTTTGGTAATGTTTAATGCCCGCTTTTACTGCTCTGGCACAGCAGGCAATAACACTGTAAACCTGCAAGAGGATGGCAACGAAAGTTGTGGTAACGTGCGTCCAGGGTAGTCCATCTACACCATGACCAAGTGAAGCACGTGTTAGTAATAGATGTCCAGATTTTAATAAAATTAATTACAGTGTTCGAAAATAAATTAAAACGAGTGAATTTGTCTTCAAGAAAATGGTAAACATTTTCAACTTCTTCTTTAAACAGGTTAGTTGCATATTATTTTTCTACATTACCTTTCATGTATGAATATAGTGAACCCAGCAGTTTTCTTAACCAGCGAAATGTTTTCACGATACGTTTGCACCAGCCAGTGCTGCCACCAGAATTCCCGACTCTACGGGAATCTTGGTTACACGGGAGGTGCACAGCGACTTCTCAATGACCCGTTAGCTCTTAATTATAACAGCACATACATGAAGTTGTAGATGCTTATCACTAAAGCCAGTGGGTATGGGAATGCCCCTATTAAAAGAAAACACAACTTTGCAATGTCTTCAGAAACTGGGATAAAACATATCCCAAAACCCTTTTCTGGGAACACCAGAATTGATGGCAAAAACCTGGAACAATCCCAGATTTCTGAATCATGTATCAATCTAGCCTAACTCACTGCTTAACAGAAGTATCCTCATTTAAAGGTGTCTGTATTAACTGGATTGTAAACTGCCTCTCCCCATAGAAATGAATACTTACAGTTTATAACAACATGATGCCTTGGCTGGCCTGGTAGCTCAATTGTAGAGCACCTGTCTGCTGTGAAAGCAGTCTCAGGTTCAATTCCCGGCTGGGGCTAGGAATTTTTCTCTAGTCAAGAACATTTCCTACTCTTCCCAGAGTCTAGAAGTGTGAATGTGTGTGTGATCTAATGCAGAAAAGCGTTCCAATACGACCGTGCATTTGAACAATAAAAATATCCCTAATATCAGTTTCACAGAAGCCCACCACTGGTGCCAACCTCTTCAATAGCTACCATCGTCGTCTTGTGCTCTTCTTACACCTCATAATTGTTGGCTGCCTCATCCAGGAGTTGCAGTACATGGTTGTCATGGGCAGCAGGCCCCATATCTTATAGCTTATTTGTCTGGTAACACAGTTTTCACACTTTGGACTAGCTTCCGTCTGCGTTTTACAAACTCTTTTGCACCCTTATTGTGACGGCTTGCCAGTACTGCAAATGACTCATTGTCTGTAACAAACATAATTTTTTTTCAGTTAACATATAAATTACCTTTGAATAAAAAAATCTGTACACTAATATTTTAATCAAAATGGTTAGAGCCATTTTTAAGAAAATAAAATTTTTCAAAAAAAGTTCCATGTAAAGGGTAGTTTGGGGTGGGGGATTTTTTTCAAAATCTTCGTGTCGCATCCATGGAATATACTGAACTTAAACACCTAGTTTGGTATTTTAGCTACTTTTCGTTTTTGAGTTATCGTGTTCTCAGACACACATACGGACCTTTTTCTGGAAATGCTTTTTTTGGATTCAGGGGGTCCTAAAACATGTATTTCTGGTGAAATCTTGACATCGAATTTTTGGGTGGAATGGAATACTTCTCTATCCCTATGTACATTGTACATACGGGGCTAGAGAAAGTAAAAGGATGGAAGCTACAGATATTCTATGAAATTTTGGATAATGTGCTCTATCAAATACAAAATAGGTTTTCCGACTATGAAAGTTTTCATTTATTTGCTCTCCTTGGTTCCTCAAAATTTAAGAATTACAGAACTTCTTTTCCTGATCACTATTGCTCAAAATTGTTGGACACCTATGGCTCAAATTTTGATTCCATATGTTGGGAAAATGAACTTACTGGTATGTACTCTTCTGAAGATAAAGATTTTGAAGAAAAGTCAGTTGGTGAAATAGTGAAAATTATGAGCGAAAGAGATCTGGTGTGGGCTATGCCTGAAATTTACAAATTAGTTTGTCGAATTTTAACTCTACCAGCAACTACAGCTTCTGCTGAGCGGCCATTTTCCCTGTTAAATCGAGCAAAATTTCACTGTAGGTCTAAAGTGGGTCAAGAAAGATTATCCTCTCTTCAATAATGTCCATACTTTGTATACTTCGGAAGGGTATTCATGAAAATTTCACGCAAGCCATAATGGAACTATTTCCGAAGAAATCTCGTCAATTGGAGCTAGCACCCCAATAAACTGGCAAGTACTACTACTAAAATTAACAATAATTTACGTATACAGTTGTCCCTCGTATTATGCAAGTAATTGGTTCTCATTGATTATCACATAACACAAAAAACACGTAAAGTGAATGTGATAGTAATATGGGCTATTTCAAGGTAAACATGAAAAAAATTAGTTTTAAACAGATGCATATATTTATGTCATTTGTACAGTGTTAAAATCAGCATTTTTTAAATAGCTTTAAGCGAAAATGCGTAAAGTGAGATTGCTTATAACGAGGGATGATTATATTTTATAGACTTAGAAAAACGATGACAAAGGGAGCGGTGGATCTAACTTACTGACCACGAATCGCCACTGTATTTAATACTCATGTATATGAATATCAAAAGATGTTTTATCCTTTTATCCATCATTAAATTGTTATAGGAGTTTATGAATCTAGAATTTATGAATTTTAGATTGCTGTACAATAGTGTCATAAAGAGTATGCAAGGGAGATAAGTTAAACTATTTAAATCATAATTTGAGGGTGGCTTTTTTCCACCATAACACCAGCTCAGCCAGCTGGTGTTTTATACATACCTAGACTGGAAGGATAAGTGAGCTGCAGGTGAATCTGTTCCAAATATTCCAACTTTGTGTCTGTTTTAGGGATTTGTGTGAAAGGGACGAAAGCCTCACCCAGGAGTTTATCTGCACCAACGTAATAATGCTTGTCCTTCAGCTCAAACACTACAAGACCATCCACCACATATCGTTGATGGATTGACAGTTTTCTGAAACATATCAGTTTTATTCATTAGCATCAAAATTTCTAGGATTATGGGTGGATAAAAATCTAAGTTGGGACAAACACATAGAAATCTATCAGGGAAGTGCACTAGAGCTTACCACTGATATATGGTGGACTTTGTGACAGTGATGTGTTTTAACAATTGAAAATTGGTTGGGTTGATTTTGTAACACTACATCACTTACTTTTTATTTCGGAAAACATGTTTCAGAAGCCATGAGCTTCCATTGTCAATTCCTTTGATCGACTGCCGGCATTGCTTGCTGTGGTGGTTGTCTCTGACCCCGGTGATGGTTTGATGAACTTCTGAACCATTAGATCGCCTGGCAGGTTTTCAAAATTGAAAACACGGTTCTTGTTTTTCCAAACATATATGTTTTCCCAAACTTTTAATTCTGTCTTCCTTGTGATGGTTTTGAGATTTTTTTTTTGAGAATTTTTGGGCAAGGAAAAACAAGAACCGCGTTTTCAATTTCGAAATCCTGCCAGGCTACCTACTGATACAGAAGTTCATCAAACCATCACCGGGGACAGAGACAACCACCACAGCAAGCAATGCTGGCAGTCGACCAAAGGAATTGACAATGGAAGCACATGTCTTCTGAAACATATTTTCCGAAATAAAAAGTAAGTGATGTAGTGTTACAAAATCGACTCAACTAATTTTCAATTGCCAGTAGAGCTTGTTTTGTTCTTCATCAACTAAAACCTCAAGAATCATTTATAGTTCTCAAAGCTAGTTATTTTGCTTACTTTCATTCTTTACTGCGTATGGTTTACCTTTATGGGCAAATGCTTTGAACAGCAATATAATATTTAAGCTCCAAAAAAGGGCACTAAGAATCCTAGTTAGTATTCCAAAAAATCTGATGTATTACACTCACATGACTTTCTCTAGCTGTTCTACAAACTTCTTACATAAGATTATTCTTCTTTCTGCACTTTGCTAACCGAGGTATTCAGCACAATGTTCTTATTACTTAGTTCCTTATAAGTAGGAAGAAAATAAGGGAATACACTGGGCTAAATTGATAGTCATATATTTTAAAAGCTGTCGTTATGCGATTGTCATTACAAATCACTTCTTTTCTTGCCAGGAGTAGAACAAAAGAAAAACGGACACTCCCGTCTGAGAAAAGAATAAGTACTTCACAACTGAAACTAATAACAATGAATACCTCGGAAATGGTAAGCTCCACGAAAAGAATGTATATGACATAAGTTGTGTATTTTAACAAGGCCTACATTTTTTGTACAGTAAGTTTTTGTCTATCTCTTACAGTTTATTAGTTATGCCAAATTAAGCAAAATTCATCCAGAATAAACAGATCTTTAGAAGCTATTCCCAAAAAATTCAAGATATACATTTTATTTGTCAGCTAAATATCTTTAATATACGATATTTTAATCAAAATGGTTAGAGCCATTTTTAAGAAAATAAAAATTTTCGAAAAAAGTTCCATGTAAAGGGTAGTTTAGGGTGGGGGGATTTTTCTCAAAATCTTCGTGTCGCATCCCTGGAAGATACTGAACTTAAATACCAAGTTTGGTATTTTATCTACTTTTCGTTTTTGAGTTATCGTGTTCACAGACACACACACACGGACCTTTTTCAGGAAATGCTTTTTTTGGATTCAGGGGGTCCTAAAACATATATTTCCGGTGAAATCTCGACATCAAATTTTTGGGTGGAATGCAATACTTCTCTGTACGTTGTACATACGGGACAAGAGAAAGTAAAAATGAAAGTTGTAGGGAGCATTTCCTGAATTTCAGTATTCTGACTTTACCTTGTTTGTATATAAAAGGCTTATTAGTCTACATGAAGATAAATGCTGCAAATTACAGCACTAATGGTGAAATTCATTCTCACAATACGCACCATAAGAACAAGCTACACTACACCTCACACAAAGGCAAACTATTTGAAACTTCCTTACAATATAATGAATGGCTTAAAAGTATATAATGCTTGTTTGTTTCATGGTTCCTGTCCATCTGAGGGAGGCACCTCTACTAAAGAAAGGGGAAGTTTGATGACGGCCCTGAAGACTAAGATCACACTTTTTCAAATGTAATACTAACTTCAATGTTATTATTAAATGTAAATTTTTAAGAATGTAGTCAATGTTTTAGAATTGTTTTATATCTTTTGACGAAGCCATGAATTCTTTGTAATTTCAAAGGTGAATAAAATTATTTATTTATTTATCTGTAATTAAATATATTGACTAATGGGATTGTTTTGAACACAACTTACATTTCAAAAACTTCATCAAAGAGAGGATAAACAGTCTTCTTGTGGACCTTGGTGATCCAGGTATGTTGATCAGGAAAAGCATGACTCGGGTGAAGGGATACCCTCACATATGGATCACATGTTGCTGAAAATAACAAAATAAAATGTTAAAAATCTGATTACTTACATTCACATGAATTTCTGTACTTATTATCATTTATTTTTATACCTCTTTCTCACATTAGTCTTGTTTTCTATCAAGATAACCATTTACACAAACAGTTTCCTTACACATTTTGTTTGAGGTAGAAGAGGGATACAGGAGATTGAAGTGATATTTAAATGTTTAAAAATGTATTGTTTATATTTTGGCTTTTAATCACTCTTTGTATCTTACTCTGAGAAAAAGAAAAGAAAAAAATGACAGTACATATCTCAGTAATTTTTACTTTCTCTATATACATTATGTACATAATGTATAGAGAAGGTATTGCACTCCACCCAAAAATTTGATACTGAGATTTCACCGGAAATATATGTTTTAGGGTCCCCAATATCCAAAAAAAGTATTTTCACAAAAAGGTCCTGCATGGGCGTGTGAGTATGTGCATGTGTGTGAGTGTGTGTGTGTATGTGTGAGAGACTGGCTTGTCACCAATCCTGTATATTCATTACAAGAATTTTTTGATAAACGAGTAGGTACATCTTAGTACCAATAATAATGTAATTGTAATTTTGTAAATAATCTGTATTATAATATCTGACGTTGTCTATTGCTGTCAAGTTTAATGACAATAGGTGAATGCTGCTACAGAAAAGATGTATACGTTATCTTTATCACATAAAAATTACTGATACATGTAAGCCATTCTTTAGAAATAATAAAATCTTAACCATTATGCATACAGAATAATAATACTGGCTCAAAACAAACCACTCCTCAAAAATCTGATGTGTACCATTCACATGACTTTCTCTATATCCCTGCAACAAATTATTCTTAAAAAGCTTATACTTCTATTTACTTTAAGCTAATCAGAAAAAATTAGCAGAAATAGCCATATTACTTGCTTCCTTGTAAGTAGAGGTGAAATAAGGGAGTACCACAGGTTAAAGTGATAATCAAAAGCTGGTTGCTATGTCACTGAAGTTCCTTTGTTTGTATGGACAGCAGTTGACAAATTCCTGTATGAGAAATGTATAAGTTTTTCATAGCAGAAACCAAAAATAAGGAATGTTATAAAAACGACGAACTCAACAAAAAAATGTGTATAACATAAAGTGTGTGTTTTAACATGCTCTACATTTTTTGTGTAGTAAGTTTCTGTCCATCTCTTACGGTTTAGCACTTATTCAAAATTTAGTCATATTCATCCAGAATAAACTACTCTTCAGAGGCTATTCCCAGAAAATTCAAGATATACATTTTATTTGTCAGGTAAATATCTTTAATATACGAAATTTTAATAAAAATCGTTAGAGCCATTTTTGAGAAAATCAAAATTTTCGAAAAACGTTCTATATAAAGGGGAGTTGGGGGTGGGGGGATTTTTCTCAAAATCTTCGTGTCGCATCCCTGGAAGATACTAAACTTAAATACCAAGTTTGGTATTTTACCGACTTTTTGTTTTTGAGTTATCGTGTTCACAGACACACGGACATACACACACACACACACACACACAGACCTTTTTCCGAAAATGCTTTTTTTAGATAAAGGGTACCCTAAAACATATATTTCCGGTTGAATCTCGGTATCAAATTTTTTGGTGGAGTGCAATACATTCTATATACACTATGTGCATAGTGCCTATAGAGAAAATAAAAATCTGATGTGTTCCATTCACATGACTTTCTTCATATCCCTGCAACAAATAATTCTTAAAAAGCTTATACTTCTATTTACTTTATGCTAATCAGAAAAAAATAGCAGAAATAGTCTAATTACTCGCTTCCTTGTCAGTAGAAGCGAAATAAGGGACAACTGTAGGTTAAAGTGATAGTCAAAAGCTGGTTGCTATGTCAATGAAGTTCCTTTGTTTATATGGATAGGAGTTGACAAGTTCCTGTATGAGAAAAGTACACGTTTTTCATAGCAGAAACCAAAAATAAGGAATGTCACAAAAACGACGAACTCCACGAAAAAAATGTATACAACATAAATTGTGTGTTTTAAAGTGCTCTACATTTTTTGTGCAGTAAGTTTTTGTCCATCTCTTACGGTTTAGCAGTCATTCAAAATTTAGTAAAATTCATCCAGAATAAACTACTCTTCAGAGGTTATTCCCAGAAAATTCAAGATATACATTTCATTTGTCAGGTAAATATGTTTAATATCCGAAATTTTAATCAAAATCGTTAGAGCCATTTTTGAGAAAATCAAAATTTTCGAAAAAAGTTCCATGTAAAGGGTAGTGGGGGGTGGGGGGATTTTTCTCAAAATCTTCGTGTCGCATCCCTGGAAGATAGTTAACTTAAATACCAAGTTTGGTATTTTACCGCCTTTTCGTTTTTGAGTTATCGTGTTCACAGACACACGGACATACGGACACACACACACACACACACACACGGACCTTTTTGTGAAAATGCTTTTTTTGGATATTGGGGATCCTAAAACATATATTTCCGGTGAAATCTCGGTATTGAATTTTTGGTGGAGTGCAATACTTTCTCTATACATTATATACATAGCGCGTATGGAGAAAGTAAAAATACAGACATTCATTCCTATAGCACTCGAGGAAAGGCAGACTATTACACAGTATACCTAAACAGGGCCTTAACAAAAAAGGATCCTATAATTATGGGAATGATGCTGTATAATGCTCTCCCAAAAAAAATTAAGGAGTGCTCAGGGAAAAATACCTTTGCAAAAAAATTAAAAAAGCATCTAATTGAGAAGTGTCCAATCAAACTGGAAGACCTATTACATTAAAATTGACAAAAGCAGATTCAAGAAATCCTATGCTGTTTTATGGTGAGATTGATTAAAAGAGAGATAAGGAATTAAATTAAAATGTAATATAATTTTATGTAAAAATGTGTAAATAACAAATAGGCTTAGATTTTAACTTTTTTTTTTTTTTTTTTTTTTTTTTTTTTTTTTTATCAGTCAATGTTTTGTAAAGGTATAGAATTGAAAATCTTTCTTAAACTATAAGTACATTTTGTAAAACAAGTTATTTATTATTAGATGTCAATTTTATGACTGTGTACAATTTGGAGTGTATGTGTGTTAAATTTTTGACAATGCTCCATGTTTGTAAAAGTTTCATGAGCAATAAATGAATTGAATTGAATTCTATTCTATGGGAATAATGGAGTTTTATTTATGGACGCTCTTTAACTGCTTTGGTTCTCAGCGTCCCATTCTAAATTGGGCATGAAAGACTGCTTAATTTTCTCAGAGGCCTCTCAATCAAGCTTTAGGTTCTTTTACGTGCCGTAAATCTACAACACGGGACCAACGGCTTTACTTCCCTTTCAAAGGAAGCCATGCTAAGGATTTTTATGCCTGAAAAAATCCATCGTCCTCTGCCGGGTTTGAACCCACGACCTTGGGTATATGAAGTTAGCATGGTAACCATTACACCATGGAGGGCGACAGTATATTCTATGGGATCTTACCAAACAGAACTCATTGGTCACTTGTGTCTATGATTCAATGAAATGGCAAACATATTTTATTGAATGTGATGTCATAGAAGAGAAGGGATTACAGATTTTTGATGTTAATAAGCTTATCTTTTATTTATTTCATGCTAATCGATAAAATTAGTAGAAATAGTCTTATTTCTTGCTTTATTGTAAGTAGAAGCGAAATAAGGGAGTACCATAGGTTAAAGTGAAAGCCAAAAGCTGGTTGCTATGTGACTGAAGTTCCTTTGTTTGTATGGACAGGAGTTGACAAATTCCTGTATGAGAAAAGTATAAGTTTTTCAAAGCTGAAAACAAGAAAAACGAATATCTCAAAAATGATCACTTCCACGAAAAAAATGTATATAACATAAATTGTGTGTTTTAA
This sequence comes from Hymenopus coronatus, assembly GCA_030762935.1. NCBI lineage: Eukaryota > Metazoa > Arthropoda > Insecta > Mantodea > Hymenopodidae > Hymenopus > Hymenopus coronatus. Next base: position 12,709,152 of record CM060893.1, on the reverse strand, counting down.
CGTGCTCTACATTTCTTGTGTGTTAAGTTTTTGTCCATCTCTTACAGTTTAGTAGTTATGCAAAATTCATCCAGAATGAAGTAGTCTTCTGAGGCTATTCCCAGAAAATTCAAGAAATACATTTTATTTGTCAGGTAAATATCTTTGATATACGAAATTTTAATCAAAATCGTTAGAGCCATTTTTGAGAAAATAAAAATTTTCGAAAAAAGTTCCATGTAAAGGGTAGTTGGGGGTGGGGGGATTTTTCTCAAAATCTTTGTGTCGCATCCCTGGAAGATACTAAACTTAAATACCAAGTTTGGTATTTTACTCACTTTTCGTTTTTGAGTTATCGTGTTCACAGACACACGGACACATATACACACACACACACACACAGACCTTTTCGTAAAAATGCTTTTTTTGGATATTGGGGACCCTAAAACATATATTTCCAGTGAAATCTCGGTATCAAATTTTTGGGTGGAGTGCAATACATTCTCTATACACTATGTACATAGTGCCTATAGAGAAAGTAAAAAGAAGTCCACAAAAAAGGTCATCTTAGGCTTTTGATTAGATCTCAACAGGGAGAGAAAACAAAGCAGATACTTACTTCCATTAACCAAAAAATGAATATCTCTAGCATTGAGTATCTCAATCCTCAAAGTATCATCGTCAAACTGCAGCCTGGCAGTCAGCAGCCCACATTCTGACAATATCTCAGTCTTTTGAAGAAGGTGTTGGTCCTTGTAGTACTGGTGAACAAGTTCGCTTGTGTTCATGCTGTTTAGAGCCATTAACTCTTCCAGGCTTGCTGCCAACTGCAGGTCAACGTTTCCATCGAGGCTTTTAAAATATGTTACTGTATCTCTCAAAATCTTCAGGCAGCTCTTAAAATATGTCACATCTTTGGAAACCTGAAATAAAAAATGTGATGTGTTCCATTCACATGACTTTCTCTACATCTCTGCAACAAATTATTGTAAAAAACTTATGTCTCTTATTATGTGCTTCCTTGTAAGTAGAAGTGAAATAAGGGAGTACCATAGGTTAAAGTGGCAGTCAAAAGCTGGTTGCTATGTGACTGAAGTTCCTTTGTATGAACAGGAGTTGACAAATTCTTACATGAGAAGTTTTTTAAACATGAAACAAAAAAGGGAAGTATCTCCAAAATGATCAACTCCACGAAAAAAATGTATATAACATAAATTGTGTGTTTTAACGTGCTCTACATTTTTTGTGCGGTAAGTTTTTGTCCATCTCTTACGGTTTAGCAGTTATGCAAAATTCTATAAAATTCATCCAGAATAAAGCAGTCTTCAGAGGCTATTCCCAGAAAATTCAAGATATACATTTTATTTGTCAGTACATATCTTTTAATATACAATATTTTAATCAAAATCGTTAGAGCCATTTTTGAAAAAAGTTCCATGTAAAGAGTAGTTTGGGGTGGGGGGATTTTTCTCGAAATCTTTGTGTCGCATCCTTGGAAGATACTAAACTTAAATACCAAGTTTGGTATTTTACTGACTTTTCGTTTTTGAGTTATCATGTTCACATACACATGGACCTTTTTCTGAAAATGTTTTTTGTTATACAGGGGACCCTATTTCCGGTGAAACCTCGGTTCAAATTTTTGGGTTGAGTGCAATACCTTCTCTATACATCATGTACTTAGTATGTGTAGAGAAAGTTAAAATACAACAAAACTTAAGTATTTACATCTCTTACTGTTGAAAAATGTCCCAACCTTATTAGCTCCAGTTAATTTAGTTAAAAGTCAATTTCTTCTAGAGAATTAAACACTTTAACGTTCTGCAGGTGTTCTATTGTAAAGAAATACAACACCAACAATACTTTTAATAATGAATTAAGCTTGAGCTATTGCATATCAGAGTCATGTATTCCATTGTTGACGCTTACCCAACAATATGTTGCCTAATGCTCTTAGTAAAGAGGGGTTGAGTAATTAGAACAGCCTACACCTGCTCCTGTGACAGGCATTTGCTGGTTTCTTGGAGTCAGCAGTATATAGAGGAAAGTGTAATAACCAGTAAAATGCACTCAATCATTCATTTTTACTTTTTCTACATGTACTTTGTACATAGTGTATAGAGAAAGTATTAACCCAATGGAGGACAATAACATGCCATTTACATTTTTGAGAAGGTATTGCACTCTGCCAAAATATTTGATACCGAGATTTCACCAGAAATATATGTTTTAGCATCCCCTGTAGTCAAAAAAAGCATTTTCAGAAAAAGGTCCCGCACATGTGTGTGTGTGTGTGTGTGTGTGTGTGTGTGTGTGTGTGAGTGCATGCATGTATGTGCGTGCGTACGTGTGTGTCCGTGAACACAATAACTCAAAAACGAAAAATCGGTAAAATACCACACTTGGTATTTAAGTTTAGTATCTTCCAGAAATGCGACACAAAGATTTTGAGAAAATTCCTCCCACTCCAAACTATCCTTTATATGGACCTTTTTTTTTTTTTTTCGAAACTCTTGATTTTCTTAAAAATGGCTCAAACGATTTTGATTAAAATATTGTATATTAAAGATATTTACCTGACAAATAAAATGTATATCTTGAATTTTCTGGGAATAGCTTCTAAAGACTACTTTATTCTGAATCAATATTACAGAATTTTGCACAACTACTAAACCATAAGAGTTGGGCAAAAACTTATCACACAAAAAATGTAGAGCATGTTAAAACACATCATTTATGTTATATACATTTTTTTCACAGAGTTGGTCGTTTTTGAGATATTCCTTGTTTCTGGCTTCATCTTTAAAAACTTAATAGGAATATGTCAACTCCTGTCCATACAAACAAAGGAACTTCATTCACATAGAAACCAGCTTTTGACTATGACTTTAACCTATGTTACTCCCTTATTTCGCTTTTACTTACATGGAAGCAAGTAATAAGACTATTTCTGCCAATTTTTTCTCGATTAGCATGAAGTAAGCAGGAGGTTAATAATAATTTGTTGCAGATATGTAGAGAAAGCCATGTGAATGGAACACATCAGATTTTTAAAGAATTGTACTCCTAATTTAATTTGTTTATATGGGTGTACTTATTTCTTATTTTTTATTATTTATTTTTAGCTCAAAGAGTTTATTGGATAACAAGATTTGTAAACTCTTTGAAGAAAGTGTAATGAAACCTATGCAGATTTTATAGACTTGGAGAAAGGTGATGCAGATGTGAATGATGGGAACACTGAATCTGAACAGAAAAAGATGGATGGCAAAGTTCTCAACGAGCTAGAAGACGTGTAGAGAGACAAAATGGTGTAAAAGTGAGTGTACTGAAACTTCTAAAAGCAAAAACAAAAATCTGATGTGTTACACTCACATGACTTTCTCTAGCTCTTCTACAAACTTCTTACATAAGATTATTCTTCTTTCTACACCTTGCTAATCGAGATAATCATTAGCAGAATGTTCTTACTACTTAGTTCCTTTAAGTAGAAAGAAAATAAGGGAATACACTAGGCTAAACTGATAGTCAAATGTTTTAAAATCTGTTGTTATTCAATTGTCATTGCAAATCGCTTCTTTGCTTGGCCAGCTGTAGAACAAAAGAAAAATGGACACTTCGTCTGAGAAAAGTATAAGTACTCACAACTGAAACCAAAAACAAGGAATATGTCGGAAACGGTTACCTCCAAAACAAAAATGTAAAGGACATTAATTGGTGTTTTGATCAGATCAATATTTTCTGTGTAGTAAGTTTTTGTCTATCTCTTACCGTTTAGCAGTTAAGCAGCTTTTAGCAAAATTCATCCAGAATAAAGAGCTCTTCAGAGGCTATTCCCAGAAAATTCAAGATATACATTTTATTTGGTATGTAAATATCTTTAATATACGGGATTTTAATCAAAATCGTTAGAACCATTTTTTAGAAAATCAAAATTTTCGAAAACTTTTCCATGTAAAGGGTAGTTGGAGGTGGGGGGATTTTCCAAATCTTTGTGTCGCATCCTTGGAAGATAGCAAATCTAAATACCAAGTTGAGTATTTAACAGGCTTTTCGTTTTTGAGCTATGCTGTCCACAGACACACGCACACATACAGACCTTTTTCTGAAAATGCTTTTTTTGGATTCAGGGGGTCCTAAAACATGTATTTCCGGTAAAATCTCGACATCGAATTTTTGGTTGGAAGACAATACTTCCTCTATACACTATGTACATAGTACGTATAGAGAAAGTAAAAATATGTAAAGATTCTTTAGCCACCAAAGAGGAGTTAGATGAATAAGAGTGATAAAGTTAATGTTTTTCTGAATTACTGATGAAATGCAAAAGTGTGTAATGAATGAGTCCTTTCAGAACAATGGCGTAAAATAGTGTCCTTAAGAACTAAAATAGAAAGGATAGTTTTATTAAATGTTGAAGTTTATTTATGTTTCCATAAAATAGCATAACTTGAAAATAGTTTGTCTTTATTGTGTTGCCAGATAGATCCTTTAAGAGTTTATGATTATATGAAATTCTAAAGCCTTGGAAGGAAAATACCAAGATGCCTTGCATACTAAATTTGATGCATAAATTTTTTTTCTGTATACAAATTAGGCCTAAAATCCTTCATTTCCAGTAAAATCTCAATATTGAATTTTTTGGGGCAAATACAATATTTCCACAACCTTAATTGAAGCACAGTGAAAATAACAGTGAAATTACCTTTACTGCCGTTCTAATGTGTTCCTGAAATGAGCTGAGAACATTCTTCCATACAAAGCTGATGATGTCAGTAAAGTTCTCTGTGTTGAGGTTATCGTGTAGAGTGTGAAGATTGCCGTCTAAATATCCCAATATCACATCTTCATTTAAAGACTCCTCCAGTGTCTTTATCAGCTCTGTTGATATCTGAAAAATCTGATGTGTTACACTCACATGGGTTTCTCTAACTGCTCTACAAAACTCCTACAAAAGATTATTCTTCTTTGTACACAATGCTAATCAAGATAAATGTTAGCAGAATGTTATTACTTAGTTCCTTATAAGTAGAAGAGAATAAGGGAATGCACTATGCTAAAGTGATTGTAAAATGTTTTAAAAGCTATCGTTATGCGATTGTCATTGCAAATCACTTCTTTGCTTGGCCAGGAGTAGAACAAAAGAAAAAGACACTTCCTGTCTGAGAAAAGTTTAAGTACTTCACAATTGAAACCAATATCAAGGAATATCTCGAAAACGGTTACCTCCATAACAAAAACGTAAAAGACAAAAATTGTGTGTTTTGTCATGAGGTACATTTTTTGTGTGGAATGTTTTTTTCTATCTCTTACGGTTTAGCAGTTAAGCAAAATTCATCCAGAATAAAGAGGTCTTCAGAGGCTATTCCCAAAAAAATCAAGATATACATTTTATTTCGGACATAAATAGCTTTAATATACAGGATTTTGATCAAAATTGTCATGGCCATTTTTAAGAAAATCAAAATTTTCAAAATTTTTTCCATGAAAAGGGTAGTTTGTGGTGGGGGGATTTTTTTGAAAGTCTTCGTGTCGCATCCTTGGAAGATATTAAACCTAAATACCAAGTTTGGTATTTAACAGTCTTTTTGTTTTGGGGCTCTGCTGTCCACAGACACACACACACACAGACAGACAGACAGACACACACACACACACACACACACAGACAGACTTTTTTTAAAAATGCTTTTTCCAGATTCAGGGGGCCCCAAAACACATATTTCCAGTGAAATCTCAGTATCAAATTTTTGGGTACATTACAATACCTTCTCTATTGTACATATGGGGCTAGAGAAAGTAAAAATGTTATCTGATTTCTTCTGTTTCTCACCCCAAACACAGACTATTGTTCACACAAATTATCTATGCTTATAAAATGTTGTTTGCTGTATCCGTTTAACTTTATTCTGAGAGTTGCTTGCCATATTATACAAATTATCATAGCGTATGATAATAACTCTTTGGTACAAAATATGCATTAAATAAGCTTTATGTTTGTAAATTTTAGCTGCTTCTATATTAACTCTAGAACACATAGGTATGGAAAAAATTGTCACATACAAAGGCAGTACCAAATTGAGAATTTTGAGGTTAGGAGCCTTGAGTCGCAGGATGCAGTGTAATTAGAGAAGTGCTGCATGAACATAATTGAAATCTGTGTTCATGAAACATTTTCATTTACCAGTCAAAATAAAATGTACCATATTTATGCAAACCTAATGCACACCTCTTTTTACTAAATATTGTTCACAAAATCGTGGTGCGCATTAGATTTGGGTGCAAATCCATTCTGTAGAATGCCAGTAATTTCATTTAATTTGTTTTCGTTTATTACATCACAATGGATTGCTGGAGTTAACATGCATCCAGAAACTCACAGCAAGCTAGCCGCACATTCATTTGTTTACTATGTCACAATGGATTACTAGAGTTAATATGCATCTGGAAACTTGTGACAAGCTAGCCATTCATTTATCATTGAGCATTTTAGTTACGATATGGAAGGCAAGGGTAAATAGTGAAGAATGTCTTATGATGTTTCTTTAAAGTGTAAATTAATCCTTTAAGCTGAAAAAATGGTAACAGAAATGCAGGAAGAGAGTTCAATGTATCCGAGAGCAGCGTTCGCTTGTGGCAAAAACAGAAATTAGTTTTATTTGCTACTAAAGCTAGTAGGAAAAAATTTACATGTCCTGGCAAAGGAAGACATTCTGAAGTTGAAGAAAACGTGTTAGAATTTGTGCATGAAACGAGGAAGAATAAAAAAATATATATATATATATTTTATATGCACAATAAATCCATTATTGTATTAAATAAATTTAAATAAAATACCTATTATCTATTTTCATTGATGTGCTTTACATTCGATGCAAACCCTTTTTACTTTCTGTATACATACTATATACCTAGTGTATAGAGAAAGTATTGTATTGCACACAAAATTCTATACCGAGATTTCACCAGAAATTCATGTTTTGGGACCCCCTGAGTCCAAACTAAGCACTTCACTCCCTCCCTCCCTCTCTCTCTCTCTCTCTCTCTCTCTCTCTCTCTCTCTCTCTCTCTCTCTCTCTCTCTCTTCAATGCCAGAGCTTGATGGAGTTCTAAGTGTTTGAATGTTATTCTGCACCTCTTAATTTGAAATCACTCCTAACCAAAAGTTATGAAGCAAGCATAAAAGAATCATGTTTTATATGAATATCTACTGTATTACTATATAATAGATACATGTGAATTTGTATTTGCTAGAGTAAGCCATTTGAAAGTATCACATCTAACTTTTATAAAATAAATCTTTATTTCTTAATTAAGGGGATCTTAAAATATAATTTCCAGCAAAATTCCAGTGTTACATTTTTAGTTGAAATGCACTACATTATCTATCATATTTAAGTGATACAGAAAGTACATTTTACATATAGTGTTAATTCACCTATAATTTTAAGGAGCTTCTAAGCCAGTTTGATACATCATATAGTGGAAATGTGCACTTACTTTCTTTGCAGTTCTGTTAAAGAGTTCACCCTGCTTGTTGGACATAATCTCTGTTACATTATGAGAAATTAGTTGCAATGTTCGTTGGCTGATTTCAACAGAATAGTTACTGGCAAGTCTTGCTGCCGTCTCTTCTGCCCTGAATTTTCTTATTGTCTGTGGTAGTTGTTTCTGTAAATAAAGTATGTTGTTGGCAGCAAAGCACAGCTGAAACAACAACACAGACCCAAAATAGATACTTTTGAATTTGTTATAAAATGTGCACATCTGGAATACATAATTTCTTACAATTTTATTTATCAGTTAACATAATTAAATACAAATAAACATGTACTAATCAATTACATAATTAAATAACAATAAATACAATGGATGTAGTCGCCCTCCGTGGTGTAATGGTTACCATGCTAACTTCATATACCCAAGGTCGCGGGTTCAAACCCAGCGGAGGACGACAGATTTTTTCAGGTGTAAAAATCCTTAGCATGGCTTCCTTCGGAAGGGAAGTAAAGCTGTGGGTCCTGTGTCATAGATTTACGGCACATAAAAGAACCTCAAGCCTGATAGGAGAGGCCTCTGAGCAAAATTAAGTGGTCTTTCATGCCCAATTTAGAATGGGACGCTGAGAACTACAGCAGTTAAAGAGCATCCATAAATAACACGCCATTTCCATTTTTACAATGGATGTAAGATAAAATCTATAATGCTTTTATAAAGAGAGAAAATTTATATGGGTGCATGTGACAGAGTGAGTGAGTAAAAATGAAAATAGTTTTATTTATGGACATTCTTTTAACTGCTGTGGTTCTTAGCATCCCATTCTATTCTGGGCGTAAAAGATTACTTAATTTTGCTCAGAGGCCTCTTTATCAGGCTTGAGGTTCTTTTATGTGCCATAAATCTACAACATGGGACCAACAGCTTTACTTCCCTTCCAAAGGAAGCCATGTTAAAGATTTTTACGCCTGAAAAAAATCCATTGTCCTATGTCAGGTTTGAACCCATGACCTTGGGTATATTAAGTTAGCTTGATAACCATTACACCACAGAGAGAGAGAGGGGGGAGGGGGATGGAGGGAGGGAGGGAAAGGGAGAGAATCTTTATGTTGTATTCTTGAAGAATGCTGAACACACGCACACATGCTTTTTTCTAAAAAGGTTTTTTATACATGGGTGGAATAAAATACTTTCTCTATACTTATTGTAGGCAAATAATAGAGAAGGTAAAAATGTGAATAAGAGATGAGGTAGTTATATATTTTTATTTTGAGCTCTGTTAGAATCCCCTCTCTAATTAAGACACCAATAGCCTAATTTATAGGTGGCACCTTAAGTTTCAAAGCTAAAGTATGACAACAAATCTTTGGCTGCTAGGATCTCCCAATTTAACACTATCCAACTTCTTTCTTTGTGAACCGTTAAAGAATAGATGTACAGAAATAAACCTTACAAATCGCAGCCCTTAGACAGGAGAAAAATATACAAACATGTTCAGACGAAGGAAAAGAGTATTTTTAGCAATACTTTGAACAGATTCTCAAAGTTTATATAAATTTAGAAAATAAATATTAAGTAAGCTTCAATTTTACTGACAAAATTTTAGGGTTGCTAGCAAGAGAATCAAAATATTTAAAAGCTTTCTTTGTATGATTGTTCATGTTTTAAATTCTGAATCCTCTTTTCTGAAAAATAAGCACTCAGTATTTTTCTTTGTACTGCCACCCCAAGCTACGATGAAAAAATAAATGTGGATAAATCATTATGCTTTTTGTAAATCCTTTATCTTCACACAAAACTCACCTCTTTGGCAATATTGTATGGTTCACCATTTCTGCTTCTTTGAGTTTCTGCTTTCTCACATAATTCTTCTATGTAGAGAACTGTGCAGTCACAGACATCCTGTGAGAAAAGTTAAATGGTTTAGAAGCATTGTACATAACACAAGAAACCTAACCTCTACACTCTTGAACCCTGGGGTCATTTGAGCCTCATTTCACCCATTTCATTCAAGATCCAATATGACCTATCAGGTTAAAGGATCAAAAGAAGCAAAATACTGGAAGTGGTACACAGTGAAGCATAATTATACATTGGCTACAAAATGAGTCAAATTTACATTTGAATTGCTTCACTGAGTAATAAATTACCTGGACATGTTTCGCAGGCATATGTTGCCTACATCATCAACAGATTTTGACTGGCTGGCCTGTTGTTGGTATTTTTTGTGGACTCCTCTCCTTTCTTTGGTGGCTGATAAATGAACTTGTAGAGCAGGTTGTCATAGGCAGGAACTCCAAAATTCATAAGGCTAGGTTTCTGCTTTAAAATAAAGATCTTTTCTCATGGTTAATTCTAGCGGTCGCTGTACTGATTTTAACAAGTGGACATTATCTTTGATTCTATGGCTATTGTCCCAAGCATGTGAGGCTACTGCTGATTTCTCCATTTGGTTGTTTCTTAAGTGTGCCAGATGTTCCTTCAACCTGGTTCTGGTTTGTCCTGTGTATCTTTTATCACAGTTTTTACAGTTGATTCTGTAAATTCCTGATCTCTTGGATGTGGGTGTCCACTTTTTGGAATGAGTATAGCAATCCCTGTAATTAAACATATGGGAAAAGATCTTTATTTTAAAGCAGAAACCTAGCCTTATGAATTTTGGAATTCCCACCGATGACAACCCGTTTTACAAGTTCATTTATCAGCCACCAGAGAAAGGAGACAAGTCCACAGAAAATACCAACAACAGGCTGGCCAGTCAAAATCTGTTAAAAAAAAATGGGAGTGTTATTTATGGACGCTCTTTAACTACTGTGGTTCTCAGCGTCCCATTCTAAATTGGGCGTGAAAGACCACTTAATTTTGCTCAGAGGCCTCTCAATCAGACTTGAGTCTTTTACGTGCCATAAATCAATGACACGGGACCGACAGCTTTATTTCCCTTCCGAAGGAAGCCATGCTAAGGATGTTTACGCCGGAAAAATCCATCGTCCTCCGCTGGGTTTGAACCTGCAACCTTGGGTATATAAAGTTAGCATGGTAACCATTCCACCACGGAGGGCGATCAAAATCTGTTGATGATGTAGGCAACATATGCCTGCGAAACATATCCATTTAATTTATTACTAGTGAAGCATTCAAGTGTAAATTCGACTCATTTTATAACCAGGGTTAAAGGATGCCAAATTTTAGCCTAGAATTATTCATTAACCACAGATAATAGTTTTAAACACTGCTCAGAATTCAAGGCTCATTAGAGATCACTGTGAGCTGGTCTCTGCAGCATTGGTAAATTCAAGCATAATAAGCAGTCTAAGATGGTTGTGATGTGACCTAGATGTTAAAACAACCTGAAAGAAAATAAACTAAAAAAGACTTTTGAAAATAAACAAAGTATAAATTGTGCATCTCTCCGTCCGACAATGCTCACCAACTTCTCACATCACTTCTTAGAGGCGAGATTTTGTAAATAAGAGTATAGAATAAATTTGCAAAAATGTTTAAAATTTAACTCGGACTTTTAGCCAGGTAAGTAGATGGATTGACTCCAGCATATCAAAGATATGCAGTCGAAACTATGGGTTTCAAAGGCAAACGGGCTCCAAGGAAGGTAAAGGTGGTGAAATCTGCCCATCTGTGAAGGCCTCGGTTTTTTGGGATGCACGCAGAATCATCTACATTGATTACTTGCAGAAAGGAAGAATGATAAACAGAGTGTATTAGGTATTGTTATTGCACTAGTTCAACAGAGAAATCAAGAAAAAATGCCCTCTGGCAAAGAAACAGATTCTCTTCCATCAAGACAATGTAGAGGTGCACACCTGCGCAGTTTAGATGGCAAAAATTGTAGAATCAAGGTTCGAAATACTAAAACATCCACCATTATCACCAGATTTAGCCCCCAGTGACCCTTTTTTTATTTCCAAACTTGAACATGTGTGTGCGTGTGTGTGTGTGTGCAGCATAGCTCAAAAACGAAAAGACTGTTTAAAACCAAACTTGGTATTTAAGTTTGGTATCTTTCAAGGATGCGACAAGAAGATTTTCAAGAAAATCCCCCCACCCCCAACTACCCCTTACATGGAACTTTTTTTCGAAAATTTTTATTTTTCTTAAAAATGGCTCTAACGATTTTGATTAAAATCTCTTATATTTAAGATATTTACTTGCCAAATAAATTGTATATCTTGAATTTTCTGGGAATAGCCTCAAAAGACTTCTTTATTCTGGATGAATTTAGCATAACTGGTAAACCGTAAGAGATAGACAAAAACTTACTACACATGAAATGTAGATCACGATAAAACACACAATTTTTGTTATACACATTTTTTTCGTGGAGTTGATCATTTTTTTAGATATTCCTTGTTATTGGTTTCAGCTTTTGAAACACATACTATTCTCATACAGGAGTTTGTGACCTCCTGTCCAAACAAACAAAGGAACTTCAGTCACATAGCAACCAGCTTTTGACTATCACTTTAACCTATGGTACTCCCTTATTTCGCTTTTACTTTCAACGAAGAAAATAATAAGATTATTTATGCTAACTTTTTCTCGATTAGCATGAAGTAAATAGGAGCATAAGCTTTTTAACAATAATTTGTTGTAGAGAAATTCATGTGAATGGAACACATCAGAATTTTTTACTTTCTTATCCCTCTGGTGGAGATTTTTTTTTAGTGTAGTGAGTATTTCCAATTGGTGACATCCCACCCCATCTGTTGCCTATAGATTGGGTTTTTTTTTTCCCTCCACTTGGGGAAAAAAAACTATTCTCATACTTGTTGTCACCAGTGAAGAATCCCTTTGAAGAGAGTCGCCCTCCATGGTGTAATGGTTTTCATGCTGACTTCATATACCCAAGGTTGCGGGTTCAAACCCGGCGGAAGACGATGGACTTTTTCATGTGTAAAAATCCTTAGCATGGCTTCCTTTGAAAGGGAAGTAAAGCTGTTATAGATTTACGGCACATAAAAGAACCTCAAGCCTGATAGAGAGGCCTCTGAGCAAAATTAAGTGGTCTTTCACGCCCAATTTAGAATGGGACGCTGAGAATCACAGTAGTTAAAGAGCGTCCATAAATAACACACCATTTACATTTTTTCCCTTTGAAAATACCCAGTGAAGTCGTGGGAGAAAATGCAGAAAGCATACTCAACTTGCTTTGGGAAAAAGTATATTATGAAGATAACTCAAAATATGCAAAAACAAATGATTTATTCAAAAGAAAAGAAATTTAGATTAGATCTCCAACATTCAAGGCTCTCTCCCTTTTCTAAACCAATTCAAAAAGTTAAACTTTGGCAAAAGTTTGAAGTATTTTTTAATTAAAAATTACAAGTTACAATACTCATGGATTACTTACATTGATAATATTCACTACAAACACAAAAGCCATTTCAGTATCTGGCCAGTCTAGCTTTTCCCAAAATATCTTCACCTGAAACATAAAACATTTACAAATTCATTTTAGGTATAAGAATACTGTAATATAAAGCAATAATCACACTTTTAAAAAGCAGATCACTATGTGATAGCTTCAAAACTTCATAGGCATAAGAAAAAAGGAACAGGGACTTACTACTTCAAAAAAATGTAAATATTTTAAAATTCAAATCAATATAAAGGTTGTCTCCTTAGCGCGGTGGTAGCGCAGCTGCTTACCAAGCGGGAGACCTGGGTTCGATCCCCAGTACCGGCATGGGGATTTTTCTCCTGCTGGGAGACCTGACCCGGGTTGCACTCAGCCTTGTAAGGTCCCTGGGGGGCCAATTGAGGAGCTACTTGATGGAGAAGTAGTGGCTCCAGGTCATAAGGACCACATTAACTGGCCGGGGGGGGGGGGACTCGAGGTGCTGACCATGTCTCACCCTCCAATACTGCACACCAACCATGGCGTCTGTAGTGGACCGAGATGGGAGATGCCGCAGCCAGGTGGTAGGCCAAGGTTCCCCGTGAGCTCAGAAGTGGTTAATGCCACAATAAATATATTTAACCCAAATTGTGGTTTAACACTAAAAGAAAATGTAGAGGGAAAAGGTTAAACGCAATAGTGAGATGTATCCAATTAGTTTGGGTAGCTCACAATTTGGGCTCCTCAAACCTCACCCATAATAGTGGTTTTTAAGTGTGCTTAAAAGCAGCAGCCCCATGTCAATATACAAGGTGTGGCAATAAAGAAACTGGACTGATTGTTGTGCACATCTCTAACTTTGTCGATGAAGGAAAGAAGGAGACATGTGCACAAAATTTCACACCACTGCAGTGGTTAGAAATGGGTCAAGTGTCTGAACTCTGTCAGAATTATGCTACGCTCTAAAGTAGAACATTCCTCACAAAACTTGAAAACTCTATATTAGAAACTGTATGCTTTATAAATAATAATATACAATACTTTCAAATAAATAACATGGTACACGACCATAACACAAGAAATAGCAATAATAAAAGAATTTGAGTCGGTTTTTGTAACATAAACATCACTTATTTTTACTTACTGGGGACCGGTTTCAGGTAACAGTTGTTCCCATTTTCAACCCTTAATTCTGACTAAATCTCTCTTCATTAGCATCAACAATCCCCCATTGTATCAATTGTGGAGGCATCTGTTGCCGGATCTATGAACTTCCAGAGGTTGCTGTATGGTGGCAAATCAAAATTCATAATATGGCTCTTTTTCTTCTCCCACACATCTAATTCTGTGGGTTTATAAGCTGGTTTTAATAGTTTTATAGTCGGTGTGATTTCGTGTCCTGATGTCCAAAAATGATGGGCAACTGCTGATTTTTCTATTTGTTTGTATTTTAGATTTCTCATGTGTTCCTTTAATCTGGTCTCCAATTAAATAATATAAAGCTATTCAAAAATATTTGAATAGCTTTATGCTCCATGGCTCCCAGGATCATTTGAGTATTATTTCACCAATTTAATTCATCGTCCAATATAGCCAACCAGGGTAAAGGGTGTTAAGCTACAAACAAAGTTAGTTATCATCACATGTTTATATTTCTTGGAAATTAGTGTTTTGTTGTGTTGTTATCATTATTATTATTATTATTATTATTATTATTATTATTATTATTATTATTATTATTGTCGTCATTATTATTATTATTATTATTATTATTATTATTATTATTATTATTATTATTATTATTATTATTTTATCAGAGAAATGTTAAAATTAGATAATAAATTGAGTGAAATATGAAGAAAATAATAATATATGCATTAAAATATGCAAAATAAAATATATATGCATTTATGGAATATAAAATTAGCTTCATTTCAGCAAAATACATGATTGGTAAAGATGTAGTTCTATTTCTTCAAACTGCATGAAGTTGCGAGACCTACTCATGAAACACTCACCTGCTCGAATATGTGCAGAACATCAAGTACAGAGCCAGTTATATCAGTGTTCTCATCAACACGCTCCAGTCTGTCTAGGTTCACAGCTTTCCTGATTGCATGGTATGACTTCTGGAATGATTTAATGATCCAGTGCACAGCACCAGAATAGAACCATTGCTGCAAAGTTTCTTGAAGGAATAACAATTCTGGGTCTCCCCCATGTTTGTTCAATGCCGATCTGTGAAATATAATGGAATATCAGAGACTGTGAAAACAAAGGAGGGACATTCTCCTCTCATGTAGATAATGAAATAATCTCAGATAAGATATATGGCTTCTAAATTCAGCATTAGTGACCAAATTACCAAATAGTCATTTATGATGTAAGAGCGTAAAGTTATGGTTTTTGATTCAAGTGGGAATATTGTGAAACAAGAGAATCAAAACAACCACATGAGAATAAAAAAAAAGCTGATGTGTACCATTCACATGACTTTCTCTATATCCCTGCAACAAATTATTCTTAAAAAGCTTATACTTCTATTTACTTTATGCTAATCAGAAAAATTAGCAGAAATAGTCTTATTACTCGCGTCCTTGTAAGTAGAAGCGAAATAAGGGACAACCATAGCTTAAAGTGATAGTCAAAAGCTGATTGCTATGACAATGAAGTTCCTTTGTTTACATGGATAGGAGTTTACAAGTTCCTGTATGAGAAAAGTATATGTCTTTCATAGCAGAAACCAAAAATAAGGAATGTCTAAAAAACGACAAACTCTACGAAAAAAAAGTATATAACATAAATTGTGTGTTTTAATGTGCTCTACATTTTTTGTGTATTAAGCTTTTGTCCATCTCTTACAGTTTAGCAGTGATTCAAAATTCAGTAAAATTCATCCAGATTAAACTACTCTTCAGAGGCTATTCCCAGAAAATTCAAGATATACATTTTATTTGTCAGGTAAATATCTTTAATATACAAAATTTTAATCAAAATCGTTAGAGCCATTTTTAAGAAAATCAAAATTTTCGAAAAAAGCTCCATGTAAAGGGTAGTTGGGGGTGGGGAGATTTTCCTCAAAATCTTTGTGTCGCATCTCTGGAAGATACTAAACCTAAATACCAAGTTTGGTATTTTACTGACTTTTCGTTTTTGAGTTATCGTGTTCACAGACACACTGACACACACACACACATGGAGCTTTTTCTGAAAATACTTTTTTTGGATACAGGTGACCCTAAAACATATATTTCTGGTGAAATCTCGGTATCAAATTTTTTGGTGGAGTGCAATACATTCTCTATACACTATGCACACATATCAATTATCAATGTTTCTTCTACAAGAATTTTCTCATATTAAAAGAAAAGCAATGAAAGATAAATTAATTTGAGGATAAGTTTGAGCCATTCATCAGTGGTTATAGTTCTTTATTTATTTTGCATTGTTGGGCGCGATCGTGGTTATAGCAGGCCATAACAAACCAATATTATTGTTGTTCTGTGATGTATTTTGAGTAAATGGCAGGTTTTTGAGAATTACGATATCCTTAGAGCTGCGAAAGAAGCAGAATCAAATTTACTAATTGCTAAATCCCAAAAAGTTTTTGAGGTACAATATGAGAAAATTATGAAGTAGTGTCTGTTGATCATTGATATATTGTAAATTATTTTGGCAAGCATAAAGTTGGAACAAAATTACTTTATGCTTGCATTCTACGCTTGCTGCACTTCTTTACACGTGAATTCCGTAAAAATCAATTTTACGATCTGAAATGAGCGCATAAATTAGTCAATTACACTTGGTCAAAGAAAAAAGGATACTGTGAACAATGTAAAAGAAAACCGAAGAATGTTTTGACTTTTTACTCAGAATGTCACGGAGAAGAAAACGGTTACTATTCCATCGAAAACATGTGTAAAAAAAACTTGACTTTCTCCACTCACTCTTGGTTAAACTATTCTAATAAATGCTTATTCTTGTATCTAAATCATGTTAATTGAGATAAAAATTTGCAGAAATCATCTTAATTCTTATTGCATATTTCCTAATAGGTACAATGGATTAGGGTTATACAGCAGTAGGCCTTAAGAGATATAGAAATACTTTAAAATTGGGTTGCTGTATTATGGATTTAAAATTCCATTCTCTTCGCATGCCCAAGAAAGAGGGAAGAAAGAAAAAAATATGAAGAAACATTGTAATACTCCACAAGAAGTACTTTTCTGAGAAAAATACTAGTTCACAAAAACATTTATTTGACAAAAATTGTGCGCTTTAAAGAGATCTATCTACATTGTAGTATGATTTTTACTTTCTCTATGCCCACTATGTACATAGTGTATAGAGAAAGTATTGCACTCCACCCAAAAATTTGATACCGAGATTTCACCGGAAATATATGTTTTAGGGTCCCCAATATCAAAAAAAAAAAAAAGCATTTTCACAAAAAGGTCTGTGTGTGTGTGTGTGTGTGTGTGTGTGTGTGTGTGTGTGTGTCCATGTGTCTGTGAACACGATAACTCAAAAACGAAAAGTCTGTAAAATACCAAACTTGGTATTTAAGTTAGTATCTTCCAGGGATGTGACACGAAGATTTTGAGAAAAATCCCCCCACCCCCAACTACCCTTTACATCAAACTTTTTTCGAACATTTTCATTTTCTCAAAAATGGCTCTAACGATTTTGATTAAAATTTCAGATATTAGAGATATTTACCTGACGAATAAAATGTATATCTTGAATTTTCTAGGAATTGCCTCTGAAGAGTAGTTTATTCTGGATGAATTTTACTGAATTTTGAATAACTGCTAAACCGTAAGAGATGGACAAAAACTTACTGCACAACAAATGTAGAGCACATTAAAACACACAATTTATGTTATATACATTTTTTTCGTGGAGTTCGTCGTTTTTGTGACATTCCTTATTTTTGTTTCTGCTATGAAAAACTTACAACATTTCTCATTCAGGAATTTGTCAACTGCTGTCCATACAAACAAAGGAACTTCATTGACATAGCAACCAGCTTTTGATTATCACTTTAACCTATGGTACTCCCTTATTTCACCTCTACTTACAAGGAAACAAGTAATATGGCTATGTTTTACTAATTAGCATGAAGTTAATAGAAGTATAAGCTTTTTAAGAATAATTTGTTGCAGGGATATAGAGAAAAACATGTGAATGGTACACATCAGATGTTTGTAATATCTTATGGTTGAGCAGTTATGCAAAAGTCATCCAAATCCTGAAAATTCCAGATATACATTTCTTTTGTCATGGAAAATGGCATTTTAATCAAAAACATTAGTTTTTAAGAAAATCAAAATGTTCCATGTAAACAATAGTTTGGAATGAGATGGGATTTATTTGAAAATCTTTGTGTTACATCCTTAGAAGATCTTGAATTTAAATACGACTTAAAATACTTAAATACACAATTGGTAATTAACTGACTTTTTATTTTTGAGATGGAAAAAATTATAAATTATTTGTTTGTTAGTGATGTTATCAATTGGCTGATCTTGCCAGCACTTCCAGTATGCCAGAATGTTGTTCCTGCAGGAGTTCTTCTACATGACAATAGGTCTACTGACTTGAAGCTATTACTTTTAAGCAGATTTAAAAGCCAGCTCTCAGCACAAAATTTGGGATTAGAAGGCCAGCACATAGACAGACATACAGATACACACATACCTGTTTCTAGATTTTTTTTTTTTCCATGGGAGCTTAAATCTAATATTTCTCATGAAATCTCAACATCAAATTTTTGGGTAGTATACAATACTTCCCCTACTTACTAGTAAAGAAAGTAATAAGACAAAAAATCTTATGTATTCCATTCACATTACTTTCTCTACATCTCTGCAACAAATTATTGTTAAAAATCTTGTTATTCTAACTACTTAATGCCAATCAAACAAAATTAGCAGAAATAGTCTTATTACTTGCTTCCTTGTAAGTAGAAGCGAAATATGGGAGTACCATAGGTTAAAGTGATAGTCAAAAGCTAGTTACTATGTGACTGAGGTTCCTTTGTATGGACAAGAGTTGACAAAGTCCTGTATGAGAAAAGTATAATTTTTTAAAGCTGAAACCAAAAACAAGGAATATCTCAAAAATGATCAACTCCATGAAAAAAAAAATGCATATGACATAAATTGTGTGTTTTAAAGTGCTCCACATTTTTTGTGTGGTAAGTTTTTTTCCATCTCTTACGGTTTAGCAGTTATGCAAAATTTTGTAAAATTTTTCCAGAATAAAGAAGTCTACAGAGGCTATTCCCAGAAAATTCAGGATATACATTTTATTTGTCAGGTAAATATCTTTAATGTATGATATTTTAATCAAAATCATTACAGCCATTTTTGAGAAAATCAAAATTTTTGCAAAAAGTTCCATGTAAAGGGTAGTTTGGGGTGGGGGGATTTTTCTCAAAATCTTTGTGTCTCATCCCGGGAAGATACCAAACTTAAATACCAAGTTTGGTATTTAACGGTATCTTCATTTTTGAGCTATGCAATACCTTCTATATACACTATGTACATAGTATGTATAGAGAAAGTAATAAAGAACAATCAGATCTGTTAATAATACTTCTACAGTACTTATTTCCTCAATTCATGTGTTGCAGATGTGGATGAGATTTAGGATTAAAACATGTGAGTAATTCTTATTTTAAATTTGTAGAAGTATGTAACAAAGTTTCTGGGTGCCTAAACCTTTTAATAATCCTTGTGTAAGTTAATATTGCCTTAATTCCTCTATAGTTGTATTCAAGTTTATTATAGTGTATACATAAAGGTAGAGAATTATGTCCAGTTTAACATTCAAAATTGTTTATTTGATATACGAGGTACATCAGAAAGTAAGTTCCGTTTCAATTTATCTCCGCTGCAGCGCTGCAATCGCAGTTCCGCATATGCGCGGTAGACGCTCTGTATCAAGGAGAAGAAACATGCGCCCTTTTTGAGATCACTGTCAGCCACATATGCTTTGTTGTGCTTGTTTACAATGTCGGTGTTGATTGAAAATCCCGCCGCTTGTGAAATCAGATCTGTGATTGGTTTTCTGAATGCTAGGAAAGTGAAACCATTGAAATTTATTGGCAAATTTGCAAAGTTTACGGACAAAATGCGATAAGTGATTCAATGGTGAGAAGATGGGTCCGACAGTTCAATGAAGGATGTAGTGAAGTGCACGATGAAGAACGAAGTGGGCATCCATATTTGGTTACAGAAGAACTGGTTCACGCAGTTGATGACAAGATCCAGGAAAACCGCAAGTTTACAATTAGTGCTCTCACTATGGAATTTCCCCAAAGCTGACGATCACTAATTCATGAAATTGTTACCGAAAAACTGAAATTTTGTAAACTTTGCTCACCTTGGGTACCAAAGATTCTTACTGAGCAACAGGCGGCAAACTTCTATGAAGAAGGTATACAAAAACTTGTGCCACGCTATGACAAATTTCAGCAGTTATGTGGAAAAGTAGTTTAAGAGTTGTAGAATTTTGTGCAATAAATAATTATTCTGTATCTGTAAACAATTTAATTTTATTAACAAACGTAACTTACTTTCTGGACGTACCTCGTATTTTAACTAAACTGAGATGCTGTGTAACCCAGTTAATTTACTTATAATCTGATTACTATAGTATATGGTTGGTGTTACATATTGTGTTGCAGAACTTGTAAAAAGGGGAATGTAATATGGGAGTGAAGCATTCTGGACACTGTTGATGTCACATATTTCAGTCCAACATGAACTTCTAAAGTTCTGATGTTTCTTATGTACACATTGTATATGTTACTTGTTGATAATATACTCACCCAAATAGCTTATGTAGGGAGATATACAACTGGAAGAGAGACGTTGAATTCCCATCTAGATCTGTGGCAGAGTGCACAGGAAGTCTTGATATTGGGAGTGACTGGCACAAAGGCACAACAATGGGCTCCATTAGCTCTACCATCTGTAAACAGGATGTTAATTATCATTAATTGTGATGGAACTTTAAGAAGTATGAGACTGATACTAATTTGAAATTTTGATGGAGTATTATTATTAACGAGAGAACATTTCTTTCATGATTGAAAAGCTCTAGTCCTCAGGATGGACATAAACTCTAAAATATTTCCAATCATTTTAAAACTGGGGCATTCCATATTCATGTTACCAAATTTCAGTCCCATTTTTTCATTGAATTTGAATTTGATTATTTTTAGTGCTTTATTACACATAAGGCATATTTTTACTTTCTCTATACGCACTATGTACATAGTGTATAGAGAAGGTATTGCACTCCACCAAAAAGTTTGATACCAAGATTTCACCGGAAATATATGTTTTAGGGTCCCCTATACCCAAAAAAAGTATTTTCAGAAAAAGGTCCGTGTGTGTGTGTGTGTGTGTGTGTGTGTGTGTGTGTGTGTGTGTGTGTGTGTGTGTGTGTGTGTGTGTCTGTGAACACAATAACTCAAAAACGAAAAGTCAGTAAAATACCAAACTTGGTATATAAGTTTAGTATCTTCCAGGGATAGGACATAAAGATTTTGAGAAAAATCCCCCCACCCCAAACTACCCTTAACATGGAACTTTTTTCGAAAATTTTGATTTTCTAAAAAAATGGCTATAACGATTTTGATTAAAATATCGTATATTAAAGATATTTACCTGACAAATAAAATGTATATTTTGACTTTTCTGGGAATAGCCTCTGAAGACTACTTTATTCTGAGTGAATTTTACGGAATTTTGCATAAGTGCTAAACCATAAGAGAAAGACAAAAACTTACTACACAAAAAATGTAGAGTACATTAAAACACACAATTTAAGTAATATACATTTTTTTCGTGGAGTTGATTCTTTTTTGAGATATTCCTTGTTTTTGGATTAAGCTATAAAAACTTATATTTTTCTCATACAGGACTTTGTGAACTCGTGTCCATACAAACAAGGGAACTTCAGTCATATAGCAACCAGCTTTTGACTATCACTTTAATCTATGGTACTCCCTTATTTCGCTTCTACTTACAAGGAAGCAAGAAATAAGACTATTTCTGCTAATTTTTTCTCGACTAGCAGGAAATAAGTAGAAGCATAAGCTTTTTAAAAATAATTTATTGCAGAGTTATAGAGAAAGTCATGTGAATGGAACACATCAGATTTTTAACAACTTTCAGTCCAAAGGAAATCAATAGCAAGGTCTAATATTTTTTTAAAACTGAATTACTAGAGGGATTGTATATCATGTTCATATCAAGATATTTCTCTCTGTTATTACTGAATATTTTTATCAAAGATAATTTTTTGGTATGGTTTTTATAAAACTTTGGTACACTTGAGTTTTAGAATGTTACCATAATGATATACTACCCTAAAAATTCAAAAACTTTTTCTATCTATATTTTCAACTTTAACATGTAAATCAATACTTCTTGTCCTATCTAGAATAAAATTTATACAGAGTGATTTATGTAGAACTGACACATTTCTTTCTTTAATTATTCTGTTGGAAATTCATTCAACGACCCAATTTTAGCACCAAGTTAAGCAGAATGTTCTGCAGCTTCAATTCCTTGTCACTAGATGCGCATGTTTATGTTTTATTCCTATTTGCATTGTTGGCAGCTGTTTTGACATTTTGTTCTTGTAGTCAACATGAAAATGCAGTACAATGTAGAGCTGAGTCAAGGATATTTTCAGCAAGACGGCGCTACATGCCATACATCAAATGATCCATGAATCTAATTGCAAGTTTCTTTGACAACCGGATAATTTCCAGGAACCTGTGGCCACCGAGATCTCCGGATTTGACATCGCCGGACTTCTTTCTATGGGATTACTTAAAAGACAGGGTTTACGCCACACATCCCCAGACATTGGACGATCTGAAGCACAACATCACAAAGGAGATTCAAACTACTGACAACAGAGTCCTCCAAAGAGTGGCCAGTAACATAGAACGTGTTGAGTTGTACCTTATGCAGGATAGAGGATACTTTCAACATTTGTACCGCCTGGGGTGCCATAAGTAGTTAAAGTGGCGTTGAATACTACCAAAAAAAAATTCAACATTTGCTATAGAGGTAAATAATCTCCCAAAATTTCTTTACAATTTAGGTATAATAAATTGTTGCTAGCCTAAC
Source organism: Hymenopus coronatus (assembly GCA_030762935.1). NCBI lineage: Eukaryota > Metazoa > Arthropoda > Insecta > Mantodea > Hymenopodidae > Hymenopus > Hymenopus coronatus. Next base: position 12,686,163 of record CM060893.1, on the reverse strand, counting down.
ATGTTTTGAAACAATTAATGAAAGAAATGTGTCAGCTCTATATAAATCATCCTGTATATAAACAATGAAAACTATAGACTGCTTAATAGCCTTCAAAAGCTATCCCACCGCTATCATTGTAATGCCAGATGAGACAACTATTAAATAATCAGAGTTCTTTAAGCGCAATAAATGAACACAGAATACAGATTTTGTGGCTGAAAAAATACTTACTTTTTTGACCAGAATTTTTAATACTGTATTGGAATACATCATTTGAAAATACCTAAAAATCAAACAAAATGTATTAGGTTATTTCTTGTTGAAGTCCCTTAACAAGCTTTTTATTATCTTATTTTTAGCTGAAGATACTTACTTTTTAAACAGATCATCATATTCCCCTGATGCTTTCCAAAATGATGCAACATGGTCTGTTATTGAAATAAGATTATTTATCTTTATTTCATCATCTTCTAGGTTATGTTTCTCCACTGTATTGCTAAACCTGTAAGGAAATGTTCTGCTAAGAGACATTTAATAAATATCTGTATAAAGTTTAAATACAACATCAAATGAATACTGTATTTACCAGTCAGAGATTCCATCCGTTATGGCTACTATCATCTCATTGTGAATGCTCTTTGTTTCTTCAAGCCCATTAACTGCTGCCAGTTGTGATATGATACTGCAAATAAGCAACATGTGGGCTTATGACAATTGAAGACAATTTACAAAGAACTCAAAACTTACAGGAACACTAGATCTGTCTGTGTTATTACTTTCTCTCCCTTTCTTTCCTCATTTTCTTCTAAAATTAATTATCTTTCTATTGTTTCTAGCATTTGTCTTAGTAGGTAAAGGAAATATGGCACACCATCCAAAATGTTGATACTAACATTTCACCAGAAATGCAGGTTTTGAAATCCTTGCATTCTAAAAGAGCATTTTAGAAATAGGTGGTTGTGGTATAAAGTTTCTTTGAACAGAGTAACTAAAAGCAAAACTTTTGTTTTTATTTTTTATGGCCTTTAACCTGCTAGGTCATATTGGATGATAAATGAAATCAGTGAAATGACGCTCAAATGAGCCCACAATCCATGGAGCTTAAAGTTACTTAATATTGTCTTCTCAGGATAAGGGAAAACTCCAGAAAAACTTATTTGAACTTGGGACCTCTTAAATGTAAGGTAGACGTACTATGCCCACACTATAGAGAAGTCAAGTTAGATAAATACAAACTTGGTATTAATGTTAAGCAATTTTCAACGGTGTATCTCAAAGATTTTCAAGAAAATTACGGGTCATTCTAAATTACTTTTTATTAGCAAACCTTTTTTCTTATTTCTGTTTACTCAAGTGACTTAACAGCTTTAATTAAAGTAGTATATGTGTAAAATGTTTGCATAGTTGAGAGTGTTAAGAAGTTCACTCTACATTTGCTGGACTTTATATCTAGAGAAGTCTTTGTACAACCTGATGAGAAAGGAAAGAATGATTTATAGAAACATACTGGTTAGTTGAACCAGGTAAAAAACATATAATCAGTTGAAAGATTGAATGGCATACCAGCATATTGTCACAGAAGTTCAATGGTTAGGGCCACTGCCCAGAGAGTTGGACAACTGTGTTCAAATCCCGGCTGTGGCATTGAGTTTTGCAGCTGGTTCCAATAATAAAAAAAATCTGACGTGTTCCATTCACATGACTTTCTCTACAACTCTGCAATAAATTATTGTTAAAAAGCTTATGATTCTATTTATTTCATGCTAATCGAGAAAAAATTAGCACAAATAGTCTCATTACTTACTTCCTTGTAAGTAGAAGCAAAATAAGGGAGTGCCATAGGTTAAAGTGATAGTCAAAAGCTGGTTGCTATGTGACTGAAGTTCCTTTGTTTGTATGGACCGCAGTTTACAAATTCCTGTATGAGAAAATTATAAGTTTTTCATAGCAGAAACCAAAAACAAGGAATGTCTCAAAAACAATCAACTCCACGAAAAAAATGTATATAACATAAATTGTGTGTTTTAAAGTGCTCTACATTTGTTGTGTGGTAAGTTTTTGTCCATCTCTTACGGTTTAGTAGTTATGTAAAATTACGTAAAATTGGCCAAGAATAAAGTAGTCTTCAGAAGCTATTCCCAGAAAATTCAAAATATGCATTTTATTTGTCAGGTAAATATCTTTAATATACAATATTTTAATCAAAATCGTTAGAGCCATTTTTTAGAAAATCAAAATTTTCGAAATAAGCTCCATGTAAAGGGTAGTTTGGGGTGGGGGTTTTTTCTCAAAATCTTTATGTCGCATCCCTGGAAGATACTAAACTTAAATACCAAGTTTATTTCACCGACTTTTCGTTTTTGAGTTATCGTGTTCACAGACACACGGACACATGGACAAACTGACACGCGCACACGCACACACACACACACACACACACACACACACACACACACACACACACACACACACACACACATGGACCTTTTTGTGAAAATATTTTTTTTAAATAAAGGGGCCCCTAAAACATATATTTCCAGTGAAATCTTGGTGTCAAATTTTTTGGTGGAGTGCAATACCTTCTCTATACACTATGTACATAGTGCATATAGAGAAAGTAAAAATCTGATGTGCACCATTCACATGACTTTCTCTATATCCTGCAACAAATTATTCTTAAAAAGCTTATACTTCTATTTACTTTATGCTAATCAGAAAAAATGAGCAGAAATAGTCTTAATACTTGCTTCCTTGTAAGTAGAAGCGAAATAAGGGGGTACCATAGGTTAAAATAATAGTCAAAAGCTGGTTGCTATGTCAATGAAGTTCCTTTGTTTATATGGATAGGAGTTGACAAGTTCATGTATGAGAAAAGTATAAGTTTTTCATAGAAGAAACCAAAAATAAGGAATGTCTCAAAAACGACAAACTCACGAAAAAAATGTATATAACATAAACTGTGTGTTTTTTTTTTAATGTGCTCTACATTTTTTGTGTAGTAAGTTTTTACCCATCTCTTACAGTTGAGTACTTATTCAAAATGCAGTAAAATTCATCCAGAATAAACTACTCTTCAGAGGCTATTCTCAGAAAATTCAAGATATGCATTTCATTTGTCAGGTAAATACCTTTAATATACGAAATTGTAATAAATCGTTAGAGCCATTTTTGAGAAAATCAAAATTTTTGAAAGAAGCTCCATGTAAAGGGTAGTTTGGGGTGGGGGGATTTTTCTCAAAATCTTTGTGTCGCATTCCTGGAAGATACTAAACTGAAATAACAAGTTTGGTATTTTATGGACTTTTCGTTTTTGAGTTATCATGTTCACAGACACACGGACACACATACACACATGGACCTTTTTCTGAAAATACTTTTTTTTTTGTACAGGGGACCCTAAAACATATATTTCCAGTGAAATCTCGGTATTGAATTTTTTGGTGGAGTGCAATACCTTCTGTATACACTACGTACATAGTGCGTATAGAAAAAGTAAAAAAAGCAAAACAATGACTAACATTTCAAAAGCATGTAGCTTAAGGTGCTAAAAAGTTCTGACCAATAACATGCAATATCCTTTAAAGGTACAAAAAAAGTATAACACAAATTGTGTATCTTAATGAACTCTGCGTCTTTTCTTAAGTAAGTTTTGTGTAACTGTTACTATTCCAAAGTTATACTTTACAGGCTTTTCATAGAAATCTAGTTACACATTTTGTTTATCATAAAGACATGAAGACTTTCAAGAAAATCCCCAGACTCCAAACTAATCTTTATATAGAACATTTTTTGAAAATCTTATTTCTCTCAAAAATAGCTCTAATGATTTTGATTAAAATACTGTATAGTAAAGATATTTACATGACAAAGAAACTTTATATTTTGAATTTTTTGGGAATAGCCTCTGAAGACCTCTTCATTCTGGATTAATTTTGCATAACTGTAATCTGTACAAGATGGACAAAAACTTACTTTAGATCTCAAAATGTAGATCTCATTAAAACACATATACATTATGTCATATACATTTTTTTTTCTTCTTTTTACTTTCTCTATACGCACAATGTATATGTGTATAGAGAAGGTATTGCACTCCACCAAAAAATTCGATAAAGAGATTTCACCGGAAATATATGTTTTAGGGTCCCCTGTGTCCAAAAAAAGTGTATTCAGAAAAAGATCCATGTGTGTGTGTGTCCCTGTGTCTGTGAACACGATAACTCAAAAACGAAAAGTCGGTAAAATACCAAACTTGGTATTTAAGTTTAGTATCTTCCAGGGATGTGACATGAAGATTTTGAGGAAAATCCCCCCACCCCAAACTACCCTTTACATGGAACTTTTTTCGAAAATTTTGATTTTCTAAAAAATGGCTCTAACAATTTTGATTAAAATATCGTATATTAAAGATATTTCCCTGACATATAAAATGTATATTTTGAATTTTCTGGGAATAGCCTCTGAAGACCACCTTATTCTGGGTCAATTTTAAGGAATTTTGCATAACTGCTAAACTGTAAGAGATGGACAAAAACTTACCACAACAAATGTAGAGCACCATAAAACACACAAATTATGATATATACATTTTTTTTGTGGAGTTGATTGTTTTTGAGATATTCCTTGTTTTTGGTTTCAGCTATAAAAAACATACTTTTCTCATACAGGACTTTGTGAACTCGTGTCCATACAAACAAAGGAACTTCAGTCACATAGCAACAAGCTTTTTTCTATCATTTCAACTTAATGTACTCCCTTATTTCGCTTCTACTTACAAGGAAGCAAGTAATAAGACTATTTCTACTAATTTTTTCTCGTTTAGCAGGAAGTAAATAAAAGCATAAGCTTTTTCACAATAATTTATTGCAGAGTTGTAGAGAAAGTTATGTGAATGGAACACATCAGATTTTTTTTTTTTTGTGTGGAGTTGACCATTTTCGAGATATTCCTTGTTAAAGGTTTCAGTTTTAAAATATTTAAACTTTCTTCATACGGGAGTTTGTCAACTCCTGACCATGCAAGGAAATGGATTTCAATCCCACAGCAAGCATATTTTATAACATTTGGTTGTCGTTTCAGCCTAGTGTGCTCCCTTATTCCCCTTCTACTTATAAGGAACTAAGCAATAAGATTAGCATGAAGTAAATGGAAGAATAAACTTTTTAACGATAATTTGATAAAGAGGTGTAAAGAAAATCATGTGAATTGAGCACATCAGTTATTTTTTGGAATATGCACATGTTAAACTATAATTGTACTGGCATATCACAGTCATTGTTGTCTATTCTCAAAACTATGAGTGACACTTATATACAGATCGATGTAAGTGATTCATGGGAAAGCAAGGGCCGTATTTACAGCAGGGCAAACCATGCAACTGCCCAGGGCGGCAAAATTACTGGAAAGCTGCAAATATACTTGAACTCTCCTGCTTCCAACTGCTCAACTGAGAGATCATTTTCTGCTCTAAGATGCATAAATAATTATTTAAGAACATCACAAGTGAAGGATCGTCTTAGTTATCTTGGTATTCTTGCAATTGAATCTGACTTAACAGTGAAAATCTGATGTGTACCATTCACATGACTTTCTCTATATCCCTGCAACAAATTATTCTTAAAAAGCTTATACTTCTATTTACTTTATATGCTAATCAGAAAAAATTAGCAGAAATAGTCTTATTCCTTGTAAGTAGAAGCGAAATAAGGAACTACCATAGGTTAAAGTGATAGTCAAAAGCTGGTTGCTATGTGACTGAAGTTCCTTTGTTTGTATGGACCGCAGTTGACAAATTCCTGTATGAGAAAAGTATAAGTTTTTCATAGCAGAAACCAAAAACAAGGAATGTCTCAAAAACAATCAACTCCATGAAAAAAATGTATATAACATAAATTGTGTGTTTTAAAGTGCTCTACACTTTTTGTGTAGTAAGTTTTTGTCCATCTCTTACGGTTTAGCAGTTATTCAAAATTCAGTAAAATTCATCGAGAATAAACTACTCTTCAGAGGCTATTCCCAGAAAATTCAAGATATACATTTTATTTGTCAGGTAAATATCTTTAATATACAAAATTTTAATCAAAATCGTTAGAGCCATTTTTGAGAAAATCAACATTTTCGAAAAAAGTTCCATGTAAAGGGTAGTTTGGGGTGGGGGATTTTTCTCAAAATCTTTGTGTCGCATCCCTGGAAGATACCAAACTTAAATACCAAGTTTGGTATTTTACCAACTTTTCGTTTTTGAGTATTTGTGTTCACGCACGCACGCACGCACGCACGCACGCACGCACGCACGCACGCACGCACGCACGCACGCACGCACACAGACCTTTTTGTGAAAATGCATTTTTTAGATATTGGGGACCCTAAAACATATATTTCCGGTGAAATCTCGGTATCAAATTTTTGGGTAGAGTGCAATACCTTCTCTATACACTATGTATACAGTGCGTATAGAGAATGTAAAAATGGACTATGACAAACTCATAAACTTGTTTGCAAATGATAGGGCAAGGAGGAAGTCTCTTGTTATTTAAACAGTATATGTTTTGACATCTAACATGGGGTGAAGCCTCTTTAGTGTAAGTTCTTTCCATTATGATGTTTCTACTTAAGTTTTAATACACTTACTTATGGTGTTTGCCACTCATACTTAAGTATCCAAATTAGTGAAACCATTCTCTATGTTGTGAAAATTTGTGAGTGAGGTTGCTTGTCGGTCTTTCCAGTGTTGTCAAAGAAAGTTTCTTTCTTTGAGCCCCTCAGTCTTTATGGTAAATAGGTTATCTAATTTACTATGAACTAGCTGAATTATTAAACAAAACACTGTGCACATGTACATGCGTGAACTGACAGAATGAAACCTTAGTATTGAAGACACTAGATGTCAGGCTGTATAACGTGCTTCATGTCTCAATATCACTTCTCTGCTTACGAAATTGCACAAAACCTATCTACCAAATGAGCACACTAGGGAGCTGAGCAACCAAGAAAATGAGCATGAATTATCTATATTACCCTTACCTTGTATATATATATCTTAGAGTTGGTCTTTTATACATCAAAATTTGGATCTCTTTAAAACAAACTCAGCCCTACATGACCAAAATACAAGAGCCCCTGGTAATGTACAGGGTGTATATAAATGAATATCGGGGTTTTAACTCTTTATAATATTTATTATATTCAACTTACAGTTATGAATGATATATCAAATGAAAAAGCAACTCAAACAGTTTTACCAAGAAGCTTGTAAATGTTCAATGTGACTACCCTTTGTCACATGGCACACATCAAGTCTATAGATGAGTTCTTCCCAAACGTTGATAAGTGTGTATTCAGTAATTGTAGCAACAGCTGCTTCAATCCGGTTTCTTAATTCAGGGAGGTCAGCTGGTAGCGGAGGCACGTACACACGATCCCCCAAAGGTAAAAATCGCATGGCGTTAGGTCAGGAGAACATGGCAAGCCCTGTCATTGGGGCCCTTGTGGCCTATCCAGCGCTCGGGTACAGTGACGTTCAACCAATCGCGTACTTTGTTGTGCCAGTGAGGTGGCGCACCATCCTGCTGGAAAATGAAGTTCTCTAGCTCATTTTCTTCCAACTGAGGAAGGAGCCATTGCTCTAGTGTTTCAAGGTAAGAAGTGCCAGTTACAGTAGGTTCACCAAAAATGAAAGGCCCATAAACTTTTCGCTGGGATAGGGCACAAAAAACATTCACTTTAGGGGAATATCGTTGCATTTGTACCATCTCGTGAGGATTTTCTGAGCCCCAGATGCACACATTATGAGTGTTAACATGTTCACTAAGGAGAAAGGTCGATTCATTACTGAAGACACGATCCATAAAATTGTCATGATTTCTGTTTACTAGTCGCCATCTTTGCTACTACCGCTATCTAGCGGATTGCGGCAGAAACATTGCACGCACATGCACACTTGTGCCAACAAAACTGTTTGAGTTGCTTTTTCATTTGACATATCATTTATAACTGTAAGTTGAATGTAATAAATATTATAAAGAGTTAAAACCCCGATATTCATTTATATATACCCTGTACATCTCAACTCTCATAGGCTCACCAGGTGTCTTAAGCCCATATCACATCGGGTATAAATTTATACAACCATCTTCCAAGCAGTGTTAAAGAGCTTAATCACAAAAAATTTAGAACAGCCGTTAAGAACCATCTCAAAAGTCATTTACCACTCACTATTAATGAATACTTCAATCAGAAACTCTAACTTGTTCCACAGAATGCAAATTAAATAACCATAAATCATTATTATTTATTATATTATTACTATCTTTGCAACCATATTTGTCTTGTGCAGATACTGCCGCTTTTTGTTTGTCATTACAAGTCCCATTCTGCAGCAGTAGGAAGGAGCCTGGCACTGGCACAAAACTATTTTGGATTCTTCTTTTTACAAATTCTGTATATATTTAAACTCAAATGCAACAAAATTTCATTGTATTTTGACGATGCCATAGAATCTGTATTTCTTCAGGCTGATAATAAATCTATCTATTGATGCTTACCTTAACAAATCTGACACATGAGTGTCCGTGGATGATTGAGTGATGTTTGTTGTCAGCTTCCGAACATCTGATATACAAGCTCGTAACAACCTTGCTCCAGCCTCCAGGAAAATTGCTTGCTGCAAGGCGATAATAAGGAATTGTAACAAACTTTTTAAAGCAAAATACAAGCCTGTAAGTATAAATTAAGTATTACCTGCTCAATGTTGAGGATGTCATCTCTTAGAAAAAGGACAAGCTTCACCGCTATGGGCACAAATAAACTAACATTCAAGGCACACTCTAGATGTATGTCTACCATTTCAGCCCACCGTAAAACTGCATCAGAATGTGGTTCCATGTTGTGCTGTGCACGGTGTTGCTCCAGTATCATCTCAGCTGAACTTGACAGCTTTCCTTTCACCTGCAAAGACTCTGTATCATCATTTGAATATGTGTGACATTACCAATATGATATCAGTGATAAAAACTGGTTTCAGATCTTGGCTAAAACCTGCAAAATAATTTTATTACTGCCAAAAGCAGTTCAAACATTTAAGAAAGTACAAAGTTAATTTAATTAGTTCTCAGAAAGAAGCGCAAAAATCATGCCCTAGAACTTTAAAATTGAGGGGATCAGCGCAACAGTGGTCTAACCCTCCCCAACAGCCAATTTTGATGCCATCTGTGAGAGTTTCTTGCGAACTAACTTCCCATCATATGGCTTGGACCAAAACCTTCTAGTCATATTAAATTACATCTACTAAAAGTTTCCCTCAGAAGAAAATCCATATTGTTTTAGTGGAACTGTCGTATAACCATAAATGGCCAATGAGAGGTCAGTATCTTGGTGACGTGTAACAACAACAACAAAATCGCTAATGCTAATGTTCGTAATAATGCTTCTGGTAGCAAAAATGTTGAAAATCTTGCTAAAACTGTGGCAAAACTTGGCAGAAAACATATAAGACCTGAGGAATCATGGTGTAGAAACATGAGAAAGAAGAAAAGAAATTCAGGAGAGGAATATTTTGGCAGAACAGTAAAGAAAGTCGAATTATGCGAACAGGGCCCCCATGTGCTTGCGAACATAAGTGCTAGGAGATGTTTACAGAAGAAGAACGTAGAGTCATATTTAAACATTTTTGGCAACTCTGTGTGTTTAACTTTAACTGAGTTTTTCTCCTTTTTTTTTAAAAAAAAAGATGGGTTAGACCACTGTTGCACTGAGCCCCTCAATTGTTCTTAATGAGAATATGGTTGCTAAGTACTTTATATGGCTGCTAAGTGAGCATTGAAAGAGGAAGGATGTGTTACCGGTGAGTTCCTGAAGTGTGAGAAGAAAAGTGGCAGAAACAGCAATGGGAGTGGACATTTTAGTAAACAGGCCAAGAATAGGATTATTCATGAGAATGAAATTAAAAAAAAAAAAAAAAAAGGAATTGAGGAAAATATCCATTCTGTGGGGGAAAGGAAGATGTTCAACATATAATTTTTGATTGTAAGAAAACTCAGAAATGGAGAAAAGAAACTATATGCTCAAAAATGCATAGGAAATCTGATATAAATAAAAACTGTAAGAAATTGGGACAATTAATGTAAAAAGAAGCTAGTAACGCTGAAGTAACACAAATATTAATATAATGATTAATAATTGTAACAAATCTTCACTTATCTTTTGGAATCCAAGGACTAGTTTTGCAATAAATTGGTCCATTGCATCGTTAGCATTAATTTCTTTTGGGTCTCAGTTTCAGTTTCTTGATTGAATAAACAAGATCAAAAAGAAACTAAGCCGAGGATGGCCTAGACCAATTTATTGCATTTGGATTCAAAAAGATGAGTGAAGATTTGTTACAATTATTAATTATTATATTAACATTGGAACAATATTTAGAAACAGTCAAAAATAAATGGAAATGGACTGTCAACAGGGAAGAACACCAAATTCTAGTGCGCAGCACAAGATATGTATGTGCAATATATGTATTTCTTATTGCTTCAATAAACTTAAACATAAACTTACACTTATATGGGTATTCCAATTCAGATTTTCATTCAATTTTATGCCCAAACATTTTGTTTCTCCCTTATATTTCTGATATTTTTAGCGTTATTTGTGCTTTTATAGCATTTTTACACTATCATATGTGAAAGACCATTGCTATTGTTTTCTCCTTGTTTATAAATAATTAGTTTGTTTGGAACCATTTATATGAGTCTTTTATTACTCTATTTATTTTGTTTTGCAGTTCAGATTCATTTTCTCCTGTAACTGTGATATTTGTGTCATCCGCAAAAAGAATCATATCTGATTGGTGGATATTAATTGGTAGGTCATATATAAAAGTTGTCTAATGTTTTTATTTATGCTTCCATTAGCACTTTATTGACTGTCTATTATAGTTTATTTCATTGCCATTTAAACTATGGTATTTTGCTCGGGTAGCAGTGGGAAAGCCAACCAATATTTTTGCTCCAGAAGAAGGCTTTTAGAATAATAAAAATTGTGATTCTTGCCAACATTGTGGACCTATTTTTAAAGAATTTGGAATTTTAACTGTGATATCTTTGTATGTATTTGCATGCTCGAATTTTATTCATCTCCAAAAAATAGATGAGTTACTTTTCTCTGATACACATACCCATGATACAAGGGGTAGAAATAGCATGTTACCTCCTAAGTTTCGGTTATAGAAATCTCTTAACACTCATCTTTATCTTGGAGTGAAATTATATAAAACTACCTTTAAATATAAGACAAATTGTAAATGTAAATTCTACTAAAATTAGTGTTAAAAACAGAATTAAGCTACTTAATTTTTACAACATACAAGAATATTTAAATATAGATGCATTTAATGACTTGCTGACAAAATCTATTGCATTGTATGTATGCCAAATGGTGAAATGAATTATCCTTATCATTATATTAGAAACGACAGGAGCCCAAGTACTGTCCTTGCAGAACACCTCTAGTAACTGCTTTTATACTAGATTGGTACTTAAAGTTGACAGTTCTTCATATTGTAGCTTGACATCCTGCAGACCTACTTTCTCTCAAACCATCTTGAGTATCTGCAAGAATGTTATTTTTTTCTAAAAAAGATATTAATCTGTTGTATATTAATTTTTCAAACATTTTTGAGAAAGTTGATAATACACAGAGGTATGTAGGTTTCCTTGTTTGCTTTTTCTTCCTTTTTGTGAGTTGGAGTAACTTTTGATGCCCATTAGGTGACACCCACACTTAGGAGTGGTGTAAACTTGCAATGTGGATTATTTAAAAATGACTAATTCTGTGAAAAAATTAATTTGACACAAATTGTATATTTGAAAAAATATTTTAATAATTTTAATGTCACACTCACACGCACACATGGCATTTTAACCAAAAGTGTTACAGCTATTTTTGAATTAATCAAATCTAAAGAAAAATTTTTCAAGCAAAAGATTGATTAGGTTTCGGAGTGGGGGAATATATTTGAAAATCGTTGAAGATGCTGAAGTTAATTGCAAGTTTGCATTCATTGAAATTCTGTTTGTAGTGGAATTTGGATATAGAATATTTTGTTTCTACACCATACTAATTACTAATAATTGAGTGTTAGAGAAACTAAAATTATAGAACTTGTTAAAAACATAATATGTGCCAAATACATTTTTTGTAGCATTTTACGATGTCCGGTTGAAAATGAAGGAAACTAGTCCTTTGAAATATGTTCCGGCAAAAATCTCAAGTAAGTGTTGCTTAGTGTAATTAATCAACCCGTCAAATAAATAAATAAAAAAAAAAAGGGGGGGGTCCTGTGTTCAACAGTGAGAAAGTGCTAAAGAGAAGTCCTGTATTTGACAATAAGTGAGCAAATGGAAGATCGAAGGGGGGTGCTGTATTCAACAATTGGTGAATGAACAGAAGATTGAAGAGGAGTCCTGTGTTCGACAGTGAAGGAATAAAAGAGAAGAGCCTGTATCTGACAGTGTAAGCAAATGGAAGAGAGAAAGGTATCTGTTGTTTGACTGTTAGTGAGTGAGTGGAAGAGAGAAGAGGAGTCCTGTGTTCTACAATGAGCCAGTGGAAAAGGAAGAGTTCTGTATTTTGCAGTTAGTGATTGAACAGAAGAGAGAAGAGGGGTTATGTATTTGACAGCTAGCGAGAAAACAGAAGAGTGCAGAGGTATACTGTGTTCAACTGTTAGTGAGTCAACAGCTCCAGTGTTTGATAGTGAGTGAGTGAAGAGAGAAGAAGAGTCCTCTGTTCAACACTTAGAAGAAAGCAAAAGATAGAAGATATTTTATTTGTATTTGATAGTGAGTGAAAAAGGAAGAGAGAAGTAGAGTGCTTTTTCAGCAGTTAATGAGCAACCAGAAGAGAGAAGAGGAGTCCTGTGTTTGACAGTTAATGAGCCAGAAAAAGAGATAGCTCTATGTTCAACAGTCTATGAGTAGATCACACAAGAGAAAATTGAAATGGAATTTTATTTATGGATGCTCTTTAACTACTAGGGTTCTCAGAGTGCCATTCTATGTAGGGAATGAAAGATTGCTTAATTATATTTAGAGGCTCTTCTTCAGGCTTGAGGTTCTTATATATACTGTAAATCTATAACACAGGACCAACGACTTTACTTCCCTTCTGAAGGAAGCCATGCTAAGGATTTTTATGCCCAAAACACTCTATTGCCCTTCACCAAGTTTAAACCCGTGACCTTGGTTACAAGAGGTAACCACCACACAAGAGAGAAGAGTTGCTTCAGCATGATACACTACACCATTGCACAGTGAAGTGAGAGAGAAAACTGAACTAAGTCAGAATAAATAAAAGTTACCGTAATGTTGTGAAGCTCATGCTGCATCACTCTCTTCAAGAGTTTTCCATATGGCACTTCGCAGTTACTATCAAAGACGTAACTCAACTGCAACCTGAGCTCTCCCTGCCTCTTCATCTTGCCCTCCTTCTCAATGTCGCACCACAGACTGAGACCTTTGGCTGGAACATTCTTTAAAACACAACATTGTCAGTGCATAACCTCAAACTGTCATCTCCTTTCCCAATAACAATTGCAAAACATGCACACACCTTCAGTACAACCTTGCTCATTCCTACAAAGTCATTCTGTTGTTTGTTTAAAGGTATCACTTCCTTCATCAGCATTTTCATTCCCTTCATTCCTTTTACTTCACTAATCTTCTTCATTTTTTCACGGGTTGATTCTTTTGGGTCAAAATCCCTGGAAAAAGAGACATTTATAGTTTCTGTTATTAATCATATGCCTACTTAAAATACTGAGATGAGAGGTAGCAGCTATTAGACGTGATGAAGGAAGGTGTGAACTTTTAGCCCAATTACAGAACAATTTTATAACAGTGACTAGCATTTTTCAGGATTTGGGATTGCTTGGGAAGATAAAGATCGTTCAGCAAAGAGAACAAATCTATATAGATGATATAACTAATAAAATTCTGATGCCCTATATTCACAGGACTTCCCCTATATGCTATCATTTATTTTCACTTTTCTTCTATAAATTATTCTTATAGCAGTTTATTTAACTGTTCATTCACTCCATGCTAATTGAGATAATGTCTTAAAAAATTTTAGTACACATTTCATTGTGGATACAAGAGGTATATAGGAGGCTGAGGCAACAATCAAATCTTTAAAAAGTAATTTTGAAACTTCACACACTTTCTGTGCTCATGACAAACAAAAGAATGCAGACTGCTATTCAAAAAAGAAAAGTTTAAGTATTTGAATATTTTAAACAATAGCAACAAAAAAATATCCATTTTTTTTGCAAAAACTTTTGTCTGTCCCTTATGGTTTAGTATTCATACTAAATTGAAAAAAAAAAAATCATTCAAGGACTATTCCCAGAAAACTCTAAATATTTATTTTATTTGTAATATAAATGTTAAATGGTATTTTAATCAAAAGTTTTAGTTTTTTGTTAGTAGTTTATGGTGGAGAAATTGTTATTGAAAAGTCTGCATCTCTCATCTTTGGAAGATGCTAAATTTAAATACTAAGTTTAATTTTCATCAAACACTTTATGTTTCGGAGATGGAGACACACACACACACATGCACGCACATCTACACTCTACCCTCACCTCACCTACACAAAAAACACATAACCTGCTTATAAAAATTGTTTTTTGTCAATTGATCAACCAAAACATTGAGTAATCATGTGGAATACATTACTTTCTCTACTTACCCACAGGTATGTGAAACTGAGAACACATTACACACCATTACTTACCTATGATTGAATTAATAAAAGGTAGTTCTGCTAAAAAGGTAGTTCTACTAATATGAATTTTTAAAATGCTGCAGAACACAACTATTATGCACACAGAAAAAGATAGAAGGGAGTGAGATCTGGATTAAATTAAATGATTAAATATTTATGTACTATACATACCAAACTTCTACATACAAGATGTCCTCTGTAGGGTCTTCCAGTGGACTAAAATAAAACACATTGTATTAACTTTGGAATTCACTTCTCTTAGATATTAGCAATAATAAGTGGGTAACGATATGTATAATTTCAAAACTAGTTAATAATAGTAATGGTGACGATGATGATACACAAAAGTCATCATGCCATATTATTTTTAGCACATTGTTGTTATCTACTTGACTTGGGACAGTGGCAATGGATACTCACAGCAGAAATGTCTCGTTCCAGGTTGGGGTCAAAGTCTTTGTTTTGTAGCAGGTGAGTTTCTTGTGATTGGGAGCTGAACCCACGTACAGGGCACAAAATGGGTCACTCAGACCTGCACAAAGAACAGTGTATAAGTAACGGTACCCGCTACAAGGTCCAGCCAGTCATGAACTTGGTACTGACTTCCACCACTTACCATTTGAATCACTCGGCTTGAGATCCCTCGCTTCCACAACATGGACTTTCAAACAAACCCTCGGCCCCTGCAACAGAATATTGACTTTAGTCTGCATTAAACAAATCTGGTATACTCTTCTGAGCAGATTTAATTATTTTCATGAGATATTTGTTATTTTGGTGTACATAGATATTCCTGCAGGAAATCGTATTCTGAATGTAAGTATCACAGTATACAGGTCTCCTGCAATAACTTATAAATTCATCTTATTTAGCTATAATTACTATGCAACTAGCTCTCCAACAATTTTTTTTAAATACAAAAATTGTGTCTCATGTGAAAGTTGTAACTTCTGAAATTTCGCATATGATTCATCAATTATATCTTTAGCAGACAAAGATTAAATGTTTTGTAACATTAAACCTTTTTTCCGGAAAACATAATGGAGTATTAAACATTTTTAATTCTCTTAAAATCAATAATGAATTAAATTATTAAAACCCTAAACTCAAAATTATTCTTTCTTCACCATAATACTGAAAATTTGAAATAAGTTTTTAAAAATGCATTATGCACAGCATTTTAAAATTACTAAAAATATAGGAAAACAAGAAAATATAGTTTTAAGTTGTTATCCATTATTTGCAAACACTTATATATGAATACATTGTTTAAATGCCCTCTTTGGCATTTCAATTATCATAAAAACAAGTCCACAATAATTAGCTACTGATTCTAAAATATATAAGGATCTTTCAAAACTTTTTTGTTGAAAATTCAAAAGCAAATACTCCCCCCCCCCAAATTAATGTACACTTACAACTACAAGGTTAATTAGAGGTAGCAAAAATGAAATAGTAATGTAACCATTATTTTGGATGCTTCCATTTCCCCCAAAATTAATAATGATGATGATAATAAATAGTGGTGGTGGTTGACAAGTTCATTTACACAGTTTGAGACTTTGCATTTATCATTTTTGTAATCAGTTCCAAAATAGAGTATGTTTTGTTAGAAGAAAATAATTACAAGTAGGTATAATGTTGTGACACTTTGTAACTGCCCCTACTTTCAAATTCTAATATAAAGTAAGCTCATTAGAAATCTTATAGCCAAATAAATTTGATAAATTATTAAGCCCTTATAATACATAATACGCAGAAATCAATTACCAGAGATGCCATTTTGGAACATATAATCATTAGCATTATATTAACCGATATAAGACGATTTGGTATGAGGTGTACTTGAGAATTGGCCAAAATGAGTTGTGATAAGGCAAAGTAGATCTTCCTAGCTTTAGGTTGAGATTAGATAGTAACATGGATAGGTTTTTCCAAAACATGAAGACCTACAAATGGGACTGCCAATAACCATTAGCAAACAAAAGCTGTACTAGGGTGAGAGGCAACATAGTAAAATCTCTTGTTTCCTGGAGATTGAAGATTCTGCTTGAAAGTCAAGATTCACGTCTCAGTTAAGGGACCAATAAGTGGAAGATTTGGCAACTGCAAGGGTTCGTTTCCAGCTGCACAGCTCCTAATCTCAAACTTTAAAGTTATCATGTTCTAAAAAATCTGACGTGTTCCATTTAGATGACTTTCTCTACACCTCTGCATTAAATTATTGTTAAAAGGTTTATGCTTCTATTTACTTCAAGCTAATCGAGAAAAAAATTAGCAGCAATAGTTTTATTGCTTGCTTCCTTGTAAGTAGAAGGGAAATAAGGGAGTACCATAGGTTAAAGTGATAATCAAAAGCTGGTTGCTATGTGACTAAAGTTCCTTTGTGTGTATGCCCAGGAGTTGATCAATTCCCGCATGAAAAAATTGATGTGTTACACTCATATGACTTTCTCTACAGCTCTGCAACAAATTATTGTTAGTAAGCTTTTGCTTTTAATTACTTCATGCTAACTGAGAAAAAATTAGCAGAAATAGTTTTATTACTTGTTACTTTGTAAGTAGAAGTGAATATGGGAGTACCAGAGGTTAAACTGATAGTCAAAAGCTGGTTGCTATGTGACTGAAGTTCCTTGTTTGTATGGATTGGAGTTAACAAATTCCTGTATGAAAAAAGTATAAGTTTTTCAAAGCTGAAAACAAAAACAATGAATACCTTAAAAATGATTACCTCCACGAAAAAAATTTATATAGCATAACTTGTGTGTTTTTAATGTGCTCTACATTTTCTGTGTGATAAGTTTTGGTCCATTTCTTACGGTTTAACAGTTATGCAAAATTCCGTAAAATTGATCCAGAATAAAGTAGTCTTCAGAGGCTATTCCCAGAAAATTCAAGATATACATACTATTTGTCAGGTAAATATTTGTAATATACGAAATTTTAATCAAAATCGTTAGAGCCATTTTTTAAAAAATAAAAATTTTCGAAAAAAGTTCCATGTAAAGGGTAGTTGGGGGTGGGGGGCTTTTCTTGAAAATCTTCGTGTCGCATCCTTGGAAAATACCAACCTTAAATACCATGTTTGGTTTGTAATGGACTTTTCGTTTTTGAGCTATGCTGTCCACAGACACACACGGACATTTTTCTAAAAACGCTTTTTTTGGAATCAGGGAGTCTCAAAACATATATTTTCTGTGAAATCTCAGTATGGAATTTTTGGGTGCATTACAATACCTTCTCTACACTCTACGTATATAGTATGTGTAGAGAAAGTAAAAATACTGTACAAGTCTGGATGTGCTCCAACAATGTGAGGGGTCAGGATTGTTACGTTTGTGCAAGCGGGTGGACGACTACACCGGGTCTGTGTCTAGGTTGAATCTCAAGCGAAAGCATTTCCACAGAATGATTTTCTAAGGTTTTTTAGCCCTTCTCAATCCACAATTTATCAATAATTTGCAGAGTTTAGAAGAGGAAGGGTTTCCCTCAAAGACGAAGACCATGCGGGACAGCCAGCTACAAAAATGATTCAGAATATAATGAAAACAGCACATTTTACACAAGGTTTATTGTTGCTCATATTAACTGATTTATGAAGCCTTGGATAGTGGATCAGCAGCAATATACTGAGAAAATAGAAGATATGATAAAACAAAAGACAATCAGATCTCCTCATTGCCAGTGAATGATTATACAAAGAAAAAATCTTAGGTGTTCAATTAACATAACTTTCTTTATATCTCTGCAACAAATTGTTAAACAGCTTATGCTTCTATTTATTTCATGCTAATCAAGAAAAATTAGCAGAAATAGTCTTACTTCTTGCTTTATTGTAAGTAGAAGCGAAATAAGGGAGTACCATAGGTTAAAGTGAAAGCCAAAAGCTGGTTGCTATGTGACTGATGTTCCTTTGTTTATATGGACAGGAGTTGACAAATTCATGTATGAGAAAAGTATGTTTTTCAAAGCTGAAACCAAAAACAAAGAATATCTAAAAAATGATCAACTCCACGAAAAAAATGCATATAACATAAATTGTGTGTTTTAACGTGCTCTACATTTTGTGTGTGTTAAGTTTTTGTCCATCTCTTACGGTTTAGTACTTATGCAAAATTCATCCAGAATAAAGTAGTCTTCAGATGCTATTCCCAGAAAATTCAAAATATACACTTTATTTGTCAAGCAAATATCTTTAATATACAATATTTTAATCAAAATCGTTAGTGATTTTTGAGAAAATCAACATTTTCAAAAAAAATGTCCATGTAAAGGGTAGTTGGGCGTGAGGGGATTTTCTTGAAAATCTTCGTGTCGCATCCTCGGAAGATACGAAACTTAAATACTAAGTTTGGTATTTTACCGACTTTTCGTTTTTGAGTTATCGTGTTCACAGACACATACACACACACACACACACACACACACACGCGCGCGGACCTTTTTTGAAAATGCTTTTTTTGGATACAGGGGAGGGACCCTAAAACATATATTTCATGTGAAATCTCGGTATCGAATTTTTGGGTGGAGTGCAATACCTTCTCTATACACTATATACATAGTACGTGTAGAGAAAGTAAAAAAATCTGATGTTACCATTCACATGACTTTCTCCATATCCCTGCAACAAATAATTCTTAAAAAGCTTATACTTCTATTTACTTTATGCTAATCAGACAAAAATAGCAGAAATAGTCTAATTACTTGCTTCCTTGTAAGTAGAAGCGAAATAAGGGACAACCATAGGTTAAAGCTTGTTGCTATGTCAATGAAGTTCCTTTGTCTATATGGATAGAAGTTGACAAGTTCCTGTATGAGAAAAGTATACGCTTTTCATAGCAGAAACCAAAAATAAGGAATGTCACAAAAACGACGAACTCCACGAAAAAATGTATATAACATAAATTGTGTGTTTTAATGTGCTCTACATTTTTTGTGTAGTAAATTTTTGTCCATCTCTTACGGTTTAGCAGTTATTCAACATTTAGTAAAATTCATCCAGAATAAACTACTCTTCAGAGGCTATTCCCAGAAAATTCAAGATATACATTTTATTTGTCAGGTAAATATGTTTAATATACGAAATTTTAATCAAAATCGTTAGAGCCATTTTTGAGAAAATCAAAATTTTCGAAAAAAGTTCCATATAAAGGGTAGCTGGGGTTGGGGGGATTTTTCTCAAAATCTTCGTGTCGCATCCCTGGAAGATACTAAACCTAAATACCAAGTTTGGTATTTTACCGACTTTTCGTTTTTGAGTTATCGAGTTCACAGACACACGGACACACACACACACACATACACACACACACGCGGACTTTTTTGTAAAAATGCTTTTTTTGGATATTGGGGACCCTAAAACATATATTTCCGGTGAAATCTCGGTATCGAATTTTTTGGTGGAGTGCAATACTTTCTCTATACACTATGTACATAGTGCGTATGGAGAAAGTAAAAAGTATATGAAGAGAGAAACTTAGTCCAGTTTTACTAAATCGATATTTAAACATTTGAGAAGGTTATTTCTAAATGGTTTACAGATTATGTGCCATTAGCCCATTACCAGAATGTTTAACTTGGCGGTCTGGCAGTGAAGAAGCTTCATATTTACCAGGTTCGCCTCCATTTCCTTGTAAACTGGTATTTGGAATGTGGTGCACTATGTTTTAACATTTCATCTTGTGTGATTATATAAAATTACGTGACCATTCCGATATTTGTTTCACCGGACGAAAGATATCTTGATATTCACGGAAATGCTTACTAAATATCAGCGGATGTGGTGTTTTGATTTCGCCAACCCCACACCGACAGTCTGAAAATGTGTGCTGCGTATTACTTTCTCTACACGTACTATGAACATAGTATACAGTGAAGGTATTGTACTGCACCTAAAAATTCGATACCGAGATTTCACTGGAAATACATGTTTGGGTGCCCCTGAATCCAAAAAAAAACATTTTTGGGAAAAGGTCCGTGTGTGTGTCTGTGGACAGCATAGCTCAAAAACTAAAAGACTGTTTGGATATGCAATTAGAATGGAAGAATTGTGGTGGGCACCAGATTGAAGAAACAGGAAAAGAACACCAAATTGATATATAAATGGTGCAACAAGTTGTAAGGAACTGATAGGCCCAGGAAACATATCCGTTGGACAGCTTAACATCTTATCTGATATTTTTAACTTTGAACTTTGATTGAGGAAATCTACAGCATTGTACAAACTCCTAACACCAGCCCGCCTGGGTAGTGTGGTGGTAGCGTGTCTGCCTCATGTTCAACAGGTAGCGAGTTGCCCGGATAAGGTTTTTTTCGGGGTTTTCCCTTAACCTGAGAAGACGAATGTCGAATAACTTTAAGCTCCATGGACCCCGAGATTATTTGACCATCATTTCACCAATTTCATTCATCGTCCGATATGACCAACCAGGTTAAAGGACGTTAAACTCCAAAAAAAAAAAAAAAAAAAAATCTGATGTGTTACACTCACATGATTTTCTCTTACATAAGATTCTTCTTCTTTCTGCACCTTGCTAATCGAGGTACTCATCAGCACAATGTTCTTATTATTTAGTTCCGTATAAGCAGGAAGAAAATAAGGGAATACACTAGGCTAAATCGATAGTCACATGTTTTAAAAGCTGTCGTTATGCGATTGTCATTACAAATCGCTTCTTTTCTAGGCCAGGAGTATAACAAAAGAAAAACGGACACTCCTGTCTGAGAAAAGTATAAGTACTTCACAACTGAAACTAATAACAATGAATACTTCGAAAACGGTAAGCTCCACGAGAAAAATGTATATGACATAACTTGTGTATTTTAACAAGATCTAAATTTTTGTATAGTAAGTTTTTGTCTATCTCTTACGGTTTATTAGTTATGCCAAATTAAGCAAAATTCATCCAGAATAAACAGGTCTTCAGAAGCTATTCCCAGAAAATTCAAGATATACATTTTATTTGTAAAGTAAATATCTTTAATATATGATATTTTAATCAAAATCGTTAGAGCCATTTTTAAAAAAATCAAAATTTTCGACAAAAGTTCCATGTAAAGGGTAGTTTGGGGTGATGGGATTTTTCTCAAAACCTTCGTGTCGCATCCCTGGAAGTTACTAAACTTAAACACCAATTTTGGTATTTTAGCTACTTTTCGTTTTTGACTTATCGTGTTCACAGACATTTTTCTCAAAATGCTTTTTTTGGATACAGGGGGTCCTAAAACATATATTCCCGGTGAAATCTTGGTATCAAATTTTTGGGTGGAATACAACACTTCTCTATCCCTATGTACATTGTACATATGGGGCTAGAGAAAGTAAAAAGTCCTAATAAATAAACGGAGCTTCTGACATTACACTGAGCACAATTTTCTCTATTTATACAAACAGATAGTAAACTTGATTATAGCAGACAGAAGAAACGCCACAAAACTTTCTTACACAACGGTTAGGTATTAAACGATTTTGACATACGTATCAAATACATATGGTGATGTTATAAGCAGGTCCCATATTCTTCCATTTTGTAATATTTACTTTCTTTAGCACGTATATAAATACAACCTAAGTTAATAGTAGCTATAGGAACTGTATTCCACCCAAAATTTTTGTCAAGATTTAACCGGAAATATGTTTTGAGATCCCCTGAGTCCGAAAAAAAATTAGACAAAAGTCTAATGGATAGCATAGCTCAACAACCAAAAGACAATTAAAAACCAAACTTTCTATTTATGTTTAGTATCTTCCAAGGATACGAAATGGAGATTTTCAAAGAAATCCACCCACCATAAACTAGGTAACTAAATGCTTGCTGGGATATTTACTTACCTGTTTCTCCTTGACTTGGACGAGCACCGAAGCATTGCTATCTGGGAAGACTACTTCCTGCAGGTATCGAACCAAGGTCTCTCTGTCCTCGGGACTGCATCCCACGGCGTGAACGGCCTCGTACAGCGCCTCTAGGAGCACCTCCTCGTCCATCTGAAGAAACATTCAGAACGTATCAAACCGAGCGAGCGACTGTCGCTTGCGAATCAAGTAACGATAATTCCCAATATGCGGTTTTCCTGCAACAGTTTCCTTTCTACTTTTCCCCATAAAAGTTCCTGCCAGACGTCATCAGAACGCAGAAGCCGGAACTTATGAAACTATGCGAGCAGGCAAAACAGAAAACAGATATTCCAAAGGCCCCAATTTGGCTTGTGCAGGTATTCCTCCGTGGCTAAAGGAGTTGCAGAACTCACGGGGCTATTTCAAGTTAAAACCGCCCAACCTTTGCTCTTATGAATTAATTGTGACACCTAGTCGAGTTACCCTGCCTCCGTTTTGTGCTTGGCCGTACAGAAAGAATTTTCCCTTCAACCATTCAGTGTTTTTGGTTTTAGCTTTAAAAAACTGACTTTTCTCATACAGGAATTTGTCAACTCCTGCCCATACAAACAAAGGAACATCAGTCACATAGCAACCAGCTTTTGACTATTACTTTAACCTATGGTACCCGCTTGTTTTGCTTCTACTTACAAGGAAGCAAGTAATACGACTTTTTCTGGATTAGTATGAAGTAAATAGAAGCATAAGCTTTTTAACAATACTTTCTTGCAGAGATGAAGAGAAAGTCACGTGAATGGAACACAGATTTTTTCTTGAGCTACGAATGATCCGAGCCAAGAAGACGTTTGCAACAAGCAAAGAATGGGAACACCTGAGGATTGTTGTCCAGGCCTCAGGTTACCACTTGTCGTGTTACCTTATTTAGGTTTACTTTTTTGTTTCGCCGATTCAAACAGTAATTTTAACTTCCAATAGCAGTACGCTTTAAGTATGTTTTTTTTTTTTTTTTTTTTTTTTCTTAGTTTAACGTCCTTTAACCTGGTTGGTCATATCGAGAAAAAATATGTTGTGTTCTATTCACATGACTTTCTCTACATTTCTGCAACAAATTATTGTTAAAAAGTTTAAGCTTCTATTTACTTCATGTTAATTGAGAAAACATTAGCAGAAATAGTCTTTTAGTTGAATTATTGTAAGTAGAAATGAAATACGGGAGTACCATAGGTTAAAGTGATAGTCAAAAGCTGGTTGCTATGTTACTGAACTTCCTTTGCTTGTATGGACAGGAGTTGACAAATTCCTGTATGAGAAAACTATTAAGTTTTTCATAGCAGAAACCAAAAATAAGGAATGTCTTAAAAACAACGAACTCCACGAAAAAAATGTACATAACATAAATTGTGTGTTTTAACGTGCTCTACATTTTTTGTGTGGTAAGCTTATGTCCATCTCTTACGCTTTAGCAGTTATGCAAAATTCGTAAAATTCATCCAGAATAAACTACTCTTCAGAGGCTATTCCCAGAAAATTCAAGATATACACTTTATTTGTCAGGTGAATATCTTTAATATACGAAATTTTAATCAAAATCGTTAGAGCCATTTTTGAGAAGATCAAAATTTTTGAAAAAAGTTCCATGTAAAGGGCAGTTGGGGGTGGGGGGATTTTTCTCAAAATCTTCGTGTCGCATCCCTGGAAGATACTAAACTTAAATACCAAGTTTGGTATTTTACCTACTTTTTGTTTTTGAGTTATTGTGTTCACAGACACACGAACACACACACACACACACACACACACACACACACGGACTTTTTTCCGAAAATGCTTTTTTTTAGATAAAGGGGACCCTAAAACATATATTTCCGGTGAAATCTCGGTATCAAATTTTTGGGTGGAGTACAATACCTTTTCTATACACTATGTACATAGTGCGTATAGAGAAAGTAAAAAGTTAGCAGATATAGTCTTATTACTTGCTTCCTTATAAGTAGAAGGGAAATAATGGAGTACTATAGGCTAAATAAATAGTGAAATGTCTCAAAAGCTGGTTGATATTGATATTCCTTTGTTTGTATGGACAGGAGTTGACAAATATCCGTATGAGAAAAGTAAAGTTTTTTTAAATTTGAAAGTAATAACAAAAACGGTCAACTCCGAAAAAAATGTATATAACATAAATTGTGTGTTTTAACGAGCTCTACATCCTTTGTGGGGTAATCTTTTACTTTCTCTACACGTACTACATACACGTGTATAGAGAAGGTATTGCACCCCACCCAAAAATTTGATACCGAGATTTCACCGGAAATATATGTTTTTGGGTCCGCCTGAATCCAAAAAATGCATTTTCAGGAAAAAGTCCGTGTGTGTCTGTGTCTCACGATAACTCAAAAACGAAAAGTTTGTAAAATACCAAACTTGGTATTTAAGTTTAGTATCTCCCAGGGATGCGACACGAAGATTTAAAAAAAAAAAAAAAATCCCCCGCCACAAACTACTCTTTACATAGAAAAATGTTCAAACATTTTTATATTCTAAAGATTGGCTCTAACGATTTTGATTAAAATTCAGTATATTAAAGATATTTATATGACAAATAAAATGTATATCTTGAATTTTCTGGGAATAATCTCTGAAAACCTCTTTATTCTGGATGAATTTTGCCAAATTTTGCTTAACTGCTAAACCGTAAGAGATGGACAAAAACTTACCACACAGAAAATGTAGAGCACTTTAAATCAAACCATTTATTTTATGTACATTTTTTCGTGGAGTTGATCGTTTTTAGGATATTTCTTGTTTTGGGTTTCAGCTTTGTAAAACATACTTTTCTCATACAGGAGTTTGTCCACTCCCTTATTTCGCTTCTACTTACAAGGAAGCAAGTAATAACACTGTTTCTATAATTTTTTTTCTTGATTATCGTGAAGTAAATAGAAGCCTAAGCTTTTTAACAATAGTTTTTTGCAAAGATGCAGAGAAAGTATTCTGAATGGAACACATCAGATTTTTCAGTGTTATACTGTTAAATACATCAACACATTCTCTCTCATATACATACTTCCAAACTCTGTGGAGGATAGGGAATGATTCTAGTTATAGAAAAACTCTCCCACCCCAGCTGGGAATCGAACCCGGAATCTCTGGGTGACAAGCCAGAACGCTGACCGCTCGACCAGAGGCAGTCCGTGTTGAATTATTTCTGCAAGTAGCGCCAACATAGGCGGTGACGTCAGAACAATAAGGCTATTTTATTACTTCGCTTGTCCATTATTTTTGCAAGTAGCGCCAATATAGGCGGTGACGTCAGAACAATATGGCTATTTTATTACTTCGCTTGTCCTCTTTGCAGACTGAATTGTAATTTAATGATATTTCTACTTACTGGTATTATTTTCGGATCCTATGCGAACAGAATAGCTCATATCTGAACATAATTGGTTTACTTCCAAGTTCCCAAATGGCGTCGCGTGTAGATTGTTATATTAGTTTGCGCACGGCACACAGATAGCCTTGCTGGATGTGTGTGTAGTGACAACAATGAATCTGTGGACTTCTGTGATTTATTTGTCACGTGTTAACTCCATAGAGGGAAGTAACGTGACTTTTGTATCTGATGATTTCACTATCCTAACAAACTTTCGGACCAGGAACATACGCACTAAGATAATCCGGGATTGTTTAAAATGAATAAGACGAAGTTTCTGGGAGTGGAGTACTGAAGCCTCCCGCGGTCAGAAAAATAGCCCCGAAGCCTCCCGGACCTTAAAGGTCCCTAATTACATAGCCTCCCGGCCGAAACAGGTAACAGTTGCAGTTTGGTGTTTATAATATTTAATTATTATATTAGTTTTGATGGCCTTTCACATATATCTTCTTTTTTTTTACTTTCTCTATACGTACTATGTACATAGTGTATAGATGAAGTATTGTATTCCACCCACAAATTTGATACTGAGATTTCACCGGAAATACATGTTTTAGGACCCCCTGAATCCAAAAAAAAAAAGGCATTTTCATAAAAAAAGTCCATGTGTATATGTGTGGTGTGTCTGTCTGTCTGTCTGTGGACATCATAGCTCAAAAAAGAAAATACCGTTAAATACTAAACTTGGTATTTAGGTTTGGTATCTTCCAAGGATGCGACACAAAGATTTTCAAGTAAATCCCCCCACCCCAAGTACCCTTTTAATGGAAAAATTTTTATTTTCTAAAAAATGGCCCTAAAGATTTTGATTAAAATCCTGTATATTAAATATATTTACATACCATATAAAATGTATATCTTGGATTTCTGGGAGTAGCCTCTGAAGAGCTCTTTATTCTGGATGAATTTTGTTAAATTTTGCTTAACTGATAAACGGTAAGAGATAGGCAAAAACTTACTACACAGAAAATGTTGATCTGATCAAAACACACAATTTATGTCCTTTACATTTTTGTTGTGGAGGTAACCGTTTCCAAGATATTCCTTGTTTTTGGCTTCAGTTGTGACTACTTATAATTTTCTCAGACAGGAAGTGTTCGTTTTTCTTTTGTTCTACTCCTGGCCAAGCAAAGAAGTGATTTGCAATGACAATCGAATAAGGACAGCTTTTAAAACATTTGACTATCGGTTTAGCATAGTATATTCCCTTATTTTCTTTCTATTTATAAGGAACTAGGTAATAAGAACATTGTGCTAATCAGTACCTCGATTAGCAAGGTGCAGAAAGAAGAATAATCTTATGTAAGAAGTTTGTAGAAGAGCTAGAGAAAGTCATGTGATTTTTTTATTATTAATATTTATTTATAGTCGCTTTGACTCGTAAGAGTCTTATCGCGGCTGAAACATTGACACGTTGTGATAACAATAATTATTACAGGTTGGTTATAAAGATACATTGGAATATAATACAAATTGTACTAATTAACAGGTAACAATGAAGTTAATATAGAGTAATATTAAACTGTACAGATATGTTTAATTTTAATGATCTATAATATATTACTAACATTTTTGTGAACGAAAGCAAATAAAAGCTGTGTTAGTGTTTATTGCAATTTTAGATTAAACTGTAGGAACATAACAACATTTTTATACATGGTTTCATTATTTAGTACTTTTATATCACCAGTGATTTTGTACTTTTTCCTCTGGGGATTATAACGGCGGCATTCTGAAAGTATGTGAGACACAGTCAGTGGAGTATTGCAGGTTGTACATTGGTAATCAAGTAGGCATAAGTCGTTGCTGTGTGGCCAATTCTCAGACGAGTCATGATGGTTTGATGTTTCCTATTTAGGTTTTTAAAACAGCAAACAGGAGTGGAGGATCTTCTAACTGAGTGTAGTTTAGTTCCTTGATGTTGAGACCACTGAGTTTTCCAGGCATTTTTTATTACTTTCTCTATACGCACTATGTACATAGTGTATAGAGAAGGTACTGCACTCCACCAAAAAATTCGATACCAAGATTTCACCGGAAATATATGTTTTAGGGTCCCCTGTATCATGTGTGTGTCCGTGTGTCTATGAACACGATAATTTGAGTCGGTAAAATACCAAACTTGGTATTTAAGTTTAGTATCTTCCAGGGATGCGACACGAAGATTTTGAGAAAAATCCCCCACCCCAAACTACCCTTTACATGGAACTTTTTTCGAAAAATTTTATTTTCTAAAAAAGGGCTCTAACGATTTTGATTAAAATATCGTATATTAAAGATATTTACCTGACAAATAAAATGTATATTTTGAATTTTCTGGGAATAGCCTCTGAAGACTACTTCATTCTGGGTCAATTTTACGGAATTTTGTATAACTGCTAAACAGCAAGAGATGCCCAAAAACTTACAACACATCAAATGTAGGGCACTTTAAAACACACAATTTATGTTATGCACATTTTTTTTTCGTGGAGTTGATTGTTTTTGAGACATTCCTCGTTTTTGGTTTCAGCTATAAAAACGTATACTTTTCTCATACAGGCCTTTGTGAACTCGTGTGCATACAAACAAAGGAACTTCAGTCACATAACAACCAGATTTTGACTATCACTTTAACCTATGGTACTCCATTATTTCGCTTCTACTTACAAGGAAGAAGGTAATAAGACTATTTGTGCTAATTTTTTCTCGATTAGCATGAAGTAAATGGAGAAGTCTGAATGGTGCGCTGGAATGTCAGTGTTACACACAGGTTTCCGGAGAGCAGTTTTGGCTGCCTCGTCTGCTTTCTTGTTCCACATATATCTTCTTTTTGTCTTCAGATCACATTCACTCCACCTGCTTGCTAATTATGTCGGTTTCGCGGGAGGCTTGGGGGGTTGTTACCTGCTAAGCTTACCTGGGTAAGGGAGGCTTCGGTCCTGCGCCCATTTCTGGCATAAGACAATCCTTGCGGCGAATTGTAAAACGGCACAGAATTTATTTTCTAAGTACATCATGGGATGCTAAATTAAATAGTACGTTTACGTTAGTATGAGTTTGAAGACGATAAGTTACATTCACGTGACTTTCTTTGCCCGCTCTTCTACAAATTAAGCTTATTATTCTATCTACTTCATTATAACATTTGCTATGTGCTGGCTTACATCGCGAGAAACAAGAGAAAGGTGACTTATTCAAAAACTTATTGGAGATTGCATTAAATTGCAATGAGTATCTTAGAAATGGTAAATGCCACAACAAAGTATGATACATTTTATGTTTTACAGAGATTTAAATGTTTAGTTTCCCTACTACGATAACAAGTAGTACAAGTTTTGTAATCTACCAACATTTCGGCGTCATATTTCAACGGAACTCCTTGTTTCAAGGACTCTTGAATCCCAAAACTTCATTTTTAGAAAAAAATCTGTATGTGCGCGCGCGGGTGAGAACAGTATAACTCAAAAACAAATAGTTGGATAAATATTATACATTCCACCATCCCTACCTTTGACATACAATTTTTCAAAATGTATTTCCTTAAAAATCTTATGTGTTTCATTCATATGACTTTCTCTACATCTCTGCAACAAATGATTGTTAAAAAGCTTATGCTTCTATTTACTTCATTCTAATCGAGAAAAAATTAGCAGAAATAATCTTATTACTTGCTTCTTTGTAAGTAGAAGCGGAATAAGGGAGTACCATAGGTTAAAGTGATAGTCAAAAGATGGTTGCTATGTGACTGAAGTTCCTTTGTTTGTGTGGATAGGAGTTGACAAATTCCTGCATGAGAAGAGTGTAAGTTTTTCAAAGCTGAAACAAAAAACAAGGAATATCTTAAAAAGGATCAATTCCACGAAACAAATGTATATAAATTGCGTGTTTTGATGTGCTCTACATTTTTGTGCGGTAAGTATTTGTCCATCTCTTATGGTTTAGCAGTTATGCAAAATTCCGTAAAATTCATCCAGAATAAAGTAGTCTTCAGAGGCTATTCTCAAAAAATTCAAGATATACATTTTATTTGCAAAGTAAATATCTAAAATATACGAGATTTTAATCAAAATCATTAGAGCCATTTTTAAGAAAATCAAATTTTTAGATAAAATTTTCATGTAAAGGGAGTTTGGGATGGGGGGGGGGATTTTCTTCAAAAACTTCGTGTCGCATCCTTGGAAGATACCAAACTTAAATACCATGTTTGGTTTTTAGCGGTCTTTTCATTTTTGAGCTATGCACACAGATACACACACACATACACACAGACAGACAGACACACACACAAGGAAATGTTTCTAAAAATGCTTTTTTTTTTTGGATTTAGGGGTTCTAAAATAATATATTTCCGGTAAAATCTTGGTATCGAATTTTTTGGTGGAATACAATACCTTCCTATACACTATGTACATAGTACGTGTAGAGAAAGTAAAAATGCAGATCTCCTTAAAGTACACACTGTAATGAAGTTTTTTTTTTTGCGCTAACTTCTACGATATTCTTTGTTATTGGTTTGAATTTTCAATTAACTCATACTTGTTTGGGGTCTTTTGAAAGCTCTTCTATTGGAATATATCTTTATGTTGTAAAATTCACACACTGAAGTTTCCTTTACCTTTGACAAATGATGAGCAAGTTAAGAACCCGATTTCACCAAAAACGTGACGTACAAACTGCATGTTCATAATTGAACTGTGATTCACAGCTGAGGAGGAAGTAGGTATTATGATCATTTGTGTTAATTATCTGATGTTAGCAACATCCTTTAGATGGTGGATCGCTTCCTTAAACAGGTTGCTTTATATAGAGCTGACACATTTCTTTAATTGTTTCAAAACGTGTAATGCTAGCGACAACTTATTATACCTAAATTGTAGAGGAGTTTTGGGAGATTATTTACCTCTATAGCAAATGTTGAAAATGTCCTCCACCCTGCATAAGACACAACTCAACACGTCGTACTGGCCACTCGTTGGAGGACTCTCTTGTCAATAGCTTGAATCTCCTTTGTGATGTGCTTCAGATCGTCCAATGTCTGGGGACCGTAAACCCTGTCTTTTAAGTAACTCCATAGAAAGAAGTCCGGCGATGTCAAATCCGGAGATCTCGGTGGCCACAGTTTCCTGGAAATTATCCGGTCGTCAAAGAAACTTGCAATTAGGTTCATGGATTCATTTGATGTATGGCATGTACCGCTGTCTTGCTGAAAATATCCTTGACTCAGCTCTACATCGTACTGCATTTTCACGTTGACTACAAGAACAAAATGTCGAAACAGCTGCCAACAATGCAATTAGGAATAAAACATAAACATCTGCGCATCTGGTCACAAGGAATCGAAACTCCAGAACATTCTGCTTAATTTGGTGCTAATATTGGGTCATTGAATGAATTTCCAGCGGAATAATTAAAGAAAGGAATATGTCAGTTCTATATAAATCGCTCTGTATTATGCTCTTGCGCAACTCGCATTACCAGTTCCCAAACAAGATCAACATAATTTTTCCTACGACCGGGCGTAATTGAGAACCTAATTTACGAGCTCGTTTCAGATCATAAAATTTATTTTTATGGAGTCCACGCGCAAAGAATTGCAGCAATCCTAAAATGTAAGCATAAACTAATTTTGTTGCAACTTTACGCTCGCCAAAACAGATCTCAATATTAGTGTGTATACGTCACCGATCAACAGACACCACTTCATATATTTCTCATATTGTGCCTCATAATTTGTTCAGGATTTAGCAGGCAGTAAATTTGATTCTGCTTCTTTCGCATCTTTAAGGATATCATAATTCTCAAAGTCTGTCATTTTTACTTTCTCTACTCGTACTATGTACACAGGGTATAGAGAAGGTATTGCACTCCACCCAAAAATTCTATACCGAGATTTCACCAGAAATATATTTTTTAGGGTCTCCTGTATCCAAAAAAAGCATTTTCACAAACAAACAAAAAAATCCGTGCGTATGTGTGTCCGTGAACACGATAACTCAAAAACGAAAAGTCGGTAAAATACCATATTTGGTATTTAAGTTTAGTATCTTCCAGGGATGCGACACGAAGATTTTGAGAAAAATCGCCCCACCCCAAACTATCCTTTACTTGGAACTTTTACGAAAATTTTAATTAAAATTTCGTATATTAAAGATATTTACCTGACAAATAAAATATATATTTTGAATTTTCTGGGAATAGCCTGTGAAGACTACTTTATTCTGGATGCATTTTACGGATTTTTGCATAACTGTTAAACCATAAGAGATGGACAAAACTTTACCACACAGAAAACGCAGAGCACATTAAAACACACAAATTCCGTTATATACATTTTTTCGTGGAGTTGCAATTTTAAGATATTCCTTATTTTTACTGTCAGTTTTGAAAAACATACTTTTCTCATACAGGAGTTTGTTAATTTTTTTACTGATTAGCATGAAGTAAATAGAAGCATAAGTTTTTTAACAATAATTTGTTGCAGAGATGTAGAGAAAGTCACGTGAATGGAACACATGAGGTTTTTTTTTATTTTCGTCCTCTGAAACATATACATGTTATGAGACGCGTCATTTAGTTACAATAGGAACAACATTATGAAGTGCATATCAAATGTAAATTACACAACATTTACAACATCCAGAATTACATATGCAACAATTTTACGTGACAAAGAGAGAACAATTAACCTAAGATAGCAAAAATTCATCAACTGAATAATAATAAATTGTCATTAAAAAGTTTTGTAAACATTTCTTAAAGATAAGAACTGAAGCTTTCCTGGCGACGTGTTAATTCAAAATCTTCTCGGTGAACCTGAAGACGAGGAAGATGCAGTTCTTTGAAACGTTGGTGTCAAGCCAAGTTTTTACCTGGCTAGAAGCCCGAGAAGATTTTGAATTTCTTAAAGACTTTGATGGATTTCATATTCTTTATTTTAGCAGGTATATGATTGTACAGGTGGGTGGGAACCTGTATAATAGAAGCTATTCTCAAAAAAAATGGAAATATGAGGTGTAATGTGTAATTTTGACTTGTTCCTTGTATCATAGTGTGAATGTTTGAGTTAACAGAAAGTGTTTTAATGCGTGTTTGTAACTGCACAAAAGTTTCATATATATACGAGGTACGTCCAGAAAGTAAGTTCCGTTTGGTAATAAAATTAAATTGTGTACAGATACAGAATAATTACTTATTGCATAAAACTCCACAACTCTTAAACTACTTTTCCACATAACTGCCGAAATTTTGCAGGCATTTGTCATAGCGTGGCACAAGTTTTTGTATACCTTCTTCATAGAAGTTTGCCGCCTGTGTCTTCAAAAAGTTGGAAACATTTTTTTTCAGCTCTTCGTCATTGTTGAAGTGTTGACCGCCAAGGATAGACTTGAGATGTAAGAACAGATGAAAGTCGCTAGGAGCGAGGTCAGGGCTGTACGGAGGATGGTCAATCACGTCCCAGGAGGTTTTTCGTCACATTTGCAGTGTGTGGTCGTGCGTTGTCGTGAAGAAAAACAACACCTTTTGTCAGCAATCCTCGGCGCTTATTCTGTATTGCGCGGCGCAATTTCCTAAGTGTCTCGCAATAAACATCTGCTTTGATTGTTTGACCACGCGGTAAGAAATCAATGAGTGCCTTTCCAGTCCCAGAGCACTGTGCACATCATTTTTCGAGGTGTCAACATTTGTTTCGGCTTAACATTTGCTGGGGATGAAGTGTGCCTCCATTCCATTGATTGCCGCTTACTTTCAGGGGTGTCGTAAGAAACCCAAGTCTCATCTCCTGTGACTGTCTGTGTCAGAAATTCTTCGCCGTCTTCATCATAACGGGTTAAAAACTGAAGTGCACTACCCATCCGTTTTGTTTTGTGTTGCTTAGTAAGAATCTTTGGTACCCAACGTGAGCAAAGTTTACACAATTTCAGTTTTTCGGTAACAATTTCATGAATTAGTGATCGTGAGCTTTGGGGAAATTCCATAGCGAGAGCACTAGTTGTAAACTTGCGGTTTTCCTGGATCTTGTCATCAATCGCGTGAACTTCTTCTGCAACCAAAGATGGACGCACATTTCATTCTTCATCGAGCACTTCACTACGTCCTTCATTGAACTGTCGGACCCATCTTCTCACCATTGAATCACTCATCGCATTTTGTTCGTAAACTTCGCAAATTTGCCGATAAATTTCAATTGGTTTCACTTTCCTAGCATTCAGAAAACGAATCACAGATCTGACTTCACAAGCGGCGGGATTTTCAATCAACACCGACATTGTAAACAAGCACAACAAAGCGTATGTGGCTGACAGCGATCTCAAAATGGCGCACGTTTCTTCTCCTTGATACAGAGCGTCTACCGCGCATGTGCGGAACTGCGATCGCAGCGGAGATAAATTGAAACGTAACTTAGTTTCTGGACGTACCTCGTATATACCAACGGTGTGGCATAATGTTTAACTCTCTAAAATATGGTTTACAGATGGTAGTATAAGGTAAATTGAGCATAATTCTGATAACTTTTTTTTTTAGTTTAAATATTTTAACTGCCTCACTACTAGATCCCCATAAAACTATCCCATATGATAGAAGTGAATGAAAATTTACAAAATATGCTATCCTAAGTGTGCACTTATTTACTGATTGGCTAAGCATTTTGATTTGAAAACATATCTTACTAAGTAGCTTTACTAATTCATTAATATGGGCATTCCATTCCAGGTTCTTATCCATCCAAACACCAAGAAATTTTGTTTTATCCGTATATCCTATTTCTTCTCCCTCAAATAGTATAGCTGGGGAATACAAATTTTTGTGGTTTTTGTGGTGAAAACTAATTGCTACGCATTTTCCAGTTTAGAGATTTACATAATTAATAAAGTACAACAAATAATGTAGATAATAAGGCGTATGTATATATCCATCACAAAACAAAAGTCATCACTAAAAGCAAAATATAATAATAATAATAATAATAATAATAATAATAATAATAATAATACAAAATAAATTATGTACAAAAAGGATATGAAATGTGCAGATGAGAAGAATTATATACTTAATATTTAGTTATATATAACATACAACTGATTTTTAATCACTCAGAGAAAGAAGAAATGTTTGTTTTTGATTCTGGGAGCCTCAAAACGTGTATTTACGGTGAAATCTCAATGTCAAATTCTAGGTTAGAATGTAACACTTTCTCCACTTGGTAAGAGGATAGTAGAGAAAGAAACAAGTGAACACAGATAACAAAAGAATAGCTGGGCGCTCGGTTTCCAATTGTATAAACACATGGACACGCAAGACAGTTCACATAAGACTAAAAATCGCAATAAATAATGAGATAGAGAACGGAACCACCTTGACCTTCAGAAGGCCTACTCAATTTTGATCTTGTGAACAGGTTTTTCTCCCACCATCGCCTCACTAGAAGGCAGTGTTTTATTTTTCCTGGATACCAATGTGGAATTCACGCACTCTCCAGGGACATATCCTAGGAAAATATTCTAGCCGAGAACTTGCATACGGATTTATTGGAGTAGTAATCAGAAAGTATTCGTGGCGCACTGCATGTGTCTCTCTGAATATTTTAATTCAAAACTTGGTGAAGCTCCAAAATAACCTATTAGGTTCAGTATCTTCCAAGGATGTGGCACGAAGATTTAAAAAATCTGATGTTCCATTCACATGACTTTCTCTACCTCTCCGCAACAAACTATTCTATTTAGTTCATCTAATCGAGAAAAAAAAAATAGCAGAAATAGTCTTGTTACTTGCTTCCTTGTTAGTAGAAGCGAAATAAGGGAGTACCATAGGTTAAAGTGACAGTCAAAAGCTGGTTGCTATGTGACTGAAGTTCCTTTGTTTGTATGGACAGAAGTTGACAAATTCCTGTATGAGAAAAGTATAAGTTTTTCAAAGCAGAAAACAAAAACAACGAATGTCTCAAAACCGATGCACTCCACACAAAAAGGTGTATAACATAAATTGTGTGTTTTAACGTGCTCTACATTTTTCGTGCAGTGAGTTTTTGTCCATCTCTTACGGTTTAGCAGTTATTCAAAATTCCGTAAAATTCATCCAGAATAAAGTACTCTTCAAGAGGCTATTCCCATAAAATTCAAGATAAACATTTTATTTGTCAGGTAAGTATCTTTAATATACGATATTTTAATCAAAATCGTTAGAACCATTTTTTGAGAAAATCAAAATTTTCGGAAAAAGTTCCCTGTAAAGGGTAGTTGGGGGTGGGGGGGAATTTTTCTCAAAATCTTCGTGTCGCATCCCTGGAAGATACTAAACTTAAGTACACAGACACATGGACACATACACGGACGTTTTTCCGAGAATGCTTTTTTTAGATAAAGGGGACCCTAAAACGTATATTTCCGGTGAAATCTCGGTAAATAAGGTTTTGTGTTGATAACTTTCGTTATTGTTTAGTTATACCAAATCGTGTATCACTTTCTGAGCCTCGTATTTGCAATTACAGCGAATTGTTCGCTGTTTCAGGCTTACAGACATTGTGATCAAGATTGCCGCATAATGAGAAGTAGCTGGTCAGCGACCCCAATGGCGCGTATAAACCGGATCTTGCAGGAACTTCAGCAAGCAAAAGTTGACCTTACAAATGTGTGACATTACAAGCAGATGAAGAACACCATTCAAAACTGTGCAGTGCTTTATTGTGGAAAAGAATTCAGTAGTTGTATTAGACCAAGAAACAGACTTCTTTCACATTTTATTACTTTTTCTACACGTACTATGTACATAGAGTATAGAGGAAGTATTGTATTCCACCCAAAAATTCGATACCGAAATCTGTCTGTCTGTGGACAGCATAGCTCAAAAACGAAAAGACCGTTGAATACCAAATTTGGCATTTAAGTTTCCTATCTTCCAAGGATGCGACACGAAGATTTTCAAAAACATCCCCCCACCCCAACTACCCTTTACATGGAACTATTTTCAAAAAATTTAATTTTTTTAAAAATGGCTCTAACGATTTTGATTAAAATGTCGTATATTAAAGACAAATAGAATGTATATCTTGAATTTTCTAGGAATAGCCTCTGAAGACTTCTTTATTCTGGATGAATTTTACGGAATTTTGCATAACTGTTAAACCGTTAGAGATGGACAAAAACTTACCACACAAAAAATGTAGAGCACGTTAAAACACACAATTTATGTTATATATTTTTTTTTTCGTGGAGTTGATCGTTTTTTAGATATTCCTTGTTTTTTGGTTCAGCTTTGAAAAACTTACTTTTCTCATACAGGAATTTGTCAACTCGTGTCCATAGAAACAAAAGAACTTCAGTCACATAGCAACTAACTTTTGACTGTCACTTTAACCTATGGTACTCCCTTATTTTGCTTCTACTTACAAGGAAGCTAATTTCTCCTCGATTAGCATGAAGTAAATAGAAGTAAAAGCTTTTTAACAAGAATTTGTTGCAGAGATGTAAAGAAAGTCATGTGAATGGTACACATCAGATTTTTAAATTTGATAAATTATAACAGATGGTCAAGAACTTAGTTCAAATTTAGAAAATTAAAAATGATATATACCTAAGTATTTTTCACAGAAAACGTTTTTAATACTATATAAAATACAATCTTGCATTTAAAGGACCTACATTTGAGGAACAATACGTATCTTTTAAAACCATGAACTTTTAAATGTTGATCCCATGGAGCGTTTCACATACAACTGGATTTTTTTAGTAAGAGAGGTGCAAGACTTTTTTACTTTCTCTAGCCCCATATGTACAATGTACATAGGGATAGAGAAGTATTGTATTCCACCCAAAAATTCGATGTCGAGATTTCACCAGAAATACATGTTTTAGGACCCCCTGAATCCAAAAAAACATTTCCAGAAAAAGGCCCGTGTGTGTGTGTGTGTGTGTGTGTGTGTGTGTGTGTGTGTGTGTGTGTGTGTCCGTGTGTATGAACACGATAACTCAAAAACGAAAAGTAGCTAAAATACCAAAATTAGTATTTAAGTTTAGTAACTTCCAGGGATGCGACACGAAGTTTTTGAGAAAAATTCCCCCACCCCAAACTACCCTTTACATGGAACTTTTTTTGAAAATTTTGATTTTCTTAAAAATGGCTCAAACGATTTTGATTAAAATATCGTATATTAAAGACATTTATCTGACAAATAAAATATATGTCTTGAATTTTCTGGGAATAGCTTCTAAAGACCTGTTTATTCTGGATGAATTTTGCTTATTTTGGCATAACTAATAAGTTATATACATTTTTTCGCGAACATGATCGTTTTTGAGATATTCCTTGTTTTTGGTTTCAGCTTATACTTTTCTCATACAGGAATTTGTCAACTCCTGTCCACAGAAACAAAGGAACTTCAGTCACATAGCAACCAGCTTTTGACTATCACTTTAACCTACGGTACTCCCTTATTTCGCGTCTACTTACATGGAAGCAAGTAATAAGACTATTTCTGCTAGTTTTTCGATTAGCATTAAGTAATAAAAGAATAAGCTTTTTAACAATAATTTGTTGCAGAGATGTAGGGAAAGTCATGTGAATGGAACATAACACATTTTTTCATGTGTATATTATAATAAAGTTTATTTATCATTTTTCAGTGAGTAAAATCTCCTTATTTCCGAAAATATTTTGCGTTTCCAGTTTTATTTACAAATTGTAGCACAGCACACTCATAGTTTGAGCAAGATTTTAAATAATAAAATGGACAAAAACTGATCGACAGTAAACAATGGAACACACAACTCAAGAATGTTGCTAAATGTATAACGGTGATGCGTACCACAGAAAATAAATACATGAACATACCTTCGGAGAAGATACAGGAAGCCTAGGTAACCTCACCAGGCGTAGAACCACACTGTTAGCTGCCGACTGCCGACCTTGGAGCTTACAAGAAATCCCAACAAATCCCCCCCCTTCCTAATACTTCCCTATACGTAACTTAGCCTCGTTTATGACGCACGTTTTAATTTGAGTATCATTTGTTTTAATTGTTTAGAGGTAGAAAATTCACATCAGGAAATGTGCAACGTAAAATTTCACATCAAGAAACCAATAAATGTATTTTCCTTCGATCGAACATAATTGAGTAGTCTACCAATTCATTCCAAATCGCAAAATTGAATTTTACGGAATCTACGAGCAAAGAAGTGCTGCAGGCGTAAAGTAATTTTGTTGCAACTTTACGCTCGCCAAAATAATTCACAACATTAGTGTGTATACATCGCTGATCAACAGACACCACTTCATAAATTTCTCCTATTTTGCCTCATAAACTTTTCGGGGTTTAGCAGGTAGTAAATTTGATTCTGCTTCTTTCGCAGCTCTAAGGATATCATAATTCTCAAAGTCTGCCACTTACTCAAAATACATCACAGAACAACAATAATGTTGGTTTATCACGGCCTGCTATAACCGTACCGCCATCGCACCTAGCAATGCGAAATAAATAACGAACTATAACCCTTTTTGGGTAGTGTTTAACGCCTGCTTTTAATACCATGGCATCGCAGGCGGTGATACATGGAATGAAGGTGGAGCACCGGTGGAATGCGATGGCGGGGGAAACCCGAGACCCCGGAGAAAACCTGTCTCTGCGCCGCTTTGTCCACCATAAATATCACATGAGTTTGCTTAGGATCGAATCCGGGCCATCTAGGTGAGAGGCGAGTGGTCTAACCACTTGGCCACGGCGGCCACCCCTTAGTGGATGGCTCAAACTTAACCTCAAATTTATTTCACCTTTCACTGCTTTTCTTTTAATATCGGAAAATTCTAGTAGAAAAAACATTGTATGATACGCGAGCGTAAAGTTTCTTTGTGGTTCTCGCGTGATTGTGAAACTCGACTGCATCTTTTTTCACAATATTTCCTCTCGAATCAAAAACCATAATTTTACGCTCTTACATCATAAATAACTATTACATTTATTGCATATGTTATACTTCATAAAAGTAGTTAAAACATTTTAGGTTATGTCCGCATTGCCTCACTTCTATAGCACTTTGCCACCCGTACTAACAAGGATCGCGCTGCTATTACATATATATATATATATATATATATAAATTAATCGCCGAAATGTATGTACGCGTATCACTTCTGAACGATTCACCAAGTTGAATAATTTCTTTTTTGTTGTGTTTGTTATTGTCACGACAAGGTTTGTGGAAAAGAAAATGTTTAAAACTAGTACGGGAAAGTTTTTAAAGTCTCACAATATGAATAATAACAGTGCCAACAGGAAGCATTTCGGTTAATAGCCGCCAGATGGCAGTGGTACCACGGTTATTTGTTGTTAAATGGTCGTAGTACTGTTATATTTTCCCTTCCCTTTCAGTATTAAGGTAACGCACCAGTTTTTCGAGACAAGGACGCAACGCAGCAGTGAAATTCAAAAATACATTTTTATATATTAACTGTTCTTTCCTTACTCCTATCATTTAAAATAAAGAAGCAAAGAAGCTATCCTGGCGATGAACACTTAGAGTAAGTGCTTATTTATTTGTCGCTAGATGGCTATTCAATGTTAAGGTAACGTACCAGTTTATCGAGACAATGACGCAACGCAGCAGTGAAATTCAAATACATTTTTATATATTAATAGTCCTTTCCTTACTCCTATCGTTGAAAATAAAGAAGCTTTCCTGGCGACGAACACTTAGAGTAAGTACTTATTTATTTGCCGCTAGATGACCGTATTAGTATTTTTCCTCCCCATTCAATGTTAAGGTAACGAACCAGTTTATCGAGACAATGACGCAGTGAAATTCAAATACGTTTTTATGTATTAACTAGCTGCCAGCACCGGCTTGGACGGGTGGTGTACCTAATGAAAAAACTGAGACAAAATCTTCCGTTTACAATACGGCCATGCAATGAAATAAAATTATAATTAAATAATTTGACAATGCTTTATTGTAATGCCTTGTAATGTACAATTTTCCTTCCGGAGAGAAAATAAATAGCGCCCATGGTTTGCAGACTCTCGAACACGCAACGTACAACTGTCCATTAGAAAACACGCCAATTAAAGGCATATTTCACACATTTATAACGATTGGCCTTGGGATTTATTCTCATTGCGAGTGCAAGGTGCACGGGAACTGAACACACCTAAATTTAAAAGGAAAGTCGGTTGGCATTAGTGGTATTCTCGAAATAAGCACATCCTTGCCTTTGAACTTTCATACGATTATAGTACTTAAATCAAATTTTTCATTTTTTTTTTTTTTGTACTTCCTTACTCCGTAGCCGGGCTGATGGAGGTGGGGTATGGAGATAAGGGGTAAGCCCACTAAATTAAAATAAACGATTTGTTACTTTCTCTGCATATACTATGTCATAGTGTATAGAGAAGGTATTGTATTGCATACAAAAATTCGATACCGAGATTTCACAGGACATGCATATTTTGAGACCCCTGAATTAAAAAAAAACATTTTTAGAAAAAGGTCCGTGTGTGTGGGCAGCGTAGCTCAAAAACGAAAAGTCCGTTAAATACCAAACTTGATAATTAAGTTCAGTATCTCTCAAGGATGCGACACCCTCAACTAACTTTTACATGGAAAACATTTCAAAAACTGATTTTCTCTAAAATGGCTCCAACGATTTTGATTGAAATCTCATATATTTAAGATATTTACATGACAAATAAAATGTATATCTTGAATTTTCAAGAATACCCTCTGAAGACATTTTTATTCTGGATGTATTGTTTTGAATTTTACGTAACTAGTGAACCGTAAGAGAGATAGACAAAAACTTACAGCACAAAAATTGTAGAGCACCTTAAAAAACACAATTTATTTCATATACTTTTTTTCCCCTGGAGTTACCGTTTTCGAGATATTCCTTGTTATTGATTTCACTATTAATACTTAAACTTTCCTCATATAGGAACTTGTCAACTCCTGGCCACGCAAAGAAACGCATTTCAATCCCACAGCAATCAAATTTTAAAACATATGACTATCGCTTTAGCTTAGTGCATTTCCTTATTCCCCTTCTACTTACAAGGAACGAAGTAATAAGACCGTTTCTGTTTATATCGATTAGCATTAAGTGGACAGAAGAATAAGCTTATTAGCAATACTTTGTATCAGAGATGTAGAGAAAGTCACGTGAATGAAACACATCAGTTTTTTTAAAGAAATCGTAACGTTAAAGTTCTCGAAATATTCAATGAAGCAAGTTTACACATTCCGTGGGAGTCAAAGTAAATGTAAATGGCGTGTTATTTATGGACGCTCTGTAACTACTGTCCCATTCTATACTGGGCGTGAAAGACCGCTTAATTTTACTCTGAGACCTCTCTATCAGGCTTGAGGTTCTTTTACGTGCCGTAAATCTACGACACGGGACCAACGACTTTACTTCCCTTTCGAAGGAAGCCATGCTAAGGAGTTTTACGCCCGAAAAAAATCCATCGTCCTCTGCCGGGTTTGAGCCCGCGATCTTGGATATATGAAGTTAGCATGGAGGGTGACCGTGGGTGACTGTGAACGGCATATTTCTAAAGCAAAATGTCAAATAAATACCAAACTTATTATTTAATGTATAATTCGAAATCTTTCAAAGATGCGACAAGAAGATTTTCAAGAAAATTCGCCTAACCAAATTACACATTAGATGTAAAAATGCTTCGTAATTTTTACTTTCTCTACACGAACTATGTGCATAGTGTATAGAGAAGGTATTGCACTCCACCCAAAAATTCGATACCGGGATTTCACTGGAAATATATTTTTAGGGTCCTATATATATAAAGCATTTTCACAAAAAGGTCCGTGTGAGTGTGTGTGTCTGTTGACACGATAACTCAAAAACGAAAAGTCAGTAA
The DNA here is from genome assembly GCA_030762935.1 of Hymenopus coronatus. NCBI lineage: Eukaryota > Metazoa > Arthropoda > Insecta > Mantodea > Hymenopodidae > Hymenopus > Hymenopus coronatus. Next base: position 12,643,296 of record CM060893.1, on the reverse strand, counting down.
AATACCAAACTTGGTATTTAAGTTCAGTATCTTCCAGGGATGCGACACGAAGATTTTGAGAAAAATCCCCCCACCCCAAACTACCCTTTACATGGAACTTTTTTCGAAAATTTTGATTTTTGTAAAAATGGCTCAAACGATTTTGATTAAAATACCAAATATTAAAGATATTTACCTGACAAACAAAATGTATACCTTGAATTTTCTGGGAATAGCTTCTGGATGAATTTTACGGAATTTTGCATATCTGCTAAACCGTAAGACTTAGATAAAAACTTACTACACAAGAAATGTAGAGCATGTTAAAACACACAGTTTATAATATATACATTTTTTTCTGGAGTTGATCGGTTTTGAGACATTCATTGTTTTTGGTTTCAGCTATGAAAAACTTACTTTTCTCATATAGGAATTTGTCAACTCCTGTCCATATAAACAAAGGAACTTGTCACATAACAACCAGCTTTTGACTATCACTTTAACCTATGGTACTCCCTTATTTCGCTTCTACTTACAATGAAACAAGTAATAAGACTATTTCTGCTAATTTGTTCTCAAGTAGCATGAAGTAAATATAATCATAAGCTTTTTAACAATAGTTTGTTACAGAGATGTAGAGAAAGTCATGTGAATGGTACACATCAGGTTTTTTATTCTCAATAATGGCTCTTCCCGATGTTTACTAAAACATGTTTAAGATAGTTGCATCATTTATAAACTAACACTTACCGTTTGAAACATGTAGATCTTGACAAAACACAAAATTTATGTGAAATACACGTGTAGCATCAGACGTTTTCAAGATATTCATTACTATGTGTTTGAACTTTCCAATGCTCCTATCACACAAGTTGTTTGAGGCGCTGTGGTATCATTTCGTTGTTTCTCCGATTCATTTTTTAAACAGTTGACTACCACTTCAGCCTCCTGTATCTCTCGTAACCTATAAGGAAATGAGACGAGCGTTCGTATTCTGTTACTCCGGTAGACTATCAAAGCTTGCCTACCGGATGAGTACGTAGCAACGATCGAACTTGCGGAGATTCGAACTCATGAACTGTTTCATGTGGTTGCTGAAATCATGTAATTACTTACTCAGAGGTCGTGTAAACAAGACATTTAGCTTAACTCTATCCTTGCCCGTTAAAAGCAACCACGGTTCTCAGATAAAAATGCTAATAATGCAATGCCTTGGCCCCAGGCGAACTTGGACACTAACGAAAATGGACAGGAAACCCTCAAGGAAATCAGACGCTCTCGAAACAATCACAAGCATTATTGCTGAAGTTTATTGCTCGATAATATCAACAACTGGCAGTTTACAGAAAAAGCACATAGAAATTAGGGGAAGTACTGTACTCCATCCAAAATATTGTTATCGAGATTTGACCGAATATGTATGTTTTGAAGCTACCATAAATTAAAAAAAATTTGATGCGTTCCATTCACATGACTTTCTCTACAACTCTGCAATAAATGATTGTTGAAAAACTTATGCTTCTATTTACTTCCTGCTAATCGAGAAAAAAATAGCAGAAATAGTCTTATTACTTGCTTCCTTGTAAGTAGGAGCGAAATAAGGGAGTATCATAGGTTAAAGTGATGGTCATAAGCTGGTTGCTATGTGACAAGTTCCTTTGTTTGTATGGACATGAGTTCACAAAGTCCTGTATGAGAAAAGTATGTTTTTTATAGCTGAAACCAAAAACAAGGAATATCTCAAAAACAATCAACTCCACGAAAAAAATGTATATAACATAAATGGTGTGTTTTAAAGTGCCCTACATTTGTTGTGTGGTACGTTTTGGTCCATCTCTTACGGTTTAGCAGTTATGCAAAATTCCGTAAAATTGACCCAGAATAAAGTAGTCTTCAGGGGCTGTTCCCAGAAAATTCAAAATATACATTTTATTTGTAAGGTAAATATCTTTAGTATACGATATTTTAATCAAAATCGTTAGAGCCATTTTTGAGAAAATCAAAACTTTCGAAAAAAGTTCCATGTAAAGGGTAGTTTGGGGCGGGGGGAATGTTCTCAAAATCTTCATGTCGCATCCCTGGAAGATACTAAACTTAAATACCAAGTTTGGTATTTTACCAACTTTTCGTTTTTGAGTTATCGTGTTCACAGACACACGGACACACACGAACCTTTTTCTGAAAACACTTTTTTGGATACAAGGGACCCTAAAACATATATTTCCGGTGAAATCTCGGCATCGAAATTTTTGGTGGAGTGTAATACCTTCTCTATACACATGTACATAGTACGTGTAGAGAAAATAAAAAATTTGATGTGTTCCATTCACATGACTTTCTCTAGCTTTTCTTACAAAAGATTATTCTTTTATCTTCATCATGGTAATCAAAATAAACATTATCAGAATTGCTGTTATCACTTGTTTCTTTGTAAGATGAAGGAAATGCACTAGGCTAAAGGATAGTCAAATATTTTAAAAGTTGGTTGCTGTATCAAACTATTGACATTCGGTTCTCTTTGCTTGCTAGAAACAAAAGTGAGGTGAAAAGAAAGATCGACTTTCCGTTTGAGAAAGGCTTAAGTAGCTTAAAATAGAAACCAATAGTTAGGAATATCTCGAAAACAGTTATCTCTGCAAAAAAAAAGTTAAATTGTATGTTTTAACGAGACCTACATTTTTTGTGCAGAAAGTTTTTATCTATCTCTTGCGGTTTACCAATTATACAAAAGTCATCCAGAATGAAGAGATCTGCAGAGGCTTTTCCCAGAAAATTCAAGATATAAGTAAATTTTGTTTGTCATAAAAAGGTTTTAAACATATGACACTTTAATAAAAATCGTTAAGAGTTTTGAGAAAATCAAAACTTTCGAAAAAATATTGCATGTAAAGGTTTTCTTGAAACATACTGAACTTAAATATCAAATTTGGTATTTAACAGACTTTCTTTTTTGAGCTATGCTCGCTCTCTCTCTCATATATATTCAAAAAATGATGTCATATCCTTGGAAGATACTTAACTTAAATACCAAGTTTGGTACTGGTGTTAAGGTGATCTTTTGTAGACATAAATGTGTGTGTCTCTCTCCCCCCCTTCCTGGATATCTGTTGCCCTCTGTGGTGTAATGGTTACCATGCTAACTTCATATACCCAAAGCAGAGGATAATGGATTTTTTCTGGTGTAAAACTCCTTAGCATGGCTTCCTTCGGAAGGGAAGTAAAGCCCTTGGCCCTGTGTCATAGATTTACGGCACGTAAAAGAACCTCAAGCCTGAGAGAGAGGCCTCTGAGCAAAATTAAGCGGTCTTTCACACCCAATATAGAATGGGACGCTGAGAACCACAGTAGTTAAAGAGCGTCCATAAATAACACATCATTTACATTTCCCTGGATATCTGGATACTGGCTCATGTCACAAAAATGTTGTTTGAAATGAATTGTGGATTTTAAAGAGATCTACAATTTTTGTATGGTAATTTTTAATCTCTTTCTTATAGTTTATCTGTTATATGAATTTATATAACATTCCTTCCTAATAAAGAGGCTTTATTCATAGAAAATTCAAAATACTGCTTGTTACATCAATATCTTAAACAAATGGTGTATTAATCAGTCATTAAAAGCCATTTCTATTAGAATAAAAAATCTTATGTGTTCCATTCACATGACTTTCTCTACATCTCGGCAACAAATTATTGTTAAAAAGCTTTTGCGTCTATTTTCTTCATGCTAATTAGCACAAATAGTCTTATTACTTGCTTCCTTGTAAGTAGAAGCGAAATGAGGGAGTTCAATAGGTTAAAATGATAGTCAAAACCTGGTTGCTATGTGACTGAAGTTCTTTTGTTTGTATAGACAGGAGTTAAGAAATCCCTGTATGAGAGAAGTATGAGTTTCTCAAAGCTAAAATGAAAAACCAGGAATATCTTAAAAATGATCAACTCAACGAAAAAATGTATATTACTTAAATTGTGTATTTTATTGTGAGCTACATTTTCTGTGCAGTTTTCCCCCATCTCTTAGCAGTGAGGTAAATATCTTTAATATACAATATTTTAATCAAAATCATTAGAGCCATTTTTAAGATAATCAATCTTTTCAAAATTTTTTCCATGTAAAGGGTAGTTTGGGGTGGAGGGGATTTTCTTGAACATCTTCATGTCTCATCCTTGGAAGATACCAAACTTAAATACCAAGTTTGGGCTTTAACAGTCTTTTCGTTTTTGGGCTATGCTGCACTCACCCACCCACCCACACACACACATTCTAAAAATGCTTTTTTTGGATTCAGGAAGTCTCAAAACATTATTTTCGGTGAAATCTCGGTATCAAATTTTTGGGTGCAATGCAATACCTTCTCTATACACTATGTACATAGTTCATATAGAGAAAGTAAAAATATTGAAATTTTTCCCATCTAAAGGGTAGTTTAGGGTAATGTATTTTCTTCGAAAACTTCCTTGTTACATTTTGGATAATGTTGGCCTTAAATAATAAATGTTCTTATTTACCAACTTATTATACCACACTTTCTAAAAAAAAAAAAATGAAATCTGTAACAAACTCTTCTCACTAAGGCTTACTCTTTGATCTACTTCATGCTAATCAAGATAAACATTAGCAGAAATGATCTTATTACCCACTTCCTTATTAATAGAAGGGAAATACAGGACTACACTAGGCTACATCAATAGTCAAATCTTCTAAAAGCTGGTTGCTACTGTTTGAAATTCTTTGCATGGCCAGGAGTAAAATAAAAGCAATAGAAATGACAAATTCCTGTTTGAAAAATGTTTAAGTATTTTAAAATTGAAACCAATAACACAGAATAGCTCTGAACTCTACAACAAACATAAGACATAAATTATGCATTTTAAGGAGTACTATATTTTTTGTGTAGCAAGTTTCTGTCTCTCTCTTTCCGTTTAGCAGTTATACAAAAGTCATTGAGAAGGAAGAGGACTTCCCAAGAAATTCAGGATTTACATTTTGTTATTAAATATCTATAATAATATACAGTATTTTAATTTTTGAAAATTTCAATACTTTAAAAATTTCTTCCATGTAAAAGGTAATTTGGAGTACGGGATGCTCCTTAGTGCCACATTCTTTGTTGGATACATAACTTAAGTACCAAGTTTGGTATTTAACCAACTTTTTGTTTTAGAATTATGCTGTGCACATACACACGCATGCATGCACTACTCAGAACTTTTTCATTTTTTGGATTCAGTTGTCCTCAAAACCTGAAACCTCTGCATTAAAATGTTGGGTGAAATACAATACCTTCTCTACTGTGTGCATTGTACATACATCCAGAGAAAGAAAAAAAATTCCAAGCACCACACCCTAACACACATGTATGTTATTCACGCACTCAACAACCTTCTATAAACATTTATTTACTGCACATAATAAGGGGAAGTATTGTAATCATCTCAAAAATTTGAGGATAATTTTACTGGAAGCACTCATCGTAAGGTGTCCTGACTAAAAAAATAGCAAATTTAGATGAAGGTGCATGTGACAGGTCCATAATTAGCATAACTCACAAACAAAAGTAAAAACTTTGTATAAAACTTCCAAGGCAACAAATATTTTTTATAAAAATCTACACCTCAAACTATCATTTAAATGGAAACATTTTCCAAAATTTAGATTTTCTCAAAAATGACTCAAAATTATATATTTACCATATATTCAAGACACTAATATTACAAGTAAAGTCTATATTTTCAATTTCATAGAAATAACCTTTTAGGTCCTCCTTTTTGTGAATGGCTGTAGTATAATTAAGAGGTAGGCAAAATATTATTGCAAAAAAATATCTCTCTCTTTAAAGGCACAATTCAAATAAAACACGTTAATTTTTATTTATTTATTCTTTTTTAATTTTTAAAACTTCTTTTTGTTGCTTATTACTTTCTCTATACGCACTATGTACGTAGTGTATAGGGAATGTATTGCACCCCATTAAAAAATTCGAAACCAAGATTTCACCGGAAATATATGTTTTAGGGTCCCCTTTATCTAAAAAAAACCATTTTCGGAAAAACGTCCATGTGTGTGTGTGTGTGTGTGTGTGTGTCTGTGAACACGATAACTCAAAAACGAAAAGTAGGTAAAATACCAAACTTGGTATTTAAGTTTAGTATCTTCCAGGGATGCAACACAAAGATTTTGAGAAAAATCCCCCCACTCCCAACTACCCTTTACATGGAAATTTTTTCAAACATTTTGATATTCTCAAAAATGGCTCTAACGATTTTGATTAAAATTTCGTATATTAAAGATATTTACCTGACAAATGAAATGTATATCTTGAATTTTCTGGGAATAGCCTCTAAAGACCTATTTATTCTGGGTGAATTTTGCTTAATTTGGCATAACTAATAAACTGTAAGAGATATACAAAAACTTACTATACAAAAAATGTAGGCCTTGTTAAAATATACAATTTATGTCACATACATTTTTTTCGTGGAGCTTACCGTTTTTGAGGTACTCATTGTTATTAGTTTCAGTTGAGAAGTACTTATACTTTTCTCAGACGGGAGTGTCGCATAACGACAGCTTTTAAAACATTTGACTATCGATTTAGTCTAATGTATTCCCTTATTTTCTTCCTACTTATAAGGAACTAAGTAATAAGAGCATTGTGCTAATGAGTACCTCGATTAACAAGGTGCAGAAAGAAGAATAATATTATGTAAGAAGTTTGTAGAACGGCTAGAGAAAGTCATGTGAGTGTAACACATAAGATTTTTTTCCTCAAGATGCTCCTTGTTACTGGTTTTAGTTTTAAAATACTTAAGCTATTCTGAAACGGGATGTGTTTACTTGGTCAAGCAAAGGGAGTGGAATTTCAATCATCGCATAGCAACCAGCTCTTAAAAGATTTTACTATCGCTTATGCTTATAAGAGCATTTCAACAAATCAGGGTTTTCTCTAAAAGTGCATTATTTTCTAATGATGGGTGATACACTGCACCTTAAATGCACACTTTATTAAATTGTGGGTAAGCAACAAGGAGGGCACAAAAGGAAACAGAATACGGGATAAAAATAACATCTAGATAAAATGTGACCAGAGAATATTTTAATTCCGTCTTGACTTAACAGCATCAAAAATATACAAAGATTTATGACATTGGCAGATATTGACAACACAGAAGCAAATGATACACGTTACTTGCTATTATATAAAATTAAAGCTGCCATTTGCAGTGCCATGCTGCCCTCTGTACTGGGACGGCCCCATGTAGCACCATCTGCATATTGCTTGTTCACTGGTTCATAGTCTTGAGGAACTGTTATTGCAAAAGCATCACTGTGACATATCACGTTCAGTGGAATAGGTGGGGATTATCACTTCACCGTTTATGTTGGAAGCTTCTGTTTCAGTTTCTTGATGAAGCTAGTTGCCAGTTTATCTTGTCTGCTCTCCAGCGCTCTGTATATCTCAGAATCTGAAAAATGCATTTAGTGTCACAGTGTTTTACATTTACATGACATTCTCTACTCACCACATTTTACTTTTATATGTATTTCATGTTTATCAAGATAAATATTTCCATAAATTGTTTCAGTAAATACACATTTTGTTGTAGGTACAAGAGGGGAAAAATCTTATGTGTTCCATTCATATGACTTTCTCTACATCTCTACAACAAATTATTGTTAACAAGCTTATTGTTCTATTTACTTAATGCTAATTGAAAAAAATTAGCAGAAATGGTCTTAATACTTGCTTCCTTGTAAGTAGAAGTGAGATAAGGAAGTACCATAGGTTAAAGTGATAACATGAGATGTTGAATGCTATTCCACATTAATTTAAAGAAAATGTGATATAAACATAATATAGATTTCATGTTTTATCACTATAAAGTTTTAAGATTATTGCAGAAATGTTGTGTAAATTTGAAAAGTAAATAAAGTATAAAATAAATAAATAACTTAAAAATGGTTAAAAAAAAAAAAAAAAGCTAAATTATATAAGGATGGCATTAGCCATGTAATTTACAATGAAAAACCTTTTTACATCAATTTGTTATAAATGTTAAGACAAAATTTACAACAGTGAGAAACCCGTCCACACCCGTGACCTCAGCCCCAAGACACTTTCAAACAAAAATATATTTTTTCCTCCTCTTGTCAGGTGTTAATTATACTTTTGGGAATAGAGGTGTAATGCATGTTTTTGCTATGTAACTTTTAGTTTTCAATTTGTAAATAGAGTGAATGGTGTTAACAGATTAAAATGGGTACATTAAACCTTTTTTACCTTCTCTATACACACTATGTACATAGTGTATAGAGAATGTATTGCACTACATTACAAATTTCATACATTGCTTTCTTCTCATTAGTTATAGCGGTACAAAATAAAACAAGTTTTCCTATAAAAATGGATAAAATTGAACGCCATGCAATGATTACATATTTATATTAAAAAGTTTAACTCCAAACAAAATAATTAATATATGTCGGTTGTTCATTCATTTGATTTTATCCACATAAAACTTCTGTAAATTATTTTTACAATAGGTTATTTTCTACTACATTATAATAAAGATAAAACCTGTATAGAAATAGTTCCATTACACAATTTGTTGTACATACAAAGGGGATAGAGGAAACTGAATTTATTAGGTAGTCATATTTAAGAGCAGCTCTAATGCTGAACTCATACTCATACTTATTGTTAATAAGCCTATTCTTTTATTTATTTCATGCTAATCAAGAAAAATTAGCAGAAATAGTCTTATTTCTTGCTTTATTGTACGTAGAAGCGAAATAAGGGAGTACCACAGGTTAAAGTGAAAGCCAAAAGCTGGTTGCTATGTGACTGATGTTCCATTGTTTGTATGTACACAAGTTGGCAAATTCCTGTATGAGAAACGTATGTTTTTCAAAGCTGAAACCAAAAACAAGGAATATCTCAAAAATGATCAACTCCACGAAAAAAATGTATATAACATAAATTGTGTGTTTCAATGTGCTCTACATTTTTTATGTGTTAAGTTTTTGTCCATCTCTTACGGTTTAGTAGTTATGTAAAATTCATCCAGAATAAAGTAGTCGTCAGAGGCTATTCTCAGAAAATTCAAGATATACACTTTATTTGTCAGGTAAATATCTGCATTATACAATATTTTAATCAAAATCATTCAAGCCATTTTTTAGAAAATCAAAATTTTCGAAAAAAGTTCCATGTAAAAGGTAGTTGGGAGTGGGGGGATTTTCTTGAAAATCTTTGTGTCGCATCTTTGGAAGATACCAAACCTAAATACCAAGTTTAGTTTTTAACAGAATTTTCGTTTTTGAGCTATGACACACCCACACACCCACACACACACACACGCACGGTCATTTTTCTAAAAATGCTTTTTTTTTTTATTCAGGAGGTCTCAAAATATGAATTGCCAGTGAAATCTCGGTATCAAATTTTTGGGTGCATTACAATACCTTCTCTATACACTATGTACATAGCACGTATAGAGAAAGTAAAAATAGTATTAAATTGCATGTTTTAAATAGATGTATATTTTTTCTGAGTATTTTTTTATTCACTGTCATACAAAATTACATAAAATCCCTTCAAAATGAAGACTTATCAGACTATTCCCAGAAGTATTATTTCTCATTATTGACCTAAAAATATTGTATTTTAATTAAAATTGTTATGGGCTATTTTTGAGAAAACGAAACATTTAGAAATATAATTAAATTTAGAGAGTAGTTTGTGGTGGAGGGATGTAAATCTTCAGATCACTTATTTGGAACATCCTGTGTTTGAAACAAAGTCCATCTGTCCATTCATCCCTCCATATCTCTAGCTCTTGAGATGTGCTGTTTACAAACATACACACATCTTTTTCCAAAGTTTCTTTTTGTTTCATTTCAAGGAATCTCAAAAGTATATTTCTGGTGAAATCCAGTCATGGAATTTTTGGATGGAATACAGTATTTTCTTTACTATAGTATGATGTTAGAAAAAGTAAATATCTTTTATTATTTGTTCTAAGATAAAGAATATTACAATAAAATCCCACACAATTATTTTACATGATTGTTAGTCATTAGCTTGTATTAACTTACCAAGTTTAGTAGGACGAGTGATCTTGAGGTGAACTTGGTCCAATTCCTCCAAGCCAATAGTCATCTCGGTCCTGGGAATGTGAGCAAAAGACAGGAATGCCTCACCAATACATTCATTGCCCAAGAAGTCTGAATCTTTGATCGAGAACAATAACAGTCCATTCTTCAGCTGCCGCTGCTCTTCAGACAGGTGTCTGAGGAAGAAATGTCGCATATTAAAGTACAGCTTGCATCACACGTTTATTTTGTTTTTAGTAACATTGCAGGTAATGTTGCCGTTTAAGGGTTAGTTGGCTGCGTAACGTCAGGCAGCGTAACCATAGCAAGGCAGGGTAACCCAGAAATATATACAATGAGGCAGTGCATTCATAGGAAGGTGTCGGAAACACTGAAATATGCAATTAAATGCAACAGGGGGCGCATATACTGTTCTTCACCTCTTTCATATTTTCTTCAATGACAAAACAACCCTTTTTAAGGCTACCAATGACATAACTAAAGATCAAGTTGGGCTGACAGCTATTCTTACAACTGATAATCATCATCATAAATCATCATACTACCACCAATCGTGGTGGTGATGGTGATGATGGTGATGGTGATGGTGATGGTGATGATAATAATAATAATAATATATATAATTGTAGTAATTTTTATTTACTACTAATGCTCCTGTTTTCATTAAATAGAAACAAAGCAATCAATAACTTCTTATTTAACAGTAGCTTTGTGTATTAAATTTCTCCATTTAACCCAAAATATTACTTGATCAAACGTAGTAAGAGCACCGCAATTGCAGTGTGACATAGAAGGGGTTATCTTTATGTTTTGATGAAATCGCCTTTAGCTAGCTCATGTACCACATAACCTCAAATAATCTGCATCTTTAATAAGTAAGATTAATGGTGTGTGATAGATGCCGTCGTCTTCTAGAATTGCCAGGCCCTTCGGCTATGTCATATACCCGCCATTTAGCAACATATAACTGTGCTACTACTGCCATCTTACAGCTATTCACCGATTGCATTCCTTTGGCACTATATGCTCAGTTCCAAAGCGGGTTTTCAATTTCTAAAGTTGGTATGGTTTTGCGGCATTGCGCGGCCAACTGACCCTTAAACGGCAACATTATCACATTGCATACTTTGGGTACAGGCAACTTTAGAAAGCAGGAAATTGGTATGATCAGGAGTAGGTTACCCAATGATTAACCAGTCCAGTGTCGTTAAGCTCATATTTGTTAAATAAACATACCTAGATTTTAAGGTTAATTTAATATTGCAGAATAAAGGCCTATATGTGAAGTCTACTGTAAAGTCTTTTTCTTTCTTATTTTTACTTTCTCTACACCTACTATGTACATAGTTTATAGAGAAGGTATTGCACTCCACCCAAAAATTTGATACCGAGATTTCACTGGAAATATATGTTTTAGGGTCCCCTGTATCCAAAAATATCATTTTCAGAAAAAGGTCCGTGTTTGTGCGCGTGTGCGCAAAAGTCTATAAAATACCAAGCTTGGTATTTAGGTTTAGTATCTTCCAGAGATACGACACAAAGATTTTGAGAAAAATCACCCCACTCCAGATTACCCTTTACATGGCACTTTTTTCGAAAATTTTGATTTTCTCAAAAACGGCTGTTAACGATTTTGATTTAAATATCGTTTATTAGAGATATTTACCTGACAAATAAAATGTATATTTTGAATTTTCTGGGAATAGCCTCTGAAGACCTCTTTATTCTGGATGAATTTTATGGAATTTTGCATAAGTGCTAAACCGTAAAAGATGGAAAAAAAGGTTACCACACAAAAAATGTACAGCACATTTAAACACACAATTTATATTATATACATTTGTTTCATGAAGTTGATAGTTTTTTTTAGATATTTTCCTTGTTTTTGGTTTCAGCTATATTAAAACTTTATTTTTCTCACACAGGAATTTGTCAACTCCTGTCCATATCATCAAAGGAGCTTCAATCACATAGCAACTAGCTTTTGACTACTCTTTTAACCTGTGGTACTCCTTTATTTCACTTCTACTTACAAGGAAGCAAGTAATAAGGCTATTCCTACTAATTTTTTTTTCGATTAGAATGAAGTAAACAGAAGCATAAGCTTTTTAACAATAATTTGTTGGAGTGATGTAGAGAAAGTCATGTGAATGGAACACATCAGATTTTTTGCAGATATATGTTAAACTTTTTAGGCACTAAAGTTTGTCCATTAATGTTCAACTCAATTATACGTTTTTCATTATATATTTTTTCATTAATACATTACGTTTTTCTGGAGCCCATGTATGAAAATATTACTTTACTTACTCATTTGTCGCTTCTATCTTAAAATATATTATGCATTATATTCTTGCTGTTGCAGAATAAAACAGCAGGCATACTGAGCGAAGCATCAATATTTTTGACATACAGATGTTAACAATACGGTTGAGGAACGTTATTCTTCCCCAGGTTGTACTTGAAGATACTGAAGAGGAAGAGGAGGAAAAATAAGAAGAATCTACCTAATAAATGAAAGTGTTTCTCATGTGCATGGAGCAATCCAAGTTCAAGAAATTACACAACAATGTATATCGGCCTGCCTGGGTAGTGTGGTGGTAGCATGTCTGCCTCACATTCAAAAGGCCGTGAGTTAGAATCTCGCTTAGGATGAGCTACCCGGATAAGTTTTTTTTGGGGGTTTTCCCCCTTATCCTGAGAATACAAATGTCGAGTAACTTTAAGCTCCATGGACCCCGAGATCATTTGAACATCATTTCATCAATTTTATTAATCGTCCGATATAACCAACCAGGTTAAAGGACATTAAGCCCCCCCCCAAAAAAAATGTGTATAATTGCAAAGCATAAATGACAACATTTCTGTGATTAGTACATGTAATCAACAAGTGTGTAACTGTAAAAAAATAAAAGAAGGAAAAATTTAAGATTCTTTTAAACAAGTTTTTTTTTTAGTTTCAAATACGAAAAACACTGCGTATCTGTGTATGTGTACTCTTAACTTTTGTCTAATTTTTATTATCCATGAATTTTTTTAATTTATTGTTTTCTTACATTAAATAATATATCATTAGTTTGAATAATAATTTAAAACACAGTTTCAAAGCATAACAAAATTCAATTTAACCCTTTTTCCCTTTATACACCATTTTAATTTTTTCCCTCACAGGTTATATTTGCTTTTGTTGGTACCTTATATATTCTTTTAATTTGTGAGGATACTTATACTGAGGTGCCAAGGCAATCCTGACATTTCCAGGTCCAAGATATTTTAAAAAAATCTCAACACACAGTATCAAAATAAAAGCATAATTATTTCCATAGTCATGTGTAGAGAATTAAGAGTTTATTTAAATAATTTAAGGTTTAATATAGTAGATTAAAAAATCTGATGTGTTCCATTCACATGACTTTCTCTACATCTCTACAACAAATTAGTTTTAAAAAGCTCATACTTCTATTTACTTCATGCTAATCGACAAACAATTAGCAGAAATAGTCTTATTACTTGCTTCCTTGTAAGTAGAAGGGAAATAAGGGAGTAGTATAGGTTAAAGTGAAAGCCAAAAGCTGGTTGCTATGTGACTGAAGTTCCTTTGTTTGTATGGACAGAAGTTGACAAATTCCTGATGAGAAAAGTTAAGTTTTTCAAACCTGGAAAAAAAGAAGAAGAAGAAGAAGAAGAAGAAAAAAAAAAAAAAGAGAGAAAAAAAAAGGAATATCTCAAAAACGATCAACTCCACGAAAAAAATGTATGCAACATAAATTGTGTGTTTTAATGTGCTCTACAGTTTTTGTGTGGTAAGTTTTTTTTATCTCTTACAGTTTAGCAGTTATGCAAAATTCCGTAGAATTCACTCAGAATAGAGTAGTCTTCAGAGGCTATTCCCAGAAAATTTAAAATATACATTTTGTTTGTCAGGTAAATATCTTTAATATGCAATATTTTAATCAAAATCGTTAGAGCCATTTTTTTATAAAATCAAAATTTTCGAAAAAAGTTCCATGTAAAGGGTAGTTTGTGGTGGGGGGATTTTTCTCAAAATCTTCTTGTTGCATCCCTGGAAGATACGAAACTTAAATACCAAGTTTGGTATTTTACCGAATTTTCGTTTTTGAGTTATCATGTTCACAGACACACATGCACACACATGGACCTTTTTCTGAAAATACTTTTTTTTGGATGCAGGGGATCCTAAAACATATATTTCCGGTGAAATCTCGGTATAAAAATTTTTGGTCGAGTGCAATACCTTCTCTATACACTATGTGCATAGTATGTGTAGAGAAAGTAAAAATCAGTATTCATTATACAATGAAATTACATTCTCCCACATGACAAGTATGAGCACAAACATTAGATTATACATCATCTATTTAGAATAGGGGTCTATAAAGGTTGCAATGTTTTATTTCATTATGGTTATAGTCCCCTTAAATGGCAATAAAAATTTAACATTCACACAAGGAATTTAATATTTTGTCCAGTAACCCACTTTCAATTAGCAAAATGAACAGTTACTTTGTAGATTTAACAAAAAGATCTTTTTAAAATAAATAAATACCACTCTATTACCAGAAAAACAATACTTACAATGTAAATATTTCATCAAAGAGTGGGAAGAGAGTTTTCTTGTGAGTCTTTGTTTTTGGCTTGGTTATGGTTGTGAACTTCTCCTCTGGAAGAAGATGAATTTTCACAAAAGGATCACAGGAACCTGGAACACGCACAAATTACAGCTAATTAAGTTTATGAGAATACTAGAAACAAAACACAGGTTTAAACATATAATAAAACTACACTAATTCATCTGTTTAATTTATTTAGAAATGTTTTAACGTGAAGCTGAAGCAGATCATTTGGCATTAGGTATCAGATTTGGGACACTCTTGCTTCACATGTTTCAGAAACCTTCACTTCTATCTTCAGCTGTAACTGTAGCTGTGTGTTCCAAATTTGACTCCTAATACTAAAGTGGTTTACCTGAATGTGCACGATGGTCTTTTTAAACCTCATTATTCAAAGATTAATCATCTTGTTGTATATATTTAAATAAAATATTTAAGAGACGTTTAAGATACTGCCATTTTCAGAATTGTAAATAATTGAAATAGAGAAGTCAAAGTATAAATTGGAATGCAATAGCAGGGAAACCTCAAGAAAACCTGATCCTGCGCCGCTTTGTTCACCAAAATGTCACATGCGGTCGCTTGGAACCGAACCCAGATCATGCAAGTGGTCTAACCACAATTACTTACCATTCATGTCCATGGGGTGAAGATTCCTGGCATTTAACACTTCTATCCTGAGCATATCATCTGCAAACTGTGCCCTGATGGTCAGCAGTCCATATGTAGACACCTCCGTCAGACTTTGCTCTTTGAGACGCTCAAGATGGTACTGATGTATCAACTCCCATGTGTCACTGCCATGCAACTGCAGCAGATGTTCAATCTGCTGCAATACTTCACAGTCAGTTGTGTTGAGAAGAGTTTCATCACCCTGCTTGAAGAAGCCCAACAAAATGTTCAGGGCTTCATGGAGGTTCTGGTAGAAACTTGGGGGTCGTCTCTTCTGTAACATAATCATAAGTCAACATCTGCCTTATAAAGAACAGCTAAACTGTTTAGAAATCCTACAAAAGAGAGCTATTAAAATACTTTAAGGATTTAAATTTTAAAGCCTTCCGTAGAAGTATTTAAGGAAACAAATACACTGTCATTTTCCTATCTCTGTAAATATAGTGAATCTTTATTCATGTACAAAACTGAAAATAATCTTCTATGCACCAACTCTGTAATCAAATACAAAAGAGATATTCACTCCTACAAAACTAGATCAGCCAATCACATATGTATAGTAATCAGTTAACTCTACCAAATATGGAATAAAAACATACAACAGTCTCCCACTTAACATTAAAGAATCATCTAACTTATCCCAATTTAAAAACAGACTCTTCAAATACCTACTTGAGCAATACCGTAATTCCTAAAAATTTGACAACAGAAAATCCTTATGGTGTTTTTTGAAATATTGCATTAAGTTTAATCACACACCCACACAAATTATGTTAAAAATTGTATATATATAAAATATGTACTCATATACACCTTTTTGTATGTGTTAATGTGTTTATTTTGTTCTTTGTGTTTTGCTTACCGCCTCACTAAAGGGCAGTGCCTACCTAGAGCAATATGCTCACTGGGATATTCTATGTAAATAAATAAATAAATAAATAAAATAAGTATGGGGTTGAAGATAAGTACAGAGGTTGTTTTTGGAGCTCCTAAGAAGCTAAGTGGTCCACATTTTCATTTTTACTTTTTACAAGTTTGAGCATAAAGGAATAAAAAATTTAAGTGGTGTAGTTGTTACCTTATCTACTACTTACTAAGTAGAGGATTGCATTCCACTGAAAAATGTGATACACGTTTGCACATTTTAAGGTTCCCTGTAGCTAAAACAAGGTAGTTTTAGAAATCCCCTTATCCATGTGTATATGGGAAAAGAATAACTAAAACATTTGATATGTTACATTCTCATGACTTTTGCCATCTTTTCTGCAACCAACTATCCTTATAAAATCTTATTCTTTTTATACTTTTCATGGTAATACAAAAAACATTAGAAGTTAAGGTTTTACTACATACTTCCTTGTAGGTATAAGGGGAATAAAGGAATACTCTAGGCTAAAATGAATCAATTAAGAGCTAGTTGCTATGTAATGGCTTTGAAATTCCATCATCCTTTCATGATCAGGATGACAATAAAGAGAAACAACTTGCCCTATGAAAAGTATAAGCATAAGAACATTTAAACCAATAACAAAAAATATCTCAAAAATGGTTAATTCCACAAAAAATGTATTTGACATAAACTGTACATTTTAATGAGACCTACATTTTTTGCAGTAACATTTTGTCTTTGATTCGGTTTACCAATTATCCAAAAGTCACCCAGAATGAAGTCTTTAGAGGCTATTCCCAGAAAATGTAAGATACATATTTCATTTATCATGAAAATATTTCAAATATGCAGTATCTTGATGAAAATTGTTAAGAGGTATTTTTGAGAAAATAAAAATTTGGAGAATACTCTAAGTAAATCATAGTTATGGAGGGGGGTTTCCTTCCAACCTTGGAAGATTGAGAACAAATTGGAATGACATTTTGTGGTGTATCTGACCCATTTTCTCAAAAACTTTTGAAGATAGCTAAATTAAATTTCAAGATGATAAAAGCAGACCATAAGTGCTGCTGTGGATCCACTTTAGTGTTAATAACATGCTTGGTTATCTTTAAGAATGTAATTCCTAAATTTTAATGACTGTATTATTAAGAAAATCCAATCTTATTTAATAAATGGATAAAAGTAGGTTTGTAAACTTAGTAGGCAGTGATCTACATTCTGATGTGTTAAATATTTTTTGATACATACCTCTAAACTGTTTCCCACAAGATCATATATAGTGTGTGCGAGGTTCTCCCATATAACTGAGAGGATACGACTGAAGTTATCTTTGTTGAGGTGAGAGTAAAGTGTTGCAAGATTATCATCCAGGTATTTCATCAGTCTGTCTATACTATTGCTATCCTGATGCAGGAGCTCTGCCCCCTCCTGCAGGAACCTGTTGACAGCTGGTGCCATCTGTAACACAGCAATAGATTGTGTATAATTGTGTCCAGAATAACACCACGAACAAATATTCTCTCTATTAACTTTAGTTTCTTCCTTTTTGATTGATGTTTAGTTTCTTGTACACAAAGCAGAAAAAAACCATAAAAGAAATAACTACCCTAACAGCAGGAAAAAACAATATCAACATATTCAAAAAATTCACTTACCACCCCCGAGCATTTAGAAAATTCAAAAAAATCTTCAAAGAACAAGACATCACCCTAGCTCCAATAAACAGATTTTCTGTCATAAAATTTCTAAATTCAAAAATAAAAGATGAAATTCCACCAGAAAATAGGTCAAGAATATATCAAATTAAATGCACAAATTTTGATAAGTTCTACATAGGACAAACCAAAAGAAGTTTAAAAATCAGATCCAAAGAGCACTTTAGAAACCTAAAATTGAAACAAGAAGATAAATCAGCAGTAGCATTTCACTTTTGGAAAGAAAACCACAATCTAGATCCAAATCCAAAATTGTTTAAAACCATGTCAGGCCACAATGAACTCACAACCTGGGAAAACATCCTCATATGCAAAAATAAAGATCGGCTAATAAACTTTGAAATCCCGCAAGTAGACAGCTTAGTTAAGAAGTTCATCATTTCGCCACCAGAGAAGAGTGTACAAGCAAATGCAGCCAGCAATGGCAGTTGGACCCATGAGGTTGAAAATGAAAGCATAGGCTTTCGAAACTAGTCCCTCATAATAACAATGTAAGTGATGTAGTATTAAAAAACCAACTCGATAAATTAATAAAACATATTCTTCCTTTTTATTTAACTTATCTTCATTTCTTAATTTCAGCAGGTAAGCTGTTAAAGGCTGGTTGTTCTCAAGAACAGAAAACAAAACAACAGCAACATTTAGGTTCACATATACTGGAAACAGGAAACAAGAGTGCATATAAAATAAATAAATAAATCAAATTTTATTTAGACACTGTTAAACTACTGTGGTTCTCAGCATCCCATTCTATATTGAGCATAAATGACCACTTAATTTTGCTCAGAGACCTCTTTATCAGGCTTGAGGTTCTTTTACGTGCTGTAAATCTACGACACAGGACCAATGAGTTTACCTCCCTTCTGAAGAAAACCATATTGAGAATTTTTATGCCTGAAAAAAAATCATCCTCTGCCGGATTTGAACCCACAAGCTTGGGTATAGGAAGCTGGTAACTACTACACTACGAGGGCAACAGGGAGTGCAGATGACCATATCAACTGCAAAGCAGAAAGTCAATTTGGTGCATAGGTATCTCATTTGCTTGTAACTGAGCAGAGGTATTTTAATTCAAAACTTGCAAATATGCATAGAAGCTTGTGACAGTGATGTGATTAAATGAAAAATAAAAGAATTTGGGTCGGTTTTTGTAACACAAACATCACTTATTTTTACTTACTGCGAAGGGTTTGGGAACACTTGTTCCCATTTTCAACCCTTAATTCCGACTAAATCTTTCTTTGTTGGCATCAACGATGGGGGTGGTGTATCACTTGTGGAGGCATCTGTTGCTGGATCAATGAACTTCTAAAGGTTGCTGTATGGTGGTAAATCAAAAGTCATGATATGGCTCTTTTTCTTCATGATGTAAATTTTCTCCCAGACATCTAATTCTGTGGGTTTATCTGCTGGTTTTAACAGTATTTGCTTGTATTTTAGGTTTCTCATGTGTTCCTTTAATCTGGTCTCCAAACTTCTCTTTGTCCTTCCTATATATACTAGATTACACTCTGAGCATTTAAGTTCATAAATTCCCTTTTTTTTTTTGTCTGCAGGGATAGGACACACAACAAACTTCAGAAAATCTTCAGGAATTATAACATCACCTTAGCTCCAAAAAACTACAGCATTCATAAACTGCTGTGCAGAAATTTAAAAGACCCTATCCCTGCAGGCAAAAAACTCGGAACTTATGAAATTAAATGCTCAGACTGTAATCTGGTGTATATAGGAAGGACAAAGAAGTTTGGAGACCAGATTAAAGGAACACATGAGAAACCTAAAATACAAGCAAATAGAAAAATCAGCAGTTGCCTATCATTTTTGGACATCAGGACATGAAATCACACCGAATATAAAACTGTTAAAACCAGCGCATAAACCCACAGAATTAGGTGTCTGGGAAAATGTCTACATCATGAAGAAAAAGAGCCATGTCATGAATTTTGATTTATCACCATACAGCAACCTCTGGAAGTTCTTAGATCTGGTAGCAGATGCCTCCACAATTGATACACCACCACCCCCATCATTGACACCAACGAAGAAAGATTTAGTCGGAATTAAGGGTTGAAAATGGGAACAAGTGTTCCCAAAAGCAGTGGTCCCAGTAAGTAAAAATAAGTGATGTTTGTGTTACAAAAAACCGACTCAAATTCTTTTATTTTTTAGAGGTATTTTATTTTCTCGACCATGTACATACAATGCACATAGTAGGTAGAAAAAGTATTTTACTCCATCCAACAATTTTATACAGAGATTTTACCATTAATGTATGTTTTGACACTCCCTGAAACCAAAACAGCATTTTTTATCTGCTTCCATTTCAGCCAATTTAATACAGGTGAGCCATTGCCGTTGCCCAGCAAAGATATCTAATTAAATATCATTGCTTTATTAGTGCCAAATGAAATTATATATTGTTCTCCAATGCTGAATGAATCTGAAAGAGCTAGGGCCACATTTTCTGGACCTTTTTCTGGTTTGATTTTCTCACTTTGTAGTAAAAAGATTTAGTTGCTCTAGATCCCAGCTGTCTTGAATAATTTCTGCAGTGAAGAATTTAAGGGATCTTCTAATTACTTGCTTCCTTGCAAATAGAAGCAAAATAAGGAAGTACCATAGGTTAAAGTGATAGTCGAAAGCTGGTTGCTATGTGACTAAAGTTCCTTTGTTTGTATGGACAGGAGTTGATAAATTCCTGTATGAGAAAAGTTAGTTTTTCAAAGCTAAAACCAAAAACAAGGAATATCTAAAAAACGATCAACTCCATGAAAATAATGTATATAGTCTAAATTGTGTGTTTTAACGTGCTCTACATTTTTTGTGTTGTAAGTTTTTGTCTATCTCTTACGGTTTAGCAGTTATGTAAAATTCCGTAAAATTGATCCAGAATAAAGTAGTCTTTGGAGGCTATTCCCAGAAAATTCAAGATATGCATTTATTTTGTCACGTAAATATCTTTAATATACAATGTTTTAATCAAAAGTGTAGAGCCATTTTTTAGAAAATCAAAATTTTCGAAAAAAGTTTCATGTAAAGGGTAGTTGTGGGTGGGGGGATTTTCTTGAAAATTGTGTCACATCCTTGGAAGATACCAAAGACACACACACACACACACACATGGACATTTTTCTAAAAATGCTATTTTTGGATTCAGGGAGTCTCAAAACATGTACTTCTGGTGAAATCTCGGTATGGAATTTTTGGGTGCATTGCAATACCTTCTCTATACATTATGTACATAGTGCATATAGAGAAAGTAAAAATAGATCTATCAGTCTGATATATTAAATTGTTTCTGAAACAATGGGTCTTTAATTTAGCAGATTTAATAAGGGCAAGATAGGACTTTTAATGTCTGCTTAAGCGATGTTCTTCTTCCTCCCATGACCACATTTACCTGCTGGACATGATATTTACCTTATCAGCTACTTTCTCCAGCAACTCCAGGATCTTATTGTGGACAGTGTCAACAGTGTTGTCAATGACTAGTTGCAATGTTTGGCGACAGTGTTCGGCTGCTGTCTGACTTCGGAAGTTCGCAAGAGATGACACTATCTCCTCCATTCCCAGCTCTCCAACAAATGGTTGTATGGACTGTTGCACATAGTCTATATTGTTGATGGCAAGGCACCACTGCAAACACACCACAGTTTCTCATTACATTTTTCCAAGATTGCTGGCAAAATAATCAAAACTGAATAACAAACTCTCTGCTATGTGTAACTGTCACTTGGGTTTCTTCATACCCATTAACATTTCTTGGTAAAAAAAAAAATTATACATATAGAATATTTGTTTAAACACATGGCCATATTATGGGAATTGCTTGTCCTGCACTGTACTGTTTCTAACCCTCTTTATATGTTGTGAAGACCTTGTGCAGAGGTTGGTACTTTGAGACATGTTTCAGTGTTATACATTGTTAGTGCTGTTCTAATGTTATTGACTGATGCAGTCTAATATTGGTGTTTTTCTAAAAATATATATTGGGATACAAGGGATTTTAAAACCTGTATTTGTACTTAAATTTCAATAGTGAATATTTTGATAGAGCACAGTTGTTCCTTTACCTATTATAGGCAAGTAGCAAGAAAATAAAAATACTTAAATCCTGTAACATGTACTGGGAGAATATATAAGTTTTTGCTTACCTCATTTGTTACTTCAAACTTCTTTTCAAACACATTTTCAGTTTCACCCATTCCTTCAACTTTTGCACTCATTTGGTCAGCATAGAATACAGAGCACCGGCAAATATCCTACAAGAAAACATACACTATTAAGCACGGTGAAAATTGTTATATAAGCTATTCTATGAAAATACCTTTACTCAGTAAACAATTTTTAAGTCTGTGTAAGGATTAAAAAGTTGATGTGCTATATTTACAAATATTCTCTGCCCACTCTTATAGACAATTATTGCAAAAGCTTGTTTTTCGGTTTACCTCACGTTAGTCAAGATAAACATACAGAAATGGTTCATTACATATATCCTTTAAGGTTCGTAAGAGTTACAGAAGGCTGAACTGATAGTCAAATGTTTAAAAAGTGGGTCACTATACAATGGTTTTGAAATTCCATTCTTTTAATGAATGCAGGCTCAGCAGTACAAATGATGAAAATTCAAATCAATGATATTGAATATCTCAGAAATGCTTAATGCTACAAGAAACTAATTTCACATAAGAGACCTGTGCTATTTGTGAAATAAGTTTTTTACTATCTCATACGGTTTACAATTATAAAAAAGTTCAGAATAAAGAGAACTTCACAGGCTATTCATAGAAACTAAGATATTTATTTATACCACTATGTAAGTATCATAAAAATATATTTTAATTCAATTGTTAGAGTATTTCAAAGAAAATAAACAATAATCAGAAGTTTTCCAAATAAAGGTTAATTTGAGGTGTAGGGACTTCCTTGAAAATGTTTGTGCCACGTCCATGGAAGATGCTGAATTTAGATACCAAGTTTGGTTTTTTATGCAATTTGTTTTTGAGTAATACTACTTTTTCAGCCGGGTGGGTGAATTTTTCTATTTAGACTTCATTGCAAATATACTGAGATCACCTGAATCCAGAAAAATAATTTGAGTATGTGTGCGTGTGTATGCGTGCACATACATGCGTTAGCAAGATATTTCATAAAGCCTTTTCTGCTCAATTATCATGCAGTGTGTAGAAATATGAGCTTTGGTAAAGTTAGCTAGAAGAATTATAAAAGTAAAGAATAGGAGGCAGAGAAAATTACATGAATGTAGTATACCAGTTTTTTTTGTCAACATTTTGTGTTAAATATACTTTTAATTTTATTTAATTATTTCACAATTTATCCATAATGGACTAGAGTTCACATGACACAATATTATAGGTGCATAATAATTTTTGGAAACTGGCAGTAACTAACAAACAAATTGCAGAATACATTTGTAGTAATATGGAACATGTGTAATACAACTTTAAATAATCTAAATATTACTCTACTATGGAGTTTTGCTATAATGTAGCCTTCCAATAAGTTCCCAATAAGCATGACTTACTCTAACATAACCTAAATGTTACTTTATTTTTTAAATATATGTATCGTTGGTATAGTTTTTATTTCACTTCACAATTGTTATGTTAGGGAGCTATATACATATCAAATTGCATACTTAGTGGAGTTTGGCATTATTAAATGAATATTAATTTTTTGTCTGACATTATATTTATGGTTTTCAATATTTATTTTCATTTTAAGTTTAATTTAGTGACTGTTTATAATTTATTACATACAAATTCTTATACCAAGTTTTATTGTAACATTTAAGGCTGAAATTTTATGGTTAAATATCTACTCTTAAAAATGTGAACTTTTGTCTCTGAAATCAGTTGTATCATTAATTTCGACCAATTTTGACTAAGAGGTATGCAACATGACATGTATCTTTGATGTCTGCTTGTAAACTCTTATCAGTATAAGCCTTAAGGATACTAAATATAGGCCCTGTTTTACTGAGGTTAGGAAAGTAAGATTGTTACCTACTTACATCTATAATTTTAGCAATGAATGTGTAAGATCCTTCAACATCTGGCCATGCAAGCTGCTTCCAGAATATTTTAATCTGAAAGAAAATATAGAAAGTAAATGAATAAAGAGTAAAGTTTCAGATTCACAGCACCACTAAGATTGGCAGTGAGGGAATGTTGTACCTGGTAAAAGATCGCTAGTGAGTCAACAGCTGAGGAACTGTATTTGACGCTGCTGTCAACAGGTTCCAATGGGTCCAGCTCCACAGCCTTCTGTATCCTCTGCAAAGCCTTGTACAGAGCAATATCTAGCCACTGTGCCACTCCAGCATGGAACCAGAGATGGAACTTGGTGATGTGAAGATTGTCAGTCTCATCAGGACACAGTGCTGTGCCTAGACTGTTGACAAGAGTGTGACATTATAGACACTGGAGAATATCACAAAAATCTGAAGTGTTACATTCACATGACTTTCTTTACCCACAATCATTTATTATTACTTTCTCTACTTTGTACACAGGTAACCATCCAAAAATTTGATACCAAGATTTCACTGGAAATACACGTTTTAGGGTGCCCTGTATCCAAAAAAAAAAAACATTTTTAGGAAAAGGTGCATGTGTGTGTCACAATAACTCAAAAAAGAAAAATTTGTTAAATACCAAACTTGGTATTTAAGTGCAGCATTTTCCTGGGATGTGAGACAAAGATTTTCAGGAAAATCCCACCACCCCCAACTACCCTTTACATGGAAGATTTTTTTCAAAATTTCCAATTTTCTTAATGGCTCTTACAATAATTTTGTTTAAAATGTTGTGTATTAAAGATATTTACATGACAAATAAGATGTATATCCTGAATTTCTTGGGAATAACCTATGAAATCCTCTTCATTCAGAATCACTTTTGCGTAACTGATGAACTATAAGAGATAAACAAAATTTTAATACACAAAAAGTGTAGATCTCATTAAAACTCAATTTATGTCATATTTGTAGATTTAAGCATTTCTGAGATATTCTCTTTTATTTGTTTCAATTTTAAAATACTTGCACTTTTCTCAAATGGGAAGTTGCCATTCATTTCATATCTCTTTTCGTTTTACTGCTAGTCTTTCAAAGAGAACTGGTTCAATCGTAATCACATAGTGACCAGCTTATAAAACATTTGACTAATGCTCTAGCATAGTGTATTTTGTTATCTCCCTTCTAATTACAAGCAACTAATAAAACCTAATGTTTATTTTGATTACCATGAAGCAGATAGAAGAATAATCTTTTGTTAGAATAGTTTGTTTGAGATCAGGTAGAGAGGGCATAAAAACTACTCAGTTGAATCTCATTAAATCCTATTTATTTGGTAGAAAACAATTGGTTTATGTAAATGGCGAATGTTCATCTATGTCCCACATAGCAAGTGGTGTCCCGCAGGGTTCTGGGCTCTTTGCTTTTTTTAATTGCAGTTAATCACTTACCAAGTAATATACCTACAGATACCATAATGTTTGCAGACGATACTACTTTTATACCAAATGGAAATGACCCAAATGAATTGAATAATGTCTAAAGCTTCGGAATGGTTTGAAGCTAATAGTTTATTTTTAAATAAATCCAAGACTATCTCTGTTTTATTCACTTTAAAAAGGATATCAGACAACTTAGCATTACAGTATCAGACAAGTACTAAATTCTTACGTGTATATATTGATAACCAATTATCGTGGACCACCCATATTGAATATTTAAAAAAGAGACTGTCTAGCATTATATTTTTAATTCATAATTTGAGAGATTCTATCCCAATTGAATACGTGAGAAGTATGTATTTTGCTTACTTTGAATCTGTAATCAGATATGGCCTAATTCTTTGGGGTGGTGCTAACAAAGTAAATGAAATTTTTTGTCTTCAAAAGAAAATTATTAGCATAGTTAAAAAAAGTTCCTATATAACCCCATGTAGACCCCTATTTATTGAGCTAGGCATTTTAACTATTTATAATCTTTATATTTTAGATAATTTAGTATATATACATGCCTCTTGTCATAGACATATTTTGAGGATGGATATTCATAGTACTAGATACAGGTCTAATGTAAACATTCCATATTATCGACTAACAAAATCTCAGAATAGTTATAAGTACTTAGGTATTAAGTTGTATAACAACTGATAGTGTTAAATGTTTAAACTTGCAGAATTTTAAGTCCAGGATATATACATGGTTAGTTAAACATATTTTTTATTTTATACATGAATATTTTAATGATAAATTTTGTGATCTTGTTTTGTAATTTATTATGGCAAGGTTATTGTACTTGAATAATTATTATCTGGAATTAAGGGTTGAAAATGGGAACAACTGTTACCCGAAACCGGTATTTTTAACATCACTTATTTTTACTTACCCCAGTAAGTAAAAATAAGTGATGTTTGTGTTACAAAAACCGATTCAAATTCTTTTATTTTTTATCCAAAAGAATGTTTACTATGCAAATTTTCACAGCCCAATGTGCTATGGCATAATTTTCTGGGGAACACGCTATGAGAGAGAGCAAATATTTAAACCACAGAAAAGGGCAATTAGAATAATAAGTGGCAAGGATAGTCAGTGCTCATGTAGAGCTCTTTTCAAAGAACAAAAAATATTGCCTCTTACTTGCATATTTATACTGGAGAACTAACTTATATTAAAAAAATGTACAATCAGCTTGAAATAAATCAAAACCTCCATCAATATAGCACTCAACGAAAGAATGTACTGCATATTCAGTTCTGTAGAACCAACATAACTAAAAATAATGTACGAATTTGGGTATTAGACTATTTAACACATTGCGTCAGAATATCAAAGTAATTACTAAAATCCACCATTTTAAAAAACGTTTAAAATTGTTCCTACTACTGCATACATTTTATTCCATAGATGAGTATGTATCATATTGTACAAATACAGGAGTTAGCAAGTCTGTGTTATAGTGTGTTTTCAAAATATAATGTGAATTACTACCTCTAAATAACTTAATGATGTGTAATTGAAAATTGTTTATTGTCTTATCATCTAGCTACAGTACTACTGTACACATATATAAAATTAGTGGAAGATTTATACCATTGACATGTCCGAATAACAATGTAAACTGTTCTAAAAGGATAAAATAAAACTAAATAGGCCACAGGAACGAGAGAGCCATAAAACAATACTTATCCTTCCATCACGAACCACCTTCTAATTTCATGTATAATTCTAATCTTTGTAGATTACAAGAACTTAGCGATTAATAGCATCACGGAGAAATCGCAAGGATTCCTGCTGCAAAGCTTAGGCGAATGAGCAAAATCATTTTTACAAGATATGCTGCCTGTTTAAGAGCAGAAAGTCATTTCCAGCATTTGCTATAAGATAAGGTTTTTGATACATCTCTACCAGCACAACTTTCCTGGCAACTCTCGGCTTTCTCGCCCAATGTTTTTTTTTTTTTTTTTTTTTTTTTTTTTTTTTTTTTTTTTTTTTTTTTTTTTTTTTTTTTTTTTTTTGTTTAACATCCTTTAACCTGGTTGGTCATATCAGATGATGACTGAAATTGGTGAAATGATGCTCAAATGATCTCAGGGTCCATGGAGCTTAAAGTTACTCGACATTCGTCTTTTCAGGATAAGGGAAAACCCCAAAAGAAACCTTATCTGGGTAAATCACCCTAAGTGAGATTCGAACTCATGACCTGTTGAATGTGAAGCAGACACGCAACCACCACACTACCCAGGCAGATTCGCCCAATATTGAGAGGCTGCGAGATGGCTTACCTTATAATTTAAGTTTAGTAAATGGCAAAAACCCTGTTGAAGATGTTTATCCTACTTTTAATTTCTGAGTTATGCACACACAATTGCGAGCGCAAGTGCACACTCACATGCACTCTCCTTACAGTAATTTGTGACATGCTGCCAAGCAGGGTGCAGCACTGTGAAATGCTTGGTAAACCAACTAAAGTATTATGAAATAAGAATAGCATGCGACATGGATGTTTCTTTTAAAGGAAGAACCCAAAATGGACCATTATCATGCATATTCATCTCAACCCATCCTCACATTCATACACAAGATGGCTGTATAATTCAGCACTATTGGAACAAAAACATGCCAATGAAGCTAAGAACATTTTAAAAGGATCTACTGGTGTGGGGTGGTTGTTACACAACAGCAACTGCTTTAATGAGCCTTGCGATTGTTTGCAAAACCAGAATAGTTTGTACATCATGAAGTTGTAACCACTTTTACTACTGGTGGCACCACAGGCGATGACACTGATGATTAATGGTATGAAGATGGAGCACCGATGGAATGCGATGGCAGGGGAAACCGAAGAAAACCTGCCACTGCATGCTTTGTCCACCACAAATCTCACATGCGGTCGCTTGAGATCAAACCCGGGCCTTCTAGGTGAGAGGCGAGTGGTAAAGTGTTTTCACCCAATCTCTTACTTTAAAGGAGCATTCCCAAAATTGTTGGTATTTTTAACAGATACTTACATAGCTAATCTCTGAACAATAAGGTAGAGTTCAAACAGAGTCGTTCCCATGGAGAGAGGATCGTTATCATAGATACCATCCTCTGGTCTGTTGTTGAACTTGAGAGGTTTCAGAGCCTTGCACACTTCCGTCACGACAGGCTCTACCAGTTCCGCTATCTGCAACATAAAGTAGCCATAGAAAGAGTAAGTATTTTAACACCAATGAGGGTTACTGGTTCAAGCGACCAATTATCCATGTTATAAAAAGATCTGAGCACATGCACTACAGAACAAACTTTATTGTAGATTCAAGAATAATTCTGAAGTAAAAAAATCTGACATGTTCCATTCACATGACTCTCTCTAGCTGCTCCACAAACAAGCTATCCACACAAAAAAGATTATTCTTTTATCTATGTCATGATAATCAAGATAAACATTGCCAAAATTGGTCTTATTACTTGATTCCTTGTAAATAGAAGGGAAGTAAGGGAATGCATTAGGCTAAAGCGATAGTCAAATCTTTTAAAAGCCGGTCGCTAAGTGATAAACAATTGCAATTAGTTCTCTTTGCTTGCTAGGAGTAAATAAAAGGGATGAAAACAATGTGTCTCCTGTTTGAGAAAATTTTAAATACCTTAAAAAAAATGTATACGACATCAATTGTATGCTTTAATGAAATCTGTATTTTTTGTATAAGTTTTTTTTTTTTTTTTAAATCCTCTTACAGTTTACCAGTTACACAAAAAATCACCCAGAATGAAGTCTTCAGAAGCTATTCCCATAAAATTCAAGATGTAATTTTGTTTGTCATGAAAATGTTTTTAACATATATTTTAATTAAAATCATTAGTGTCATTTTTGAGAAAATAAAAATTTAAAAAAAAATGTTTCATACAGAGAATAGTTGGGGTAGTGGAGGATTTTCTTGAAAATCCTTGTGTTGCATCCTTGGAACGTACTGAATTTAAATACCAAGTTTAGTATTTGACAGAGTTGACAGGGGGTCTTAAAACATGTATTTCCAGTAAAGTCTTGATATCAAATTTTTGGTGGGATACAATACCTTCTCTATCTACTCTGTATATTGTACTTGTGGGATAGAGAAAGTAATAATATCTTTGTCTTAAATATAATTGATAGCTGTTAGTTCTGACTGGTAGCAGTGTTTGGTTTGAATGGCTTGCTCTTGTTAGCCTGGCTGTACTTACATAATGTAACATTGTTAGTCATAATGAAATAATGCTATATGAAGCTGTGTGAAGTTATCATGAAGCATACCACAGAACAATGTGTGTTTATTGTTCTCAGTTTTATGCACGTACAGACCATTTAGAAATTGCATGCTGTCACTGTTCCTAGCAAATTCTTGATTTATAGATTATTAGACTTGGCCATGTTAACCAAAAGACAGCTAATATGCAATTCAAATTTTTATCATAACCTAATTCACCCTAACTTCTATAATGCAAAAATTATTTTGTACAGTGTATGCAAATAACCATGTTATTTCCAGGTTTGTTTTACATGGTATAGCTAAAATTATGTGAATTGAAGTAATTGTTTTTATTTTAATGGGTATTTAGCTGCCATAATTCTACTATAAAAATCTGATGTGTTCCATTCACATGACTTTCTCTACATCTCTGCAACAAATTATTGTTAAAAAGCTCATGCTTCTATTTACTTCATGCTAATTGACAAAAAATTAGCAGAAATAGTCTTATTACTTGCTTCCTTGTAAGTAGAAGGGAAATAAGGGAGTACCATAGGTTAAAGTGAAAGCCAAAAGCAGGTTGCTATGTGACTGAAGTTCCTTTGTTTGTACGGACAGGAGTTGACAAATTCCTGTAAGAGAAAAGTTAAGGTTTTCTAACCTGAAAACAAAATCGAGGAATATCTCAAAAACGATCAACTCCAAGAAAAAAATGTATGCAACATAAATTGCGTGTTTTAATGTGCTCTACATTTTTTGTGTGGTACGTTTTTGCCTATCTCTTATGGTTTAGCACTTATGCAAAATTCTGTAAAATTCACTCAGAATAAAGTAGTCTTCAGAGGCTATTCCCAGAAAATTCAAAATATACATTTTATTTGTCAGGTAAATATCTTTAATATACAGCATTTTAATCAAAATCGTTAGAGCCATTTTGTAGAAAATCAAAATTTTCAAAAGAAGTTCCATGTAAAGGGTAGTTTGGGGTGGGGGGATTTTTCTCAAAAACTTCGTGTCGCATCCCTGGAAGATACTAAACTTAAATACCAAGGTTGGTATTTTACCGACTTTTCGTTTTTGAGTTATCGTGTTCACAGACACACGGACACACACACACACACACACACACACACACACACACAGACCTTTTTCTGAAAATACTTTTTTTGGATACAGGGGACCCTAAAACATATACTTCCGGTGAAATCTCGGAATCAAATTTTTTGGTGGAGTTCAATACCTTCTCTATACACTATGTACATAGTACATATAGAGAAAGTAAAAAGCAGCCCCTCCTTAGAGCTGTCAGGTTATTGGGGCAATTACTATACACAAATAAATACATAACAGTTCTAGATGAGAAAAATTTAGACGAGATAGAGTCTGTCATGGAAAGAATTCCAAGAAAATCACAGCATCGCATGTTTTGGTGAAAGAATATGGCTTACTAGCTTCTAGTTTTCAAGATTGCGAATTCAAACCCAACGGAAGGAGTTAAACTTTTTTTTGGACATAGAAATCTTTAGCATGGCTTCCTCCAGAAACGAAGGAAAGCTGATAGACCCATGTCATAGATTTATGATACATATAAGAACCTCAGACTGATAGAAGTCTCTTTAAAAAAGTATCTTTCATCCCAATATAAAGTGGAACACTTAAGAACCATACTGTTAAAAAGCGTTCATAAATAAAAACTTATATTTTCCTACATCTAAGTCCATGTGTATATTATATGTCAGGAATGTTTATCTTAAAGTTTATGAAAATATTCTCCATTTATTTGACTTATTAAAAGACAGTGACAGGTGTTCAACAATGTGCTCAACGTGTGCCATACTTGTATAGATGCAGGAGGCATCTTTCAAGCATATTTTATAAAAAAATATAAACATTAATATATTCATAGTGTTTTGTATCATATCATAGGGAAGAAATGGTATGCCAGCTGCTGCTACTGTATAAAGAACAGTTGTGTCATTCAAGAGAAAACTGGTAGAGGTATAACAGAAGACAAGCTGTGGTATATTTTCATGTGCAATGCAAAATATAACCTCGAGATTGTAAATTAAAGAGCATCAAATCTAGGGAAATTACTAAGGGTGAAAAATTAATATGTAACTAAGTTGTGAAAATTTGTTTTAATTTCTCTGCCACTAATCTATGGTAGGCAGAAAATTATTATTTACCCAAAAAATATAAACAAAGATTTCACTGGAACTATACATTTTAGAATACTGTGAATATAGAGAGAGGGAGGGAAGAGAGAGTAACTCATAAAGAAAGAAAAATAAAAGGGATAAATATAAGTTTTTTTCTCCAAACCCAGCAGCTCAGCGATATTGGAATTTAACTAATGCTGTGTAACACAATGTTGGTAACTTGAATAACTGACTTACCTTTGATTCATATAATTGATACAGAGTTCTCGAATACGGGTAGTTGAATGTTCTGAAATGAACAAACACAAATTTGGTTAGAGAAAATAGGTTTAAGTTTAAAATAAGAACTGAAGCTTTCCTGGCAACATATTAATTCAAAATCTTCTTGGGCTTCTAACCAGGTAACAATTTTTTAAAAATTTTTAAACATTTTACCAGCAATTTTTAGACTACTCTACAAATATGTCAAAACCATACATAAGCCACCAACTAAAATAAAAAATTTGGTCAGGCCAGTTAAAGATAATTTAGCTTTAAGAGTACCTGGTGTTTACCACATTCCTTGCGAATGCAGTGCAGTGTACATTGGCCAAACAGGACGCACTATTGCCACACGTGTTTCTGAACACCAAAGATCAATAAGGCTTATGCAACCCGAAAAATCTGGACTGGCTGAACACTGTATAAAACAAAGCCACAGAGCTAACTTTACCAACACCAAGATAGTGGCAAAGTGTTCGAACTACTGGGAAAGGACAGTAAAAGAAGCTTTAGTCATCCAATCTGAAACAAATAATCTAAATCGCGATTCTGGCCTACAACTAAGTTCAGCATGGACACCGATGTTAAAGAGCCTTGACACCTAATCCTTTACCTGCAGTCTTCCAAGGCTTCTTTTCTAGCAAGTCCACGCTCTAACACAAAACATTAGCCATATAACTGCTATAAATAGTTTTCTATGAAGTCCGTGCCCATGTCTCAGTCATCTTAAATACCAGGCCATAATATCACGCGAACCAATTAGATGTTAGCTTCATTCCAGCTCTTATAAATACCAGTCTCCGCAAGCTCAATCCATCAGTTCACCCTGAAGACGAGGAAGATGCGCTTCTTCGAAACGTTGGTATCAAGCCAAGTTTTTACCTGGTTAGAAGCCCGAGAAGATTTTGAATTAGGTTTAAGTTTATATATGCTCAGATATGTTACACTTACTGATGAAATATTTTGTCATGGAACTCCATAGCCTTCTGGAGGTCAGTGCGCACCAACTGTGTCACCCTGATCAGATGATTCAGTTGGGCTTCTTCACTCGACTCATGAGCCACATTGTTCTCCAGAATGTGAGCGTACCTGAAAGATAAGGAAGTGTTCTTTGCTTTAGCAGCTCTGCTCTTTCCTGTCAACATTAGTACACTCCCACGGAGAATAATGAACACCACAGCTACCAACAACGATTTCCAAAAAACTACAGTAGATAAGAGAATACATAAATACAAAAACTGCATAACACACACAACCACCCTACAGAACCTCAGTGACCAACCTCACTTCAGAAAATTCACCTATCATCCTTGGGCACACAATAAACTTCAGAAAATCTTCAGGAATTATAACATCACCTTAGCTCCAAAAAACTATAGCATTCAGAAACTGCTGTGCAGAAATTTAAAAGATCCTATCCCTGCAGACAAAAAACCAGGAATTTAAGAAATTAAATGCTAAGACTGTAATCTGGAAGGACAAATAAGTTTGGAGACCAGATTAAAGGAACACATGAGAAACCCAAAATACAAGCAAATAGAAAAATCAGCAGTTGCCTATCATTTGGACACAAAATCACACCGCATATAAAACTGTTAAAACTAGCGTAAAAACCCACAGAATTAGGTGTCTGGGAGAAGATTTACCACCATACAGCAACCTCTGGAAGTTCATAGATCCAGCAACAGATGCCTCCACAATTGACACCAGCTAAGAAAGATTTAGTCTGAATTAAGGGTTGAAAATGAGAACAAGTGTTTCCCAAACCGGTCCCTGTAAGTAAAAATAAGTGATTGTGTTACTCAAATTCTTTTATTTCTTATTTAATCACATCACTGTCACAAGCTTCTGTGCATATTTGCAAGTTTTGAATTAAGGTATTACTTGTTTGTCACTCACCAGTCCTCTGCCCCGTTTATCACAGCTTCTCTCAGTGCTGAAGCAATATCCCATTCTGCTTCGTTCTCGTTGCTTGGTAGCCAGCCGTACACTGATGGGGGAAACAGGTTCAATCCCTGTGGAGCTTCCAGAGTATCCAAAAGTGACAATGTGCTGCAAAACAATGAGATATCTGTCACATCTACAGCTACAGGGATACCAGCACAATACTTAACTAGCTAATTTATTAACTTACTTGAGAATGGATACCAACTGCTGAATTGTCGTCTTCTCACTGTGGGTCAGCTTCCTGATCTTCCTGATGCTGTTGTAACAAGATGGCAGCAATTTCTTGACAGCTTCCCAGAACATCTTCTCCTGTAAAACAAGACACATTTCTCAGTATAAAGGTTAAGTGAATAATTTTTTTCCAAAAATAACAAAACCATTGAATTTTTTAATTTTAGTTGTTTACATCAGACATTTTAAATGTCATCTAAAACTTGCACTACAAATTTCACTGAAACAAAAATAGGAATTGAAAAAAAAAAAAATCTGATGTGATCCATTCACATGACTTTCTCTACATCTCTGTAACAAATTGTTGTTAAAAAGCTTAGACTTCTATTTACTTCATGCTAATTGAGAAAAAATTAGCAGAAATAGTCTTATTACTTGCTTCCTTTTAAGTAAAAGTGAAATAACGGAGTACTATAGCCTAAACTGACAATCAAAAGTTGGTTGCTATGTGACTGAAGTTCCTTTGTTTGTGTGGACACAAGTTGACATATTCCTTTATGAGAAAAGTATAAGTTTTTCAAAACTGAAACTAAAAACAAGGAATATCTTAAAAACGATCAACTCTATGAAAAAAATGTACATAACAAATTGTGCATTTTAATGTGCTCTACATTTTCTGTGTGGTAAGTTTTTGTCCATCTCTTTCGGTTTAGCAGTTATGCAAAATTTATGCAGAATTAAGTAGTCTTCATAGGCTATTCCCACAAAATTCAAGATATACGTTTTATTTGTAAAGTAAATATCTTAAATATACGAGATTTTAATGAAAATCGTTAGAGCCATTTTAAAGAAAATCAAAATTTTCGAAATTTTTTCCATGTAAAGGGTAGTTTGGGGTGGGGGGATTTTCTTGAAAATCTTTGTGTCGCATCCTTGGAAGATACCAAACTTAAATACCACGGACATTTTTCTAAAAATGCTTTTTTTTGGATTCAGGGGGTCTCAAAACATATATTTTCGGTGAAATCTCTGTATCAAATTTTTGGGTGCATTAAAATACCTTCTCTATACACATAGTACATATAGAGAAAATAAAAAACAGTCTTTTCTTGGCTATTCAATTGAAGAATGGCTGGAGACTTAAAAATATTATGCCTGATAATCCATGATAGCATTTCAAAACCAAAAGGTGCTCTTCTGAAAATTGTTAGTGAATCCTTCAATTGCAACCATAATAAATGAGCATTCAAATGCAACTTACCTCATCATCTTTAACCAGTCCAACCTGAATGGGCTTGACGAGTTTCTGAAGCAGGATGGAGAACACGATAAAGCTGAGTGGGTGATCCATGTGCACGTTAACAAACTCAACAAACTGTGCCAGAGCAACAGACAGCTGAGAGACACCACACTGCACTTGATGTTGTGTCAAAATAGTTTCTGCGGGATTTGAAAACTTCCCGTTCCATTGGTACGGCTCCACCTGGGCAAACAAAGCATTTACTTTAAAGTTGTCCAGATACAAGCAAGAACCATCACAAACCTAATTATACACAAACTATTTCAAAACCTTCACCTTTTCACATCTACATACTTTTACAAGCATTTAAATCTAATTTATTCCAAAAATCTGGTGTTACATTCAAATGAATTTCTTACTAATCTACTTGAAGTTAATTCAGATAAAAAATTGCATTATACATTTTGTGGTAGGTGCAAAGTGTTGGTTGATGTATACTGGTTTTGAAATTCTCTTGCAAAGAACAATGAATAGCAACAGCACTTTAAGAAAATTGGAACCAATAATGATGGCTATCTCAGAAATTGCAGATGCCACAAAAATTAAACATGGCTGCACCGTGGCCGAGTGGTCAGACCACTCGCCTCTCACCTAGACGGCTCAGGTTCGAACCCAAGCGACCGCATGTGAGATTTGTGGTGGACAGGGGTGGGTTTTCTCCGGGTTCTCTGGTTTCCCCCGCCATTTCATTCCACCGGGGCTCCATCTGAATATATCATCAGTGTCATCACCTGCGGTGCCAGAGCAGTAAAAGCAGGCATTCAACACTACAAAAAAAGAATTAAACTTGAGTATATTACAGGGATCTACACTTTTTGTGTAGTATGTTTTTGTCTCTCTCTTTTTGTATTATCTGTTATAGAAAATTATACAAAAGTAATTTTAGAATAAAGAAGACTTCACAGGCTATTCCCAGAAAATTCATGATATACATTTTATTTTTAATGTTATTATATTAAATATATGGCAATTGAATAAAAATCATTAGGTAGCCAGTTTTGAGAAAATCAACAATATTGAACATTTTCCAATTTGAAAAGTAGTTTGAGTTGGGGAAGATTTAATAAGAAAATCTTCATGTTGCATCCTTGGAAGATACTGAATTAATGCCAAGTTTGGTGTTAACTTTGTGTTTCTCATGCATGCTATTCACAGATAACACAGGATCTTTTTCTAAAAATATTTTTTATAACATGTGTTTCTAGTGAAATCCCAATATTGTATTTTTGGGTATAATACATACTTCATCTTATCTACTATAGATGAGAAAGTACTGTTTCTAACCCATTTAAGACTTATAAGGTAGATTAAAGTTGTAATATTTAGTGTGTCATCAAAGTTCAGTCTCTTGCATGACAAATGATAAATGACAATACAAATCATTACACCAGTAATCTTACAGCAATGTATTATAAATTATAATTAGTTTCATACAAATTCCCCAGTACTAGAAAAGCACAACATATTACACATTACTTGGTTCTGCTGCATAAAATAATTGAAGGTATTTAGCTGTACAAAAATTAAATTATTGTAGGTGACTTTTTACTTTCTCTAGCCCCATATGTACAATGTACATAGGGATAGAGAAGGTACTGTAATGCACCCAAAAATTTGATACCATGATTTCACCGGAAATATATGTTTTGGGGTCCCCTGAGTCCGAAAAAAGCATTTTCAAAAAAAAAATCTGTGTGTGTGTCTGTCTGTGGATAGCATACCCCCAAAACAAAAAGACCGTTAAATACCAAACTTGGTATTCAGGTTTAGTAATCTTCCAAGGATGCGACACAAAAATTTTAAAAAAAATGTCCCCACCACAAACTACCCTTTACATGGAAAAAATTTCGAAAAGTTTGATTTTCTTAAAAATGGCTCTAACGATTTTGATTAAAACCCTGTATATTAAAGCTATTTATATCCAAAATAAAATGTATATCTCGAATTTTTTTGGGAATAGCCTCTGAAGACCTCTTTATTCTGGATGAATTTTGCTGAATTTTGCTTAACTGCTAAACCGTAAGAGATAGAAAAAGACATACTACACAAAAAATGTACCTCATCACAAAACACAATTTTTGTCCTTTACGTTTTTGTTGTGGAGGTAACCGTTTTCGAGATATTCCTTGTTATTGGTTTCAATTGTGAAGTACTTAAACTTTTCTCAGACAGGAAGTGTCTGTTCTACTCCTGGCCAAGCAAAGAAGTGATTTGCAATGACAATCGCATAACAATAGCTTTTAAAACATTTGACAATCACTTTAGCATAGTGCATTCCCTTATTCCCTTCTACTTATAAGGAACTAAGTAATAACATTCTGCTAACATTTATCTTGATTAGCATTGTGTACAAAGAAGAATAATATTTTGTAGGAGTTTTGTAGAGCAGCTAGAGAAAGTCATGTGAGTGTAACACATCAGATTTTTTCCTCTTCTACTTACATCACACTACCTCTCCTCATAGGTAATTGTTCATGCCAATAAGTTTGTGAAGAAAATTCCCAGCTAAAGTGATATTTTAATTGTTCCAATTTTGTATATTCACTTAAACGAATAAGTCTGTACATCAGACGATAAAGAATTAACATTATTTATGAAACAAAAGATGATGGATTTACTGCCATGTTAAGCTGATTAACTTCCTTGAATACTGTGCACCTATTTACAGATTCACAAAATTTCCATAAATTTGAACACATGTTAATTCAGTTAGTATTCAGGGTTAACACAAATAATTTACCCAATTTCATTGTCATATAACAAATATGAGGCTTAAATGTGCTATTGAAGCTATACCAGTGAAAAGAGAAATTCACTTAAGTGTTCAACCTACATCTTGATGTGAAAAACACCTTCAAGATACTAGAGGGTTTCAAATATAAATAGTAATTTTTACTTTCTCTCTAAGCACTATGTACATAGTGTATAGAGAAGGGATTGCACTACACTCAAAAATTTGATATCGAGATTTCACCGGAAATATATGTTTTAGGGTCCCCAATATAAAATCCCCACCCCAAACTACCCTTTACATGGAAAAAAATTCGAAAATTTTGATTTTCTTAAAAATGGCTCCAACGATTTTGATTAAAATATCATATATCAAAGATATTTACCTGACGAACAAAATGTATATCTTCAATTTTCTGGGAATGGCCTCTGAAGACTACTTTATTCTGGATGAATTTTACGGA
The DNA here is from genome assembly GCA_030762935.1 of Hymenopus coronatus. Classification (NCBI taxonomy): domain Eukaryota; kingdom Metazoa; phylum Arthropoda; class Insecta; order Mantodea; family Hymenopodidae; genus Hymenopus; species Hymenopus coronatus. The sequence continues at coordinate 12,604,515 of CM060893.1, read as the reverse complement.
ATTGTGCATAACTGCTAAACCGTAAGAGATGGACAAAAACTTACTGCATGAAAATTGTAGAGTACGTTACAACACACCATTTATGTCATACACATTTTTTTCGTGGAGTTGGATCATTTTTAAGATATTCCTGGTTTTTTCGTTTATGCTTTGAAAAACATACTTTTCTCATACAGGAATTTGTTAACTCCTGTCCATACAAACAAAGAAACTTCAGTTACATAACAACCAGCTTTTGGCTATCATTTTAGCTATGGTACTCTCATTTTGCTTCTACTTACAAGGAAGCAAATAACAAGACTATTTCTGCTAATGTTTCTCGATTAGCATGAAGTAAATAGAAGCATAAGCTTTTTAACTACAATTTGTTGCAGAGATGTAGAGAAAGTCATGTGAATGCTACATATCAGATTTTTTTATACCCTTATTGATTAAACATATAAACAAGTGACACCTTCTCTACATAGCCTCCTTTATGCTCTTCACACTTTTATAAACGATTTGACAGCTTTAATATTCCTTGTTTAAAAAAAGTTTGAGGGTGAATCGTCATCCAATTGCACATATATTCCTCAACGTCTTTATTGGCTTCGAATTGTGCCCCTCCAAGTCATTCAATCACAGGCACAAACAAAAAATAGTCCGGGGGCGTAGGGGACAAACCTGAACTGTGGAGCGCGCTCAAGGGTTTCCCAGTGCATGTCCTTCAATCTATCCCTTGTCAAATTAGCATTGCCTTAGAGAACGATGATACCTCTGATGGGCGTACAGCTTCTTTTATTGCAGTGTGCAATAATTTCAAGTATCAATAGTAAGCAGCATTCACATAACTTGATTGTGAAGAAAATCAATGAATAATAGTTCAACCTTAAATTGTGTGGCCAATGGAAACACTTGATTCTGAGACACTGTAGTGTCCCCAAACTGTGCCTTCAAACATTTTATGAGGTACGTCCAGAAAGTAAGTTCTGTTTGGTAATAAAATTAAATTGTGTACAGATACAGAATAATTATTTATTGCACAAAATTCTACAACTCTCAAACTACTTTTCCACATAACTGCCGAAATTTTGCAGGCATTTATCATAGCATGGCACAAGTTTTTGTATACCTTCTTCATAGAAGTTTACTGCCTGTGTCTTCAAAAAGTTGGTACCCAATGTGAGCAAAGTTTACGAAATTTCAGTTTTTTGGTAACAATTTCATGAATTAGTAATCGTGAGCTTTGGGGAAATTCCATAGCGAGAGCACTAATTGTAAACTTGCAGTTTTCCTGGATCTTGTCATCAGTCGCGTGAACCAGTTCTTCTGTAACCAAAGATGGATGCCCACTTCGTTCTTCGAACTTATTTTCTGGACGTACCTCGTATTTCAATACTCATACTTTTCATCATACATGATGATGAAATTGGATAAATCATTTGTGCTAATCCTGTAAATATAATATCCTGAATATAATTTTCAAAAGAGTATACACACACCCAAAGGCCTGAGCTATTAATAAAATGCCACAAATTCCACCTTGTGATGCGACCAAGCCCTCAACTCTACATAAACAAATGATTTGGATACATACTACCAAGGGGCCCAAGTTTCTTTCTTTTGAAAACATTTTCCCATCCGCTTCCTCATCACAACCACACTGATCACATTCATTGTAACCATCATCTGCCTCATCGTCACTTTCTTCCTGCAGTTTCAACAGGAGAACAAATTTTAAAATGACAAATATTTCCCACTTCTTTATGATAGAAAAAGTTGCATTAATTCTAAAAGTGAAAAAATAATATGTAATGAAAAAGGACTGTTCTTAAAGCATTATTAAATTCTATTTAATATAAATAACATAAATATCAGCATTTTATTAAAAATTCTTAGTGCCATTTTTGAGAAAATAAAAAATAGTAAACATTTTTTTTACTTTCTCTACATGTGCTATGAACATAGTGTATAGAGAAGGTATTGTATTGCACCCAAAAATTTGATGCCGAGATTTCACCGGAAATTCATGTTTTGGGATACCCTGAATCCAAAAAAAAAGCATTTTTAGAAAAAGGTTGAGTGTGTGTGCATGGGTGCGTACATATATATATATGTGTGTGGGGGGGTGAGCATAGCTCAAAAATGAAAAGTCAGTTAAATTCCAAACTTTATGTTTAAGTTCAATATTTCCCAAGAATGTGACATGAAGATTTTCAAGAAAATCTCCCCTCTTAATTACCCTTTACATGAAAAAACTTTATTTTCTCAAAAATGGCGCTAACAATTTTGATTAAAATGTCTCATATTTAAGATATTTAATGAACAAATAAAATGTTTATCTTGAATTTTCTGAGAATAGCCTCTAAAGACATCTTTATTCTGGGTGAATTTTTTTGAATTTTGCATATCTAGTAAACCATAAGAGATACACAAAAACTTACTTAATAGAAAATGTAAAGCTCATTAAAACAAACAATTTATGTTAATATACCTTTTGTTCCTGAAGTTGACCATTTGAGATATTTGTTATTGGTTTCACTTTTAAAATACTTACACTTTCTCATACAGAACTTGGTAATTCCTGGCAAAAAAAAAAAAAAAAATTCAATCCCATAGCAACCACATTTTAAAATATGTGACTGTCAGTTTTCCTTATTTTCCTTCTACTTACAAGGAACAAAGTAATAAGACCACTTATGTTCATGTTTATCTAGATTAGCATGAAGAGATAGAAGAATAAGCTTATTAACAATAATTTGTTACAAAGATGTAGAGAAAGTTATGTGAATAGAACAGATCAAATTTATTACTTTCTCTAGCCCCATATGTACAATGTACATAGGGATAGAGAAGGTATTGTAATGCACCCAAAAATTTGATACGAGATTTCACCGGATATTTTGGAGTCCCTTGAGTCCGAAAAAAAGCATTTTTAAAAAAAGGTGTGTGTGTGTGTGTGTGTGTGTGCGTGCGTGCGTGCGTGCGTGCGTGTGTGCGTGTGCGTGTGCGTGTGTGTGTGTGTGTGTGTGAGAGAGAGACTGTTAAATACCAAACTTGGTATTTAAGTTTAGTATCTTCCAAGGATGAGAGACAAAGATTTTAAAAAAAATCCCCACCACCACAAACTACCCTTTACATTGAAAAAATTTCAAAAATTTTGATTTTCTTAAAAATGGCTCTAATGATTTTGATTAAAATCCTGTATATTAAAGCTATTTATGCCGAAATAAAATGTATATCATGAATTTTTTTGGGAATAGTCTCTGAAGACCTCTTTATTCTGGATGAATTTTGCCGAATTTTGCTTAACTGCTAAACCGTAAGAGATAGAAAAACACTTGCTACACAAAAAATGTGCATCACGACAAAACACATAATTTATGTCCTTTCGTTTTTGTTGTGAAGGTAACCATTTCCGAGATATTGGCTTCAATTTTGAAGTACTTAAACTTTTCTCAGACAGGAAGTGTCTGTTTTTCTTCTGTTCTACTCCTGGCCAAGCAAAGAAGTGATTTGCAACGACAATCGCATAACGATAGCTTTTAAAACATTTGACAATCACTTTAGCATAGCGCATTCCCTTATTCTCTTCTACTTATAAGGAACCAAGTAATAAGAGCATTCTGCTAATATTTATCTCGATTAGCATTGTGTACAAAGAAGAAGAATCTTTTGTAGGAGGTTTGTAGAGGAGCTAGAGAAAGTCATGTGAGTGTAACACATCAGAGATTTATCCAGATTTTTCTTTTTGAGCTATGGTGCACTAAGCTGTTCATAAATTTGATGGAAGTATATTAGCTGATATAACCACATAACACTGTTTATGGCTTAAAGTAAGAAAATAGTCCTTCCATAAGAGCTAGGCTGATGAGCTAAACCTTATTGGCTTCATGTCAGGATAGAACAGCTATAAGGACGGGCAGTGATTTGAATTGTAAGTTTATAAATCTAGCCATTGCATACTACATTAAGCATTCAGGTAACATCTATATTCACATGTAATGTTATGATTTCATTATTTCATGTGACCATGTTATTTGAAGGTAATGAATGACAGTGGTTGAATGGCTTGGAGATACTGTTGCGTAAATATTGGTATGATACTGCTGTGAGGTGTCACCTTCATGGTGCAGTGGTTACCCTGTTTACCTCTAATACACAAGGTTTGAGTCCAAACCCGGCGGAGGGTGATGGATTTTTTTTCAGAGGTAAAAATCCTTAGCATGGCTATTTTTGGAAGGGAAGTAAATCCATTGGTCCCACTCCCATGTTTATTTGCATGTAAACGAGCCCTATATCTTGAAAGAGAAGGTCCCTGGGATAAATTCTAGCATTTTCACATCCAGAAGTTATGATTTCCTCTTATCATGCAATTCATGGGCAATAAATTGGTCCCTCATCACGTGATGCATAGCAGTAAAATTGCATGCTAGAGATTTCACTCAAGCAAGAAAACACTGCTAGATGCCCCTATGGTCCAAACAGAAGTTAAGGAATTAACTAATACAGTGATATTTTTTTTAATTCGAAAATATTGGAATTTCCAAAAAATAATTATCAATTTATTGAAGAGTAAAGGCAAGTTTAAATATTATAATGTACTCATTATTGCCAACTTTTACTTTCTCTAGCCCCATATGTACAATGTACATAGGGATAGAAAAGTATTGTATTCCTCCCAAAAATTCGATACCGAGATTTCACCGGAAATACATGTTTTAGGACCCCCTGTATCCAAAAAAAGCATTTTGAGAAAAAGGTATGCATGTGCGTCTGTGTGTCTGTGAACACGATAATTCAAAAATGAAAAGTAGCTAAAATACCAAACTTGGCATTTAAGTTTAGTATCTTCCAGGGATGCAACACGAAGATTTTGAGAAAAATCCCTCCACCCCAAACTACCCTTTACATGGAACTTTTTTCGAAAATTTTGATTTTCCTAAAAATGGCTCCTACGATTTTGATTAAAACATCATATATTAAAGATATTTACCTAAAAAATAAAATATATATTTTGAATTTTCTGGGAATAGCTTCTGAAGACTTGTTTATTCTGGATGAATGTTTCTTAAATTTGGCATAACTAGTAAACCGTAAGAGATAGACAAAAACTTAGTGTACAAAAAATGTAGGTCTTGTTAAAATACACAAGGTATGTCATATACATTTTTCTCGTGGAGCTTAACATTTTCGCGGTATTCATTGTTATTAGTTTCAGTTGTGAAGTACTTATACTTTTCTCAGACGGGAGCGTCCATTTTTCTTTTGTTCTACTCCTGGCCAAGAAAAGAAGCTATTTGCAATGCCAATCGCAAACGACAGCTTTTAAAACATTTGACTATCGGTTTAGCCTAGTGTATTCCCTTATTTTCTTCCTACTTATACGCGACTAAGTAATAAGAACATTGTGCTAATGAGTACCTCGATTAGCAAGGTGCAGAAAGAAGAAGAATTTTATGTATGAAGTTTGTAGAACAGCTAGAGAAAGTCATGTGAGTGTAACACATCAGATTTTTTTATAAGAATGTATGTATCGAATGTGTAGCTCATTTTGCAACTTTAAGCAGGCTATGCATGACATTACATGCTCAAATGTGTAGAAAAGTGATATGTATTTAATGTAGAGGTAAGGAAGAGAGCTATGATTTAGAAGAAAATATAAAATAGTATTTCAAAGAATTAAACTTCACAATGCAATTCATTAATACTTTCAATTATAATCATGAATATTATTTAAATTTTCTATATATTCCCAGTTTCATAGTGTACAAACATTTCCAGCACACAAGACTATAGGGTTTAACTGTCTCTGTTCATTTTTACTTTCTCTATACGTACTATATACATAGTGTATAGAGAAGGTATTGCACTCCACCAAAAAATTCGATACCAAGATTTCACCGGAAATATATGTTTTAGGGTCCCCTTTATCTAAAAAAAGTGTTTTCAGAAAAAGGTCTGTGTGTGTGTGTGTGTGTGTGTGTCCAAGTGCCAGTGTGTCCGAGTGTCTGTGAACAAAAACTCAAAAACGATAAGTCGGTAAAATACCAAACTTGGTATATAAGTTTAGAATCTTCCAGGGATACGATACGAATATTTTGAGAAAAATCCCCCCACCGCAAACTACCCTTTATATAGATTTTTTTTCGAAAATTTTATTTTCTAAAAAATGTCTAACGATTTTCTTTAAAATATCGTGTATTAAAGATATTTACCTGACAAATAAAATGTATATTTTGAATTTTCTGGGAATAGCCTTTGAAGACTGCTTTATTCTGAGTGAATTTTCCGGAATTTTGTATAACTGCTAAACCGTAAGAGATAGACACAAATTTACCACACAAAAATTGTAGAGCACATTAAAACACACAATTTATGTTGTATACACTTTTTTCCTGGAGTTGATCGTTTTTGAGATATTCCTTGTTTTTGTTTTCAGGGTCGAAAATCTTAACTTTTCTCATAGAGGAATTTGTCAACTCATGTCCAAACAAACAAAGGAACTTCAGTGACATAGCTTTTGACTATCACTTTAACCTGTGGTACTCCCTTATTTCCTTTCTACTTACAAGGAAGAAAGTAATAAAGACTAATTTTTCTAGATTAGCATGAAGTAAATAGAAGCATAAGCTTTTTAAGAATAATTTGTTGCAGAGATGTAGAGAAAGTTATGTGAATGGTACGCATCAGATTTTTCAATATTCTTGCCTATTGTACCACAAATGTTCCTCAATTTCTCTATCCATCATTAATTCCTTGCTCCACATGCTCTACTGTCCACTCTCCTCCTTCCCACTCCATTATTCTTTTAGGTGATCTTTCCTATTTCATTCTTTTAGCATCCCATACTATTATTATTTTTTTTTGCTCAAATGATCTCAGGTCCATTGAGCTTAAAGTTACTCGACATTCGTCTTCTCAGAATAAGGGGGGGGGGGGATTTAGAGTTCCTCAAAACATGTATTTCAGGTGTTACATTTTTGGGTGAAATACAGTGTATACATGCTCTAGGGGCTAGAAAAAGTAGTAAACATTGGTAACTAACATTTATGAGTAAGTCTATATATAGAAATGATCTTACTTATTCAGTTTTGCTTTCTAAGAGGAAATATTTGTTTATACTTGCACTTAGTTCACTAGATTTTTTTCATTTGTTTCAACATCCCTCTCATAATTTTACGAGGAATGATCAGAATAATCTAATGTATTTTTTAAGCAATTGTTTTAGTATCTTTACTATGAAACACGCTCATATAATATTTCCATACGGTAGCAAATGATCCTAGTTAATGAAAAATCAGCCGAGAATCGAACCCGGAATCTATGGGCTGAGAAGCTAGACTTGGCATTTGACTATAGCGGCAATTTAGTTATTACTTTCTCTACACATACTATGTACATAGTGTGTAGAGAGGATATTGCATTCCACCCATGAGTTCGATGCCAAGAAAAATTGACCAGTTCTATGTTCAGTGGCTTCCTGGACTAAATGAACCTACAGCATGCTTTCTAATCTAATCTGAAACTAAGGTTAAAAAGTCTGCAGTAAAACGAGTATATTTTATTTTGTACAACCAATACAGCCATTATGTTATTTAACCACATAGTATTCATATTTTTGAGGCACTTGTCACTTTGTAGGCGAGTCTGAATATTCCCTGTCCTTGCATATCTTGAGATTCCAGCTGTAGGGAGAGTGGTCAATGATAACCCAGTGAAACTGCTTCTTTAGCGTGATGGTCTTCTGGGCTGTATGAGGTAATGTGTTGTTGTGAAGGATGATGGCACCTCAAAGAGGAGTCCTGGCTGTTTCCTCCTGATTGCTTTGCACAATCATGTCGTGGTATTGCAGTATCAGCAGTCAATGTATGCCCTCTGTATGGCACCATCCAGGAGAAGTGATGACCACTTACTGCTGGGGGATAGCGTGGATCAATTTTTCGTCATCCAGACAATGTTGTTCTCCTTCCGTGGAAAACCATTGCAAAAGTTACAGACTTGCCTGTACACACTTTTCCTTGATTTTGTGTAACCCAGTGTTGCCAACCAAAAACCATTGAATATCGCTACAGGTTGAGCAAAATACCGCTACAAAAATACACACATTAAATTATCATAAAAATAGTTACAACATATCTTTTCTATGACATTCCAGAATGACCAAGACGATGGATTAATGGTGATTATGGTGATGTTGTTGTAGGTATTTGGGTCAAGTCTATTAGGGGCACAATATAATAAAATAAATTAATAACTATCACTGCAAATAACTGACGGGGGAACTCCACAGGCTGTGTAAAGTAGTTTAAGAACCATTACTGTCGGATGATTCTGTTTGCACTGTAGCACTTCTCGAAACATTGTACATGGATTTCCCAAATTTATTTACATGTTCGTCGGTTATTGGGTATGATATACAATTGTCTTTGTTTTGAAGATCGATTTTTACTCTTAGGCAGTCACTCAGAGTTTGAGGCTTTAGTTTGTTCTCTTTTTTTGAATTTGGTGTCAGCCATCACACTTTCCACATCTTGCTGCTCAAGGTATAGATGAGATTATCATAACTTGTATAAACTTTTTGAAAAGCATCAGCTATCTGTACACTGATTATTTATATGTTTATAAATATTGTCAGGCCAGGCACTTGCATTAAATAAATATTAACATGAGTTATCAACTTATCCTTCACAGGAGAGACTCCTTGAGCCTACTTCCCTCAGCATAGTTTCCTAACATAGGGCATTGGTGTTTACGATAAGCTGTCTGACTTTTTTTAAAATTAGAAAAGTCGCTACATTTTCCCACTTTTTCAATTTTCTACACAATGTCTCCCGAAGACTCAAATTTTGCTACAGTTGGCATCTCTGGTGTAACCCAGCCAGAACAATTTTCCAGTAAGCACTGCAAAATATCTGAACAATATTATGTATGTTTCCAAAAGACATCCCCAGTTCTACTGCCATATGTTGTAACATGATCCTCCTGTTGTCCTGAATCAGTTCCTCCACATGAGCTGTGTTCAAATTTGTAGATGTTGTACTGGGTCGGCCACTGTCATCCCTGTCGGTGATGTTTTCTCTACTGGCCGTAAACTTTTGACACCATTCTGCGACATGCTGACAAAGATATTACATTCTCTCCATAAACCTCTACCAGCTGTCAGTGAAAGTCAACTGCAGTTACATGTTTTGCCCACAGTAGTTAAATAACTGAACATATTTCTTCTTGACATCAGTTTTTCAAACAAGTCACCATTTGTGCTTACCTTGCACCAGCACTGTAGGTGGCAATTGGCTGCCAATTGCATGTATCAGAATTACCACACACTACTAAGTTCACTGTGAAAGACAAAACACCAAGAATATGGGCCTTGTAACCTTAGTTTCTGATCATCCCTCAAATAGGACACTTATGTATTAAATTTCACAGCAGTAATAAGTAGGTAGACCCCTAGCTAATACTGTCACTTACCTTTGAGTTCTCCAGTTCATGAAGCAACATGAGGCGCATAAGATGCCTGTGTTCTTGTGATGCAACTTTTGCATTCTTCTCTGAACTGAATGCAAGATGAACTTTAATATCACCTTGTTTCTTGGACTTTCCTTTCTTTTCCAACTGACACCACAGAGATTGGCCAGAAGCAGGAATATTCTACAAACAAAATTCAAATCCAAAACATTATGCAATCCTAATCAGAGACAAACCACAAATATGGGCCAAAATTGTGTGTTTTATAAGTAGTTGTGAGAACTATCACACAAACTTTGACTAATGAAGTTCTTTCCTTTTTGATCATAAAATAGAAAATTTAATAGAATTAAACTTTATAAAGAATTTGTGCACTTTTAATTAATTTTAAGAAAGAAAAAAAAAAGTAACAATATTATTCATAAAAAGTATTATGTGCTACATACACATGGCTTTCTTTATCCTTCCTCAATAAATTATTACAAAAGTTTATTCTCTTACTTCATGTCAATTCAGATAAACATTTACAGAAATAGTTTTGTGTGTTTCCTTGTAGATACAAGAGGATTAGGGAATACATATACTAAATTGATAGAAAAATGTTTTAAGAGGTGGTTAGTACCTGATGTCTTTAAAATTCTGCTCTATTTGTCTGACTGCAAGAAAAATCTAATATGTTACACTCAACTTGCTTCTACCCCTATTATTTATTTAATAGACGACTTCTTCAACTATCATTATAAAACCTTTATTTTTCTATCTTTATATTATCAAGATAAATGTTTGCAAATTAGATTCATTATATATTTAATTATAGGTATAAAAGGGAAGCAGGAAACTGAAGTGATAATCAAATGTTTAAATGCAGGATACCCTTTGAATAGGGCCATGAGTAACAGCTCAGTGGCAACGAGCTTCAAAAACTGACATAAGTATTGAAGAACTTAAATCAATAACAGAAAAATTTTTCAGATATGGTTATTTGAAATAAATAAAAAAGCATGTTTTAAAGAGAATCACAATTTTTATATGGATGTTTTACTCCTTATAAAAAATTCTTTGTAAGTGAAAGGGATTTCACAAGCTATTGCCTCAAAATTCAAAGTATATGAGTTATTTGTCATCTAAATTTCTTACATCTGGGGTAGTTTAATCACAATTATTAGGCCCATTTTTCAGAAAATAAAGTTTTGAAAAATTCCATGTAAAGGATAGTTTTGGGTGGGGAAATTTTCTCAAAAAATTTATCATATCTTTGGAAGAACTGCACTTATATACAAAATTTGGTATTTAATTAATCTTTTCATTTTTGAGTTATGCTGTTTTCTCTAACAGACACATCACTTTTCTATAAAAAAAAAAAATGTTTTTTTTTGTTGTTGTTTTTTTTTGGAGCCTTAAAACAGATATTTGAAGTGAAAAGTAAACGTGGAAGTTTTTGCCTGGCATAAAATACCTTATCTACCTACTATGTGGTAGAGAGAAACTAAAGAAGAGTTCCTTTTCCAGTTCTTATTAATCACAATAAATGTTTTCTGAAATATTTTCAATACACATTTTACACAGGATACTAGATAAATGTTGCTTGCTATGTGTATACTGAACTTATTGTTTTGAATATTCATGCCCTGATGAGAAACAAAAGAATGAACATAACATTTTAAAAGTGTCTAGTTTGAAATACTCAAGATTTATTGGCACAGAAAAGTACATTTTAAACAGCTGAAGCTAGAGGAAGCCGTGATTTAACAAAATAATGTGATTTGAAAACATCCACATTTTTCTAGAAAATGTTACTATATTCCTTAATGTGTCATAAGTACACAAAACTCATTCAGAATTAAATTCATAGGAAACTTAAATCAAATTTATTTACCATAGGATTTCTTATTACAGAAATATCGGCTGCATCAGTTACAATATTACAGATACAAGTAAGTTATAGACAGGTAAGTATAGAGTCATGAAAGTAAATATATGAGAAACTAAATGTATAAGATATTTCTATTTACAATAAATTACAAATCAAAGCATGGTTTTAGGAGTTCAAAACATAACACAAATGCAAAACAAAATTAAATAACTACACAGTTTCCAGGTATTCATTTACAGAGTAATAACAACCCTGTAATCAATAAGTATATTTCATCCCTCATGTCAAATGATATATTGTAATCAAGAAACATGTTTTATAAAATAAAAACAAACAATGTTCCACATGAAGAATAGTTTAAGAGTGGGGGAGAGTTTCTTGAAAACCTTCATGTTACATTCTTGGAAGGTACTGAATTTAAATACCAACCTGGCATTTATCCAACTATCCTTTTTTTGAGCTATATATGCATTAATACACACAGAGAACTTTTGCTAAACTGCTATTTTCAACATCAGAGGATATCAAAATATACATTTTTGGTGAAATGATACAAATTTTAGGTGGAATGTAATATTTAGTCTACCATCCTCAGATAAATACAAAACTTCACGCTTAAGACAGAAAACAGTTTAAATATGCCAGGAAAAAATATTCAAGAACATTCCCCAACCTCAAATTGTTTCTCAAGATTCATTAACTCACCAGATGACCATGAAATTAAGAAATCTGTGGAATGTTGGAGTACTAAATGGTGTTTCTAAATTTACAGAGAGCTATACATTTAACGCATTCTTTGTTATGTAATTTCACTCTTCAGTGACATTTGGAACTTTACAATCTACAATTAAAAGCGGAAGACTTAATGACAAAAGTGACTTTTACCTTGAGTGGAATATGATGGGATCCAATAAAATCATTGTCATGTTTGCCAGTAGAGGCTGTGATGGCAATCTCCTTTATCAGCTTTCTGAACCCTCTCACTCCCTTCACCTCTCCAATCTTCATCATCTTCTCTCGGACAGTCTCCGCAGGATCAAAGTCCCTGTTTTACATCACAATCAGTATACATTAATACTCACATAAAACAATTTGATACCGACATTTCACCGGAAATATGTTTTAGGGTCCCTTGTATCCCTACAAAGTATTTTCAGAAAAAGGTCCGTATGTGTGTGTCTGTGAACACAATAACTCAAAAACAAAAAGTCGGTAAAATACCAAACTTGGTGTTTAAGTTTAGTATCTTCCAGGGATGCGACACAAAGCTTTTGAGAAAAATCCCCCCACCCCAAACTACCCTTTACATGGAACTTTTTTCAAAAATTTTGATTTTCTAAAAAGCGGCTCTAACGATTTTGATTAAAATATCGTACATTAAAGATATTTACCTGACAAATAAAATGTATATTTTGAATTTTCTGGGAATAGCCTCTGAAGACTACTTTATTCTAGGTCAATTTTACAGAATTTTGCATAACTGCTAAACCGTAAGAGATGGACAAAAACTTACCACACAACAAATGTAGAGCACTTTAAAACACACAATTTATATTGTAAACCTTTTTTCGTGGAGTTGATTGTTTTTGAGATATTCCATGTTTTTGGTTTCAGCTATAAAAAACATACTTTTCTCATACAGGACTTTGTGAACTCATGTCCATACAAAGGAACTTCAGTCACATAGCAACCAGTTTTTGACTATCACTTTAACCTATGGTACTCTCTTATTCCGCTTCTACTAACAAGGGAGCAAGTAATAAGACTATTTCTGCTAATTTTTTCTTAATTAGATGAAGTAAAGAGAATAATTTGTTGCAGTGATGTAGAGAAAGTCATGTGAATGGATCACATCAGATTTTTATTATTTTATAGCCTCCTTCAAATCCTTTGGTCACATCGAGAGCTCTGGCTTTAACAACGGATGGCCTTACTGTTTACTGAATTGTAACTTTGATTTTCTCAGTTTTTAACAACTAAATGTACTCACAATTTGCTCCTCCTTCTGTGGAGGACAGGTAATTATCTGGTTAAAGAAAATCTCCTGCTACAGCCAGGGATCGAACCGATGACCGATTAACTACAGAGCCAGTTATTGAATATTTGATCCAAGAAAATAATATATGTTGATGTAGTTATAAATTCATATTCTGAAACTTTACTTCAAAATTAGCAAACACCACAGCTCCCTCTTTTCTCTGCTCTTCCTACTCCTTTTTAAAAAAAAATGGAAATGGTGTGTTATTTATGGACGCTCTTCAAACTGTTATGGTTCTCAGTGTCCCATTCTAAATTGGGCGTGAAAGTGCTTAATTTTGCTCAGAGGCCTCTCTATCAGGTTTGAAGTTCTTTTACGTGCCATAAATTGACATGGGACCAACAGCTTTACTTCCCTTCCGAAGGAAGCCATGCTAAGGATGCTTACACCTGAAAAAATCCATTGTGCTCCACCGGGTTTGAACCCGCGACCGTGGGTATATGATATTTCTTTCTCGGCTGCACTCTTCCTCCTCCCCCATTAATAAAGATGTTTTTTATTAGTTATTGATATATATTAAACTGTAATTAACAGTTATTCAAGAGAGCTAGTGACCATCATTCTCTTATACTAATGTTATGCACCACATTGTAAAAGTATTTAAGTGAGACTTATTTAAGCCAAATTTCAAAACCTAAAACAATCAGCACATATTAAAACTGTAAGGAAAGACCCCCCTCTAGAGTGCAACTTAAAATGAAACTGTGTCATGGAATATTTCATAAATTTTGATCATTGTATTCTTTATGAAGATAACACAGTATTAACAGTAACTACGAGGTACGTCCAGAAAGTAAGTTCCGTTTGGTAATAAAATTAAATTGTGTACAGATACAGAATAATTATTTATTGCTCAAAATTCTACAACTCTTAAACTACTTTTCCACATAACTGCCGAAATTTTGCAGGCATTTGTCATAGCGTGGCACAAGTTTTTGTATACCTTCTTCACAGAAGTTTGCCGCCTGTACCCAACGTGAGCAAAGTTTACAAAATTTCAGTTTTTCGGTAACAATTTCACGAATTAGTGATCATGAGCTTTGGGGAAATTCCATAGCGAGAGCACTAATTGTAAACTTGCTGTTTTCCTGGAGCTTGTCATCAATCGTGTGAATCAGTTCTTCTGTAACCAAAGATGCACGCCCACTTCGTTCTTCATCGTGCACTTCACTAAGTCCTTCATTGAACTGTTGGACCCATCTTCTCACCATTGAATCACTCATCGCATTTGTCCGTAAACTTCGCAAATTTGCCGATAAATTTCAATTGGTTTCACTTTCCTAGCATTCAGAAAACTGATCACAAATCTGATTTCACAAGCGGCGGGATTTTCAACCAACACCGACATTGTAAACAAGCACAACAAAGCGTATGTGGCTGACAGCGATCTCAAAATGGCGCACTTTTCTTCTCCTTGATACAGAGCGTCTACCGCGCATGTGCGGAACTGCGATCGCAGCGCTGCAGCGGAGATAAATTGAAACGGAACTTACTTTCTGGACGTACTTCATATTATCATGTAAGACTCCATATAGAAATGTTTGAAACACACAAAAATACAAATAAAATCAAACAAAAAAGATGACAATGGAAAGTTCAATCAATATGGACATTGGTGGTGATGATGATGCAGAACAACCACTTATGAACTCGAGAGCATTTGCTGCCTTGTTAGCAGTTGTTTTTGAGTTTGCATACGCTTCAATCCTCCGAGGACAACTGTGTTTTCACTAATCACAGCCTGAAAGCAATCACTATTGTATTCGTAAGGAAATTATAGTAATACACCTTTATAACAAGCCACACAATTTGTGTCATGAACTGTATTTAAAGAAAGTTAATGTGAATTACACCAACTATCAGCAGAATTAGGATGTAAACTTAGGTTGGTGGTGCTGAGACAGCATTAGACGAGTACTGTTTGCATAAAATATGTAGATTTAAGTTAAAGTCAGCACTTACCACATTTCTATGCAGAGCGTGTCCTCTTGAGGGTTGTCCACAGGCCTGCGACAGAAAACACCACAAATTGTATCAAAGTAAACTATTAATTCAGTAAGACAACATGCAAAGTAAAGCATAACATTTACTTACAATGAGAAGTGCTCCTCCCATACTGGAGACAACGTCTGTGGTTTGACAGATGTGTTGTAGCGATGTGACACAGCTGATGTCAGGTACAGTGCGCAGAATGGATCACTCAGTCCTGCATTAAGTGATAGTAAACATTAATGTGTTATACATTTCTCTAGCTGTTCTACAAACTTCTTACAAAAGATTATTCTTCTTTCTACACCTTGCTAATCAAGATAAACCTTAGCAGAATGTTCTTATTACTTAGTCCCTTATAAGTACAAGGGAACTAAGGGAATACGCTATGCTAAACTGATGGTCAAATGTTTTAAGCTATCGTTAAGCGACTGTCAATGCAAATTGCTTCTTTGCATAGCCAGGAGTGGAGCTAAAGAAAAACTGACACTTCCTGTCTGAGAAAAGTATAAGTACTTTACAATTGAAACCAATAACAAGGAATATCTCGGAAATGGTTACCAACAGAAACGTAAAGGTCATGAGTTGTGTGTTTTAACGAAATCTACATTTTTGGTTGTGTCTTACAGTTTAGCAGTTAAGCAAAATTCATCCAGAATAAAGAGGTCTTCAGAGGCTATTCCCAGAAAATTCAAGATATACATTTTATTTGTCATGTAAATATCTTTAATATATGGGACTTTAGTCAAAATCGGTCCAGCCATTTTTGAGAAAATAAAAATTTTCAATGATTTTTCCATGTAAAGGGTAGTTTGTGGTGGGGGAATTTTTTTTAAAATCCTTATGTCACATCCTTGGAAGGTACTAAACCTAAATACAAAGTTTGGTATTTAAGGTATTTTTATTTTTGAGCTATGCTATCCATGACAGATGCATGCACGCACCCACACACACGCCCACGCCCACGCCCACACCCACACAGATATTTTTCTAAAACTCCTTTTTTCGGACTCGGGGGACCCCAAAACATATATTTCTGGTGAAATCTTGACATTGAATTTTTGGCTGGAATACAATACTTCTCTATCCACTATGTACATTTTACATGCAGGCTAGAGAAAGTAAAAACTGTAACTGAAATTCTCCTAGTAGCTGGTGATATCGACAACATAGAGAGAGAGAGAGAGAGAGAGAGAGAGAGAGAGAGAGAGAGAGTGTGTGAGTGAGGGAGTGTGAGTGTGTGAGTGAGGGAGTGTGAGTGTGTGAGTGAGAGAGTGTGAGTGTGTGAGTGAGAGAGTGTGAGTGTGTGAGTGAGAGAGTGAGAGAGTGTGAGTGAGAGAGTGTGAGTGTGTGAGTGAGAGAGTGTGAGTGAGAGAGTGTGAGTGTGTGAGAGAGAGTGTGAGTGTGTGAGAGAGAGAGAGTGTGTGTGTGTGTGTGAGAGAATGTGTGTGTATGAGAGAGTGTGTGTGTGTGAGAGAGAGAGAGAGAGAGAGAGAGAGAGAGAGAGAGTGTGTGAGTGTGTGAGTGAGAGAGAGAGAGTGTGTGAGTGTGTGTGAGAGAGAGAGTGTGTGAGTGTGTGTGAGAGAGAGAGAGAGTGAGAGAGTGTGTGAGAGTGTGAGTGTGTGAGTGAGAGAGTGTGAGTGTGTGAGTGAGAGAGTGTGAGTGTGTGAGTGAGAGAGTGTGAGTGAGAGAGTGTGAGTGTGTGAGTGTGTGTGTGAGAGAGAATGTGTGTGTATGAGAGAGAGAGTGTGTGTGTGTGTGTGAGAGAGAGAGAGTGTGAGTGTATGTGAGAGTGTGTGTGTGTGTATATGTGTGTGTGTATATATATGTGTGTGTGTGTGTGTGTGTGTGAGAGAGAGAGAGCGAGCATGTGACCACACCCCAAAAGGAAGTTTTAATGGAGCACAAAAACAAACATTCTAATGTGTTGCATTCATACGACACTACTCCAAACTGTTCCTCTGAAAACTTATTGTTCTACATCATCTTGTCAATAGAGAGATAAACTTTCATTACGCATTTCATTTTAGGTATAAAAATCTGACAAGTTCCATTCACATGAATTTCTCTAGCTGTTCTGCAAACAAACCAGTTCAAGGAGAAGATTCATGCCATGGAAGAGAGTTTGCACTGCATACTATCATCCACCATGCGTAACCCTGTTATTCTAAAATAAAAAGAGGGACATGACGAGAGGGGAAATGAGGGAAAGGAAAATTGTTATACATATTATTGCCTTGAGCATTTGCTTTCTGGTCTAAGTAAAACCATGACACAAGGTCAGGGTTTCTGGTCCAATGGGAATCAAGCCCAGATCTCCTGAATGCAAGAAGCAGACAATATTCCCTGAACCATCCTGTTTGATAAATTCAAATAAGAGCCACTTTTCAAAAAGAATTAAGATTGGGAAAAATAGCTTGGAGTGAAGTATTATCTTTTGATCTTCATATTGTATATTTGAAAGATATTGAACTCAAAACACCAAAGGGAAATCCATTTGAAATATAACTTATAACTCCATGGCACGACAGCTCACGGGGAACCTTGGCCTACCGCCCGGCCGCTGCGTCCCCCATCTCGTTCCACTACAGACGTCATGGATGGGGTGCAGTATTGGAGGGTGAGAGGGTGAGAGGAGCCCCTCCCGGCCGGTTAATGCGGTCCTCACGACCTGGAGCCGCTACTTCTCCATCAAGTAGCTACTCAATTGGCCCCCCAGGGACCTCACGAGGCTGAGTGCACCCCGGTCCAGGTCTCCCAGCGGGGGAAAAATCCCCACGCCGGTACTGGGGATCGAACCCAGGTCTCCCGCTTGGTAGGCAGCTGCGCTACCACCGCGCCATTTGAGATATATCTGTTATTAATTATTTGAATTGTTCAGTACTTCATCATTTTTTTAAAGTCATATCAATATTCAGTTGTTTCTCGAAGCTGCATGGAGAAAGTGAATTAAAAGATCAGCACATGGTGTGCAGCTCTTAAACATCTAATTATCTGTATTCCCTTTGTATCCATAACAAAATGTGTAATTTAGCAATTTTTTATGATTTATCTCAATTAAAATTAAGTAGATAATAGTTTATATAGTCACTGAACAATAAATAGATGTTAGAGAAAGTCATCATCATATTTAATTTGTTGGGTTTTTGAGTATTTTTTAACATCCATTCAGCACCACAGATGATGAAAAGTATTCATAAAATGATATAGTAATTGGGAAAGGAAATTTGAGAAAAAATGTTCTAGGCCTATGTTTAAAATACCCCACATCAGCCGGTTATGAGGAAAACATGGAAGGGGAAAAACAATATTCTGTAAGGGAGGACAGTTCTGGTAGGAATTGAACCTCAGATCTCCCATTTAAGAGTCTATAGCTTAACAACCTCAGGCTAACCATGTTGGTATATTTTTTCTGCTTACTTTAGAGAAGTGGTAGAAAAAGCCAAAACTTAAAACATGCGTTATGTCAAACACTTACCATTAGCATCCTTTGGTTTCAAATCTTTGGCTTCTATCACTTCAATGTTAAGTAGAATGTTAGGGGCCTGCAACAATTATTGAAATTGAAGAATGTTATATTAGAGATAGATACTTTATTTCACTGCTTAGGGCGTGGCAGCGCTGTCAATGTAATAATACAATGTACAAAACAATTGAGTTAAATAAACAATAATGTGAGTAATACCCTGTTAAAATGCCAATGACATCAAAGTATACTAATATATACATAATGGTAACAGTAATAATAACGCAATATTTTATTTACTATTCTGACTATAAATCATTCCTCTTTAGTCTCTTTTTAAAACTATTTACATTTTGAGGCAAAGTCTCCAGTAAATCTGCAGGTATTTTGTTCCATTCATTTATTGTTCTATTTGCGAAGGAAAATTTACCCATGTCTGTTTTCTGTTCCTTATTTCTTATTTTTTCCGAGTGATCATTCCTCCCACAGTATAATGGCTTTAATAATCGTTTGGATATGTCTTTCCATGCAGGTTCCCACTTATAGGCTCTAAAAATTGCACATAGCCTTGCTCGTCTCCTACGTTTTTCTAGTGTTTCCCAGGTGGTAGCAGTGCTGGTATGATTTTCGAATCGTTTACTTCTGTCTACAAATTTAGCTGCTGTTTTTTTTAACTCTCTCTAGTGCCAGTTTTTGCCCAACCCGATACGGATCCCAGCATGCAGCACTATATTCTAATATTGGTCGAACTAAAGCAATACTGGCAGGAATTTTGTGTGGCTCACCTCTTTAGCTCGGGCGATCTCCAGCAGCTCATTGTGTTTGTCATCGTCCAGCTTGAATGTCTCTTGGAGGTAGCAGAACAGTGGTGCTCTCTCTTCCTCCGCATCACATCCAATTATGTGCAGGATTTCAAACAGGATCTCTGTGTACAGCTCCTCGATCTGACAACACATACGCAAACATTCCTAGCACTTGATTGATTAGAGGTACATCAATAGTGTTTAAATAATGCAAATTTTTATGGAGAGATTTCGGCAATACTTCATAGCTCAAAACCTACTATATTATATACATAAATTTGAAAGAGTTGCATTATTATATGACTCTAAAGCAGCTATTATATCCATAACATCTGATGTAACACCTAATAACTTAAATATGGCAGAATGCCACAAAATCATAAAATAACTAACTACAGGGTAATGAAACAGCTTTAACCTATGGTACTCCCTTATTTCGCTTCTACTAACAAGGAAATAAGTAATAAGAGAGATGTAGAGAAAGTCATGTGAATTGAACACATCAAATTTTTTTAAAATCTAATGAAATGTTTTAATGTTTTTTTTAAGCTGGTTTCTGATTTAATTCTTTTTAGAGTGCTAATTTCACAGTGAACACAAGTTATTACAATCACTGCAGAATCCAACTGGATTAACAGTTTGGGAAAATCTATCAATTCTAAAAAACAAATTCATCTACCCAGAAGAGACACCTCCACAGGCTGTTACCACGAGTTCATCAGTAAATCTCCACTGAAGATGAAACATGTTGAAATATGTTCTAGGTAAATTACTCATTTCAACTAGTGAAGTTAGAGTGTGATGCTGTGTTTTTACTCTTAATTGATTAATTACTCCTCTGTGTATTCCCATTAATGTTTTAATCTAAAATAATATTCCTGGTAATATAAAGAAAGTGTACAGAAGCTATATATTTTACTATTAAGAAGTATAAATAAAATTAAACAATAATAGCATACTTCAGTATATTTTTTCCAACTTGATCAAAACTTGATTAATTTATCAATTTAATTAAAGCAGTTAATCAATTAAAATGTTTGATCTGGTGTTTAATAATGTATCATGTTGTGGCATTTATTATTCCTCAATTTTAACTATTTGGATAAAATAATATTGATACATTTGAAACATAAAGGAAAAGAAACTGTTTAGCCCCTTGTTATGCGCTCTTTTTTACAGGTACTATTTTTGTTAATCACATGTTGGAAATAGGAGTAGAATGTATTATTTTAAATTCAAAATAACTTTATAAAAAGAGCATTAGATATGGAATAATATCAGTCCACATTTACTTTGTGTTCAGTCTTCGTTAAAAATTTATACAAACTTCACCTACCCCACCTAGGTAGTGTAGTGGTAGTGTGTGCGCTTCACATTCAACAGGTCAAGAGTTCAAATCTCGCTTAGGGCGAGTTACCCGTTTAAGGTTTTTTTCAAGGTTTTCCCTTATCCTGAGAACACAAATGTTGAGTAACTAAGTTCCATGGACCCTGAGGTCATTTGAACATCATTTCACCAATTTCATTCATCGTGTGATATGTTAAGCTACAAATAAAAGGGGAAATTTTGTATTGTAAAAGATCTAAAGCCAGTAAAATTCAAATTTTAGTAATAGCAGTTTGCTTAGCCATCTTTAAACAGGTATACCATTGACAGTTTTCAATGTACCTAAATAAATCAGACAAAATGACAGATATAAACCGCACATAGGCCCAATTGCCCATCTACCTCATCAATTATAACTTCCGCATGACGATTGAGAAACGCAAAGATTTGTTGGAATCAGGACAGAAACATGGGAGAGACCACAACACGACTAGGCAGGATAATTCCATAGTTGTTTACCAGTGCCTTACGAGATGGAGTAGAAGGGGCATATCTGGGAAATAGCACGGAAGAATCCTGGTTGGGAAAAAACCTGCACCCCTATACTGCCACCGCACTAGGGGCTGGCCTTCCTTTTAATTTAATAAAGTGTCAGAATTACTGTCATTTTGTAATGTTGGAAGGAATCAACTAAATCAAAATTATCCCCTATGTATTCGATAGTTACACTCAAGCCCTTGCTTAGCTATAAACCCTTTACTGTTCCTAAGACACCCTTGGTGGCCGTGCTCGCGGATGTCACAGCATCTGACTTCTACTCACTGTCATCTTCTGCAGGTAGAGTGAAGTCTGTTTCCTGAGGACATCCTTCTTGACGCCCCGGAACGTGTTCCTCGGCAGGACGGGCATCTTGCTGACTCTGGGCGGCCTGGGGAGAGTCGTGGCGAGGATTCCTCCCTTGAGGGTATCCATGGTCCCAACCCCTTAACGTAAATGTGGACCAAGGTCAGGGATATTTATAGAGTCGCATTGTTGCTGCGAGGATGGCCCATAGCGGACTGAAGTGATGTATCTCGACTTGGCAGGGACCCTTGCCCCTCCCTCTCTCTCTCTCTCTCCCCCCGAGTGTGCGCAACATGAAACAGACGCCAAATTCTATTTCCGAACCGCGAATCTCGAGTGGGCTTGCGGGGGTCGATCCCCGATATAATGACCTACTCACATTCCATCCGACTGCCCCTTTGATGAATTCCTTCTTCTCCTCTTCCTCCAGCTCGACACCGCTGTCCAGGTCGCCGTCCTCGTCCACGGGGGCTGCCTCTGAGCTCTCCTCGACGGGCGTGGTGTCCTCCTCGGTCTGTTCTTGCAGCAACGTGCCGAACTTCTCGAAGAACCCGCCATCTAACTCCTGGATTCTGTAAACAAACCAAACTGTCATCAGATCCTCACCACCTCGTCTCAACCGCCACGCTCGTGGACATGGGTGGCTTTTTAAATAACTAATTACAACCTTTATTCATTTTATTTATTCCCCCTACGAAATAATTCTATACATTCAAAAATACTTCGTGCTGCATCTTTTCATTCCCACTTAGAAGTGTAACATCTCATGCCATTCGTAATAAAGGACCAACAGTCCATCGAAATGGTACTGAAATATTCATGTCCTCCTCCATCGACAATCTTCCAACTGTGGAAGTGCTCTTAAGTCTAAGTACTTTTAAAGGTAATTGAGTAAAAGGCTTCTCTATGTTATTTTTAGTCCAATTGTTACTTAATAAACATATACAAAGGCTAAACAGGGGCAGCGAGTAGTAGGGGCTCTGGCTTCACAACCCAGAGGTCCCGGGTTGGGTTTCCGGCTGAGGCCGGGAAGTTTTCTTTAACCAGAATAATTCTCTATCCCGCACAGAGTTTGGAAGTAAATATGGGAGTGATCGTGAGTGTAAAATAATGACGGAACAAAACCCAAAATTAAGAAAACCATCAGTTGACAGGAATGACACCATCAGTTGTTTCTCACTCAAAATCCAGGATATTACAATATTTAGTTAATGTGGGCTATGCAAATAACACTCGAAAAAAGAACTGATTATTAAATTCACACGACTTTCTCTATTCTCTATCGTTTAGTAATGTGCAAATAAATTATTCTTTGGAAAGTGTATCTTTCAATCTATTCAATTTTAATTGAGAAAAACCTTTGCAAAAATAGCTACATTACACATGTCTATAGTTATGTACCAAGGAAATAGCGACAGTCAAATGTTTAAGAACTCGACGCCTAACATTTTATACTGTTTTCATGCAATTGTGAGGGAATAAACATACTTATGAATATCGAAAGGACTTAATTAAAAATGCCAACCATTAATATCGGATGTCAGGGAATTGCTCATGGAACCAAAAAGAAAAAAAAATGGAATAAATGATATTGTTTACAGAGATCTACATCTGTTGTGTGGTACGTTTTCGTCTATCGCTAAACATTTATCCGTCACACAAGGTTATACAAACATGAAATTATTTCTGAATGAAGACCACTCTGAGAACTATCAAAATATACCTACATTTTATTGGCCTTTTATTTGCTATCTTTAGTATAAGGCATTTTAATCAAAATTGCCGAGTCATTTTTAAAAACTAAGAAACTTCGGAAAATGTTGCTTGTAAATGGGTAGGTTAGATTGGAGAGTTTCTTGAAAATCTTCGTGTTGCATATCTGGAAGTTAGTGAATTTAAATATCAAGTTGGTATTTGACCGACTTTTTTATTTTACTTTCTCTGCTTAGTAAATAGAGAAGGATTTCATTCCACCCAAAAAATCGATACTGGGATTTCGCTGGAAATAGACATTTTAGGGTCCCCTGCATTATAAAGAAAGAAAAAAAAAGTGCGTGGGTAAACGACAGAAAAGTTGGTTAAATATTAAATTTCATAATTAGTTCAGCAGATTCCAAGGATACGACACGTCGATTTTGATAAAAAAAAATCCCCCACTCTAAACTAACCTTTAGATGGAAAATTTTTCCAAATGTTTGGCTTTCTCAAAAATGTCCCAAACGATATTTTTAAAATACCGTATATTAAAAATCAGATGTGTTCCATTCACATGACTTTCTCTATATCCCTGTAAAAAATATTATTAGAAAGTTTATGCTTATTTTACTTCATGATAATCGAGAAAAAATTAGTAAAAATAGTCTTATTACTTGCTTCCTTTTAAGTAGAAGCGAAATAAAGGAGTACCATAGGTTAAAGTGATAGTCGAAAGCTGGTTGCTATGTGACTGAAGTTCCTTTGTTTGTATGGACAGGAATTGACAAATTCATGTATGAGAAAAGTACAAGTTTTTCAAAGCAGAAACCAATAAAAAGGAATGTCCCAAAAACGATCCACTCCACGAAAAAAAAAAATATATATAACATAAATTGTGTGTTTTAATGTACTCTACAGTTTTTGTGTGGTAATTTTTATCCATCTCTTACGGTATAGCAGTTATTAAGAATTCCGTAAAATTCATCAAGAATAAATTATTCTTCAGAGGCTATTCCCAGAAAATTCAAGATATACATTTTATTTGTCGAGTAAATATATTTATAATATGACATTTTAATCAAAATCGTTAGAACAATTTTTGAGAAAATTAAAATTTTCTAAAAAAGTTACATATAAAGGTAGAATGTGGGGGGATTTTCTTGAAAATCTTCGTGTCGCATCCTAGGAAGATACAACTAAATAACAAGTTTGGTTTTTAACGGTCTTTTCATTTTCGTGTTATGCTGCCCACAGACACACACACAGATATGTTTACAATATTTTTTTATTCAGGGGGTCTCAAAAATATGTATTTCCGGTGAAATCTCGGTATCAAATTTTTGGGTGGAGTGCAATACCTTCTCTATACATAATGCACATAGTGCGTGTAGAGAAAGTAAAAATATTTACATTGATATATCTTGAATTTTCTCTTAACAGCTTTGAAAACGTCTTCATTATGGATGATATTTGCATAACTGGTAAATCATAATAGACAAAAACTTGCTAAACAAAGAGTTCATTAATGTACAATTTATACCACACTTTTTTCTGTGAAATTAACCATTTTGGTAACTTTTGCTCAGAGCTTTATCAGGATTGAGGTCTATGACACATTGAACTATCGGTTTTTACTTCTCTTCTGAAGGAAGCCATGCTAAGGATGTTTACACCCGAAACATTCCATAGTCCTCCGCGACCTTGGGAAGCATGTTACCCCCACACCAGGGACGGATTAGAGCCCACAAGTTGGGGCATTTAATTTGATAGGTTAAAAAGGCACTTAAAATACGGAAAATACGCAGTAATATAATTAAAATAGTAATTATTAAAAGTGAAAACATTAATCCCACCCTTTATTAATGAAAATACCTAAGATATTTAATTATTAATTAATTACTTTCTCAATACGTACAATGTACATAGTGTACAGAGAAGATGTTGTAATGCACCCAAAAATTCCATATCGAGATTTCACCTGAAATACATGTTTTGAGAGCCCCTGGATCCAAAAAAGCATTTTCAGAAACATAGCTCAAAAACGAAAAGTTCGTTAAATACCAAACCTGGTATTTAAGTTCAGTATCTTCCAAGCATGCAACATGAAGATTTTAAGGAAACTGCCCCCAATCCAACTACACTGAAAATTTTTCGAAAATTTTGATTTTATCAAATATTGCTCTAACGATTTGGATTAATATATCATATATTAAACGTATTTACATGGCAAATAAAATGTTATATCTGGAATTTTCTGGGAATAGCCTCTAGACACCTTTATTCTGGATGAATTTTATGGAATTTTGCATACTTGGTAAACCGTAAGAGACAGAATAAATTTAGAGCTTCCTAAAACACGCAATTTATGTCACATACATTTTTACTTTCTCCATACGCACTATGTACATAGTGTATAGAGAAGGTATTGCACTCCACCAAAAATTCGATACAGAGATTTCACCGGAAATATATGTTTTAGGGTCCCCAATATCCAAAAAAAGCATTTTCACAAAAAGATCCGCGCGTGTGTGTGTCTGTGAACACGATAACTCAAAAACGAAAAGTCGGTAAAATACCAAACTTGGTATTTAAGTTTAGTATCTTCCAGGGATGCGACACGAAGATTTTGAGAAAAATCCCCACACCCCCAACTACCCTTTACATGGAACTTTTTTCGAAAATTTTGATTTTCTCAAAAATGGCTGTAACGATTTTGATTAAAAGTTCGTATATTTAGCATATTTACCTGGAAAATGAAATGTATATCTTGAATTTTCTGGGAATAGCCTCTGAAGAGTATTTTATTCTGGATGAATTTTATTGAATTTTGAATAACTGCTAAACCGTAAGAGATGAGCAAAAACTTACTACACAAAAAATGTAGAGCACATTAAAACACACAATTTATGTTATATATATTTTTTTTTCGTGGAGTTCGTCGTTTTTGTGATATTCCTTATTTTTGGTTTCTGCTATGAAAAACGTATACTTTTCTCATACAGGAACTTGTCATCTCCTATCCATATAAACAAAGGTACTTCATTGACATAGCAACCAGCTTTTGACTATCACTTTAACCTATGGTTGTCCCTTATTTCGCTTCTACTTACAAGGATGCGAGTAATAAGACTATTTCTGCTAATTTTTTCTGATTAGCATAAAGTAAATAGAAGTATAAGCTTTTTAAGAATTATTTGTTGCAGGGATATGGAGAAAGTCATGTGAATGGTACACATCAGATTTTTTCCCCTAGGATTGGCCGTTTTCGATATATTCCTTGTTACTGGTTTCAGTTTCATACAGGAACTTAACTTCTGGCCACGCAAAGAAGCTGATTTCAGTCCCATAGCAACAACATTTTAAAACATGTGACTATCGGTCTAGCCTAGTGTACACCCTTATTTCCCTTCTACTTATAAGGAACCAAGTAATGAGACTGTTTCTTCTTGTGTTTATCTCGAATAACATTAAGAAGATAGAAGAATAAGCTTATTTATAATAATTTGTTTCAAAGACGCAGAGAAAGTAACGTAAAGCGAACGCATCAGATTTTTTTCAGAGTATCTCAAAGCGTGCATTTGAGGGTGGAAATTTAAGAATTGTGTCCCATTTTGGATCAGGTTAGGTAGAATTCACTTCGGACTATCAGTGCAACAGTGCAGAAGCTTCAGATAGCAACCTCCTGTTAGAATCAGCTAGGAAAATACGCAAAGTAAAGACATTATGTCCTCTGACGTCATGTTTAATGCTAGAGAACTAAGTTTAGTCAACGTGAGCTCTCAGATTCAAGTGGTTCATTTGTGGATCAAGGTTGATGGATTGGTATCATCTAAGACCACTCAGCCCATTCTGATGATTCTTTCATCCTTCCAATAGACATAACCTTACATCAGGTTCTAATTTCCAAGTCTAAAGCGAATAGATTAAACATCATTATATTCATTACATGACTAACTCTACTTCTGTGTAACAGATTATTGTTAATAAGCTTATTCTTCTATTAACTTCAAGCTAATCGAGAAAAAATTAGCAGAAATAGTCTTATTACTAGCTTCCTTGTAAATAGATGCTTAATACGTGAGTATCATAGGTTAAAGTGAAGTCAAAAGCTGGTTGCTATGTGACTGAAGTTCCTTTGTTTGTATGGACACGAGTTGACAAATTCCTGTATGAGAAAAGTACAAGTTTTTCAAAGCTGAAATAAAAAACAAGGAATATCTCAAAAAGATCAACTCGAAAAAAAGTTATATATAATAAATTGTGTGTTTTAATGTGCTCTACATTTTTGTGTGGTAAGTTTTTGTCCATTTCTTACGGTTTAGTAGTTATGCAAAATTCTTCATGCTAATTGAGAAAACATTAGCAGAAATAGTCTTATTACTTCCTTCTTTGTAAGTAGAAGCGAAATAGCGAGTACCATTGCTTAAAGTGATAGTCAAAAGCTGGTTGCTATGTGACTAAGTTCCTTGGTTTGTATGGACAGGAGTTGATAAATTCCTGTATGAGAAGTATATTTTTCAAAGCTGAAAATAAACACAAGGAATATCATAAAAACGATCAACTTCACGAAAAAAATGTATATAACATAAATTGTGTGTTTTAATATGCTCTACATTTTCTGTGTGTTACGTTTTTGTCCATCTCTTACGGTTTAGCAGTTATGCACAAATCCGTAAAATTCATCCAGAATAAATTAGTTTTCAGAGGCTATTCCCAGAAAATTCAAGATATACATTTTATTTGTCAAGTAAATATCTTAAATATACGAGACAAAAATCAAATCATTAGAGCCATTATTAAGAAAATCAAAACTTTCGAAAAAAGTTCCATGTAAAGGAAAGTTGGGTGTGGGGGGGATTTTCTTGAAAATCTTCGTGTCGTATCCTTGGAAGATACCAAACCTACATACCAAGTTTCGTTTTTAACGGAATTTTCGTTTTTGAGCTATGCTGCCCACAGGCACACATACACACACAGACATTTTTCTAAATTTTTTTTTTTTTGGATTCGGTGAAATCTCGGTATCGAATTTTTGGGTGC
This sequence comes from Hymenopus coronatus, assembly GCA_030762935.1. Lineage (NCBI taxonomy): Eukaryota > Metazoa > Arthropoda > Insecta > Mantodea > Hymenopodidae > Hymenopus > Hymenopus coronatus. The sequence goes on along the minus strand of CM060893.1, from coordinate 12,575,992 downwards.
AATACAATATCTTCTCTATGTACAAAGTACGTACAGAGAAAGTATATAGCGTAAGAAAAATTAGATAGAACAACAACTTATCTGAACACTATGTAGAGAAATACGTTTGATTTCAGTTTATAAGTACTGAATGTTAAACAATAAGTGTTGATTTTGGAAACAGTTGAAGTGTAAACTATATCCACATTATGCCATAATCAAACAGCTGAAGGATGACATGCAGATGTCTTGTGTTTTTCCGTGGGTACTTGCTTCCCAACTACGCAAGATGGATTTGCTTGCATCAGCGGAACTTCACAATCGCCACATTAATTGAAATCAGTTAAGCTCGTTGTCTTCTACTTAAGTACCAACAATTACGACACAGCAACCTGTAGGGCTTGGGTTCGAGTCATCCAATCTCACCAAATACTATAGCCATTATTTAAAATAAAATTCCCAATAGCTATTCCTTTCAGTACCATGTACCTAGTAGATAGAGAAGGTATTGCATTCCATCCACAAATTTGACACCGTGGTTTCACTATAAATACACCTTTTGAGGTATCCTGAATAAAAAAGACATTTTTGTGGGTGCGTGTGTATGCCTGTGATTGAATAAGTTTGTGTGTGTGTGTGTGTGAGAGAGACAGAGAGAGAGAGAGAGAGAGAGAGAGAGAGAGAGAGAGAACAGCTTAACTAAAAGTGGGTTAAATAACTACACGAAGATTTTTTCAACAAAATTCTCCCATCCCTAACTACCCTTTACACGGAACACTTTTAGACGTTTTATTTTCTAAAAAATCTGATGTGTTTCACATGACTTTCTCTACATCTCTGCAACAAATTTTAGTTAAAAAGCTTATGCTTCTATTTACTTCATGCTAATCGAGAAACATTACCGGAAATATTCTTATTACTTGCTTCCATGTAAGTAGAAGCGAAATAAGGGAGTAGCATAGGTTAAAGTGATAGTCAAAAGCTGGTTGCTATGTAACTGAGGTATGTTTTTCAAAGCAGAAACGAAAAACCAAAAATATCTTAAAAATGATCAACTCCACAAAATTATGTGTTTTATCGCGAGCTACATTTTCTGTAGAGTAAGTTTTGGTCCATCTCTTACGGTAAAATTCATCCAGGCTAAAGTAGTCTTCAGAAGCTATTCCAAAAAAATTCAAGATATACATTTTATTTGTCAGGTAAATATCTTTTAATGTACGATATTTTAATCAAAATCGTTCGAGCCATTTTTAAGAAAATAAACATTTTTCGAAATTTTTCCATGTAAAGGGTAGTTTGGGGTGGGGGGATTTTCTTGAAAATCTTCGTGTCGCATCCTTGGAAGATACCAAACTTAAATACCAAGTTTGGGCTTTAACGGTCCTTTCGTTTTTGCGCAATGCTGCACGCACGCACACACACACACACACACACACACACACACACACACACACGGAGAATTTTTCTAATTTTTTTTTTATTTGGGGAGTCTCAAAACATGTATTTCCGATGAAATCTCGGTATCGAATTTTTGGCTGCAATAGAATACCTTCTCTATACACTATGTACATAGTTATAGAGAAAGTAAAAATGACTCTGGCGATTATGATTAAAATACTCTATGTCCAAGATATTTTCAGGGAAGATCCTCTGAAATCCTCCTCACGTGCATTACTTTTGCATAACTGGCACACCGCAAGAGATCGCAACATCTTATTACACAATTGTTAAAACATGCAATTTATTTCCAGTGCTTTTTGAGCATTTCTTGTTATTGGTTTAAACTTTCTAATACTTATACGAACTCGAATCACATGAAAAGTCTTCATTCACACTTTTTTTCATCCTTATCAAAGAGAACGAAATTTCAATACCACCACATAGAGACGGGCTCTTAAAAAATTTGACTACCACCTTAGCCTAGCGTATTCCCTTATTTGTTTCAATTTTCAACTACCTACACTTGTCTCAGGCGGAGAGTCAACTTTCGTTTCACCTGTTTTCTTCCCGGGAATGCAAAAGAGAACCGAATTTCAATTGTTTCACACATAGCGATTAGTGTTTTTTTTTTTTTTTTTTTTTTTTTTAACGTCCTTTAACCTAGTTAGTCATATCGGACGATGAATGAAATTAGTGAAATGATGCTCAAATGATCTCGAGGTCCATGGAGCTTAAAGTTACTCGACATTCGTCTTCTCAGGATAAGGGAAAAAACCCCGAAAAATTCTTAACCGAGTAACTCACCCTAAGTGAGATTCGAACTCGTGACCTGTTGAATGTGAAGCTTGTCCTAGTGTACTACCTTATTTCCCTTCTTCTTACAAGGAAACAGGTAATAAAGACTATTTCTGCTAATGTTTACCTCGATTAGCTGAAGTAGATAAGAGTATTTTTGCAAGGAAAGTTTGTGTGTGGAACACATCAGATTTGCTTATAAAAAGAAAGGTAACTAAGGGAGGATTTTATTTAAACATTTCGAGGCCCATTTTGGGAATATGTTTAATTTTAAATACTAAGTGAATTGATATTTCGACAACTTGGATTTTGAGTTAACGTTATTTACACACATTCTCTCACACACACAACCATTCTCGCTAACAGATTTTAAAGGATTTGGGGGGGGGGGTTAAGAGAATTCCAAAAACATGTCTTTATATTCAGTGTTTACTGAAATAAATTTTTACTTTCTCTACATGTACTATGTACATAGTGTATAGAGAAGGTATTGTATTGCACCCAAAAATTCGATACCGAGATTTCTCCGGAAATACATGTTTTGGGTCCCCCTGAATCCAAAAAAAAAGAATTTTCGGAAAAAGGTCCCTATGTGTGAGCGTTTGTGTGGACAGCATAGCTCAAAAACGAAAGGACTGTTAAATACCAAACTAGGTATTTAAGTTTGGTGTCTTCCAAGGATGCGACACGAAGATTTTCAAGAAGATCCCCCCACCCCGAACTACCCTTTACGTGGAAATTTTTATTTTCTTAAAAACGGCTCTAACGATTTTGATTAAAAGATCGCATATTAAAGATATTTACCTGATAAATAAAACGTACATCTTGAATTTTCTGGGAATAGCCTTTGAAGACTACTTTATTCTGGATCAATTTTACGCATTGTTAATGATAATATCGGCACAATAAGCTAATAGAAACTCGAAACAAACATCATAGACAATAATGCGTTTAGCTGCCTGTTGCGTTTTGTTATACCACGGTTTATGTCACGTCCCACGGTAACGGGATCCTATGTCTGTCTCCTGGTTCTGAGCTACCTCCCCACCGATTTTCAGACAAATTGGTTCAGCCGTGTTTGAGTTATAAATAGTATAACTAACAAGACTTTTTTTTTTGTACTTTCTCTATACGTGCTATGTATATAGTGTGTAGAGAAGGTATTGCACTCCACCAAAAAATTCGATACCGAGATTTCACCGGAAATATGTTTTAGGTTCCCTTGTATCCAAAAAAAAGTTTGTTCAGAAAAAGGTCCGTGTGTGTGTGTGTGTGTCCGTGTGTCTACGAACACGATAACTCAAAAACTAAAAGACTGTAAACTACCAAACTTGGTATTTAAGTTTACTATCTTCCAGGGATGCGATACGAAGCTTTTGAAAAAAAAATCACCCCACCCCACACTACCCTTTACATAGAACTTTTTTCGAAAATTTTGATTTTCTAAAAAATGGCTCTAACGATTTTGATTAAAATATCGTATATTAAAGATATTTACGTGACAAATAAAATGTATATTTTGAATTTTCTGGGAATAGCTTCTGAAGAGTACTTTATTCTGGGTCAATTTTAGGGTATTTTGCATAACTGCTAAACCATAAGAGATGGACAAAAACTTGCCACACAACAAATGTAGAGCACTTTAAAACACACAGTTTATGTTATATCCATTTTTATCGTGGAGTTCGTCGTTTTGGAGCCATTCCTTATTTTTGGTTTCTGCTATGAAAAACTAATACCTTTCTCATACTGGAATTTGACAACTGCTGTCCATACAAACAAAGGAACTTCAGTGACATAGCAACCAGCTATTGATTATCACTTTAACCTATGGTACTCTCTTATTTCGCTTGTACTTACAAGGAAGCAAGTAATAAAGCTATTTCAGCAAATTTTTTACTGATTAGCATGAAATAAATAGAAGTATAAGCTTTTTAAGAATAATTTATTGCAGAGATATAGAGAAAGTCATGTGAATGTAACACATCCGATTTTTATGTGTAGATTAAGAATCCTAAATGTATAAAGCTTTATTTAAAAAGTCTTGAGTTTATATGTGAATCCAAGTAAATTATTTGTATAATGTGTGTCATGTGACGGTACCTACCTGGGGTATTATATTAAACTGATGCAAATGTTTGCAGCTGAAACCGAGACGGGCTGAACCCGTGACTTATGCTTGAAACAATGCAATTGCGATGAATAAAACATAGAGCACTAGTTTGACGAGATGGTCTGACCTTGGCGTTCTTCAGCAATATGAGTGCATCATGACCTTGGTTTACACATCGAAACGTGCGCCTCTCGTACCTCAGCTGTTTCATTAGAGTATATCTTATTAGCAAAAGTTGTATTAGCATTCATTGTTCCCTGCTATATACCTCACCACTAACATGTTGCTACTTTTGTGAACATTCCAAAACCCAAACTACTCTACTGAACATGTTATCCCTTCTTACACAATTATGTTGGTACAAAAAAAAGTGGGGTTGCAAAAGTTTACTACATTATTTCCTTTATTCATCGTCCGATATAATCTAAGGATGGTAAAATATACACGTACAACACAATAGAGAAGAGAAATGTAAAAAATCTGATGTGTTCCACACGCATGACTTTCTTTCTCTACGCGTCTGCAACAAATTATTATTAAAAAGCTTATGTTTCTATTTATTTCATGCTAATCAAGAAACAATTAGCAGAAATAGTCTTATTACTTGCTTCCTTGTAAGTAGAAGCGAAATAAGGGAGTGCCATAGGTTAAAGTGATAGTCAAAAGCTGGTTGCTATGTGACTGAAGCTCCTTTGTTTGTATAGAAAGGAGTTGACAAATTCCAGTGTGAGAAAAGTTTATGTTCTTCAAAGCTGACACCACAGTTATCTCAAAAACGATCAACTCCACGAAACAAATTTATATTACATAAATTGTGTGTTTTAACGTACTCAACTTTTTTTGTGTGGTTAGCTTTTGTCCATCTCTTACGGTTTAGTAGTTACACAAAATTCCTTAAAATTCAACCAGAATAAAGTGGTCTTCAGAGGCTATTCCCAGAAAATTCAAGATATACATTTTATTTGGTAGGTAAATATCTTAAATATAAGAGATTTTAATCAAAATCATTAGAGCCATTTTTAAGAAAATCAAAATTTTCGAAATTTTTTCCATGTAAAGAGTAGTTTGGGGTGGGGGGATTTTCTTGAAAATCTTCGTGTCGCATCCTTGGGCTTTAATGGCCTTTTCGTTTTTGAGTTATGCTTCCCACAGACACACACACCCATACACACAGGCAGACAGAGACACACACGGACATTTTCTAAAAATGCTTTTTTTGGATTCGGGGGTCTCAAAACATATATTTCCGGTGAAATCTCGGTATCGAATTTTTGGGTACAATACCTTCTCTATACACTATGTATATAGTACGTATAGAGAAAGTAAAAATGCGATATATTCATACAATTTCCTCTACCAAAGACGAAAAAACATATATACGTTTAATTTTTTTTTACTTTCTCTACGCGTACTATGTACATAGTGTATAGAGAAGGCATTGCACTCCACCAAAAAATTCGATACCGAGATTTCACAGGAAATATATGTTTTAAGGTGCCCTGTATCCAAAAAAAGGTATTTTCAGAAAAACGTCCGTGTGTGTGTGTGTCTGTGAACACGATAATTCAAAATCGAAAAGTCGGTGAAATACCAAACTTGGTATTTAAGTTTAGTATCTTCCAGGGACGCGACACAAAGATTTTGAGAAAAATCCCCCCACCCCAAACTACCCTTTACATGAAACTTTTTTCGAAAATTTTGATTTTCTATAAAATGGCTCTAACGATTTTGATTAAAATATCGTATATTAAAGTTATTTACCTGACAAATAAAATGTTTATTCTGAATTTTCTGAGAATAGCCTCTGAAGACTACTTTATTCTGGATGAATTTTTCATAACTACTAAACCCTAAGAGATGGACAAAAACGTAACCCTTAAAAATGTAAAGCACGTTAAAACACACAATTTATGTCATATACATTTTTTCGTGGAGTTGATCGTTTTTGAGATATTCCTTTTTCTTGGTTTCAGCTTTGAAATGCTTATACTTTTCTCATACAGGAATTTGTCAACTTCTGTCAATACAAACAAAGGAACATCAGTCACATAGCAACCAGCTTTTGGCTTTCACTTTAACCTATGGTACTCCCTTATTTCGCTTCTACTTACAATAAAGCAAGAAATAAGATTATTTCTGCTAATTTTTCTCGATTAGCATGAAATAAATAAAAGACAAGCTTATTAACAATAATAATTTCCGGTGAAATCTCGGTATCGAATTTTTGGGTGGAATACAATACCTTCTCTATACACTATGTACATAGTACGTGTAGTGAAAGTCAAAATTCATCCAGAATAAAGAGCCCTTCAGAAGGTATTCCGAGAAAATTCAAGATATGCGAGGGCCATCCAAAAAGTGCCGAACGATTTGGCAGAACTAATCAACACAAAACTTTATATACCTAGTTACAATATCTCTCAATGTGACCGTCATTGCTAGCAAGATGGCTACTGGTTTTTCAATGCAGATGTTATAACTCTTCCACGGCTAAAAACCTGAGCCAACTGCCACTTTATGGTCTTCATCGGCTGAGAAATTTTTCCACCCAAAAAATCATGTCCAGTGTCCAAAGTGTAACCCTGAATTCTTTCATCAATATTTACTTTCAATTCCTCCATAACGGTTGATGAATTTCCACTCCGGTCTCTGCCATGCACAAATTACCTTAAGAAATAGATCGAGATAGTGTAACTTGGTAAATAAAGTTTTATGTTGGTATCTTTCGTATTTAGTTAGCTATGCCAAAGCGTTTTTTACTGTCTCGTTGGCCTTATTATGTAAATATCTTATATATTAGAGATTTTAATAATGATTAAAATTTAACCAATTTCCGTTTAATAATAATTCTTACTATGTTATTTTGACAACATTTCCTTGTTTAATGTGAAATTTGTGTACTTCTTTAAGAAAATTAAGAGGAACTATTTTTATAGAGAAAATCAGTAAATCGTTCAGCAACCAATCAGAACTATTGCAACCTGTGAACTACGGCTGGACAGATGATAGTGTAACTTGGTAAATAAAGTTTTATGTTGGTATCTTTCGTATTTATTTTAGCTATGCCAAAGCTTTTTTTACTTTCTCGTTGGCCTTATTGCATTTTATTTGTCATGTAAATATTTTAACATATAAGAGATTTTAATCAAAATCGTTAGAAACTCACAATTTTCCTAATTTGTTCCATGTAAAGGGTAGTTGGGGGTGGGGGATTTTCTTGAAAATCTTCGTGTTGCATCCTTGGGAGATACAGAACTTACATATTAAGTTTGGTATTTAACAGTCATTTCGTTTTTGAGCTATGCTGCCGTGCGCGCGCGGGTGCAATACAATAGCCGGAGTTTGGTCATCTTCGATATAATTTCCTGCAGAATATATTCGAAAGCATTGCTCTGGGAAGAAAGGCAAAAGGGAAACCACGCAAGATCATACAAGAAATGATGCCAAGGTTATGCAGATATGAAAAGAATTGCAGAGAGAAGAGATTTATGGCTACAGCGATAACATTTTTAAAAATCATATTAAATATGTTATATTTTAATCAAAATATTGAGACAGAAAATAACGGTTCCCCTCATGTAAACGGAACTTGGTGTTGTAGGCATTTTCTTAAAAATCTTCGCGTCGCATCCTGTCTTTCTGTGAAACATCTAACTTTTGAAATTCAATACTTGTACATTCGAGTAGGCAGTGGAAAAGTAACAAACTAAGTTACCATAGATATCAGTTCATACAGCCAATAGTAAAAATATGTAATTAAAATGGATGATAAGAGTTGTGGTATATACGGAATATGCTTGGCTGCATAACGAGGATATCATATGAACATCACAAGAGAAACACAACAATGCAGTGAAGTTTAAACTGTAGAAGTGGGAGAGATACAAAACAGCATTGTTGCCGTTTCTGGTCTTGTGCAGTGAAGGAATACAGTTTTGGACCTCTATCATTACATGCAGCAAAATGAATACCGACCTTGCCTCTTTACCGGGAAGCAGCTTGTCTCAACATGAGTCACATTACATCTTGTGTAATTTCTAAAAGCATATTTAGTCTTCAATAAATAAACACACACATCTTTTTCAATGTTAAGGAAAGATTGGCGGTTCCTAGGGTTAATGGTTATGTGCATGGTTTATAACATGTTCATTTTAAAGAATTACAACAAAAATATACTTATTTCTTTATGTAAACGATGTGACCAAGGGAACGATAGTTAATACATGAGAAATATATTTGATTTTCACAGTTATCTTGCATCATTGTCTCCATAACCGGGTGCATTCCCTTAGTATTGAATGGGGAACAAAAATAGAGCAGTAGGTATACTACGGCCATGTGGTAGCAAATAATAAGTACGCATTTTAGGTGTTCGTCGCCAGGAAAGCTTCTTTATTTTAAAGGATAGGAGTAAGGAAAGGACAGTTAATACATAAATATGTATTTGAATTTCACTGCTGCGTTGTGTCATCTCGATAAACTGTTGCGTTACCTTAACATTGCTATCTAACGGCAAATAAATAAGTACTTACTCTAGGCGCCAGGAAAGCTTCTATGCTGCTTTATTTAAAACAATAGGAGTAAGGAAAGGACAGTTAATATATGAAAATGTATTTGAATTTCACTGCTGCATTGCGTCATTGTGTCGATAAACTGGTGCGCTACGTTAACATTGAATGGGGAGGGAAAATATAGCACTACTACGACAATTTGCAATAAATAACCGTGATACCAGTGCCGTCTGGTGGCTATTAAGCGAAATACATTCGCTTCGCACGGTTTTTATTCATATTATGAGATTTTAAATACTTTCCCGTACTATTTTTAAACATTTTATTTTCCACAAACCTTGTCGTGACAATAACGAACACAACAAAAAAAGAATTGTTCAATTTGATGCAGTCGTTCGAAAGTGATACGCGTACATACATTTCAGCGATTCTTTATTGATATATATTGATCTTTTTAAATGTTAAGGAAAGGTTGGCGGTTCGTAGAAGAAAATACCAACAAATAAATGTTAAGGTAACCGATCAATGCAGATTTACACTGCACAAAAAAAGTTTCTCACTTTCTCTACTACATACATAAAATAGGTAGTTTTCGGGCGATGAATGGAATGGGTGAAATGTTGCTCAAACGATCCTAGGGTCCATAAGAGGTTTGACAACATTAATCTTCACAGCTTAAGGGAAAATCCCCCCAAAATAGCATATCAGGGTAACTCGTCCTGACCGAGATTCGAAATCGGGACATCTTGAATGTGAGGCAGGCACACCAAACACACAGAGGTTGGTAAAGGATGTATTGTATACCGTCCAAAAAGTCCCACTTGGACATTCAGCGTTTTGAAGTCCCCTAAATTCATAACAGCATTTTACAAAAATCCGCGTTTCAAAACGAAATGTAGGATGAATACTAAACTTTATTTGTTTGTTAACGACCGCAGCTGGTGTGTCGGAATTTTGTCCCGCATGGGTTACTTTATATGCAAGTATATCTACTGACATGGGGCATACTTAAAAACCATCAGCCTATGCCAGGCTTGAAGCCACGACCTTGAAATCAAAAGGCCAGCGCCTTAACCGAGCTGCCCAGACCGATATTTGGCAACTAGGTTTAGCATCTTTCAAGGATGCGACACGGAGATTTTATAACAGTAAACACACTTTATTTATATTTTATCAAATTTTCTAACGATTAGTACCTTATAAGTATAAATTAGACAACAGAGGGGGACACCTACATAGATCTATTGTGACTAATACCCCCAGTAGCTAAGAATGAAATGAAGGTACCACAGAAGCTACAGGCCACAGAGACGCGCGGAAGTCCCTAAAATTTTCATATTCTAAGACACGTTCCACTGCTGGAGCTGCCCAGAGAAAGCGATCAACGACGGTTCGATTAGGCAGTCCCCTAGTGTACACGGAGAGTACTTTCCCTTTGAGCATGCATCCGCGTTATTTACGCCATGAACCTGAAAGAGAGAGAGAAACGGAATGAAAAAAAGGAAGTCGTGGTAGACGAAAAACCACCCCAGCAGCTGTCTCAACACCCATAGCTCAGAGGGGATCGAACCCGCGGCCTCCCGAATGCGTGTCACCTCCCTCTTTATTAATATATTAAAAATAATGTAGCTCTAAGATACCTGCATGGCTATTAAAATTTATATCTTAAATACCGAATTGCTGTGAATTCTCTCCATCCGGAACTTTCTAAGAGCTGTTGAACGGTAAAGGTCACTAAAAATGCATATTATTAAAACACACACTTTATGTGGCATTAACCATTTCCAAGATATTCGTTATTGGTTTGAATTTGCAAATACTTTAGAGATTTTAATGTCTCTAGCACGTATGCACAATGTACATAATTGGCAGAGAAGACATTGCACTCCACACATAAATTTGAGATTTCAACGGAAACACACGTTTTAGGGTCCCATGTATAACAAAAAAACTTTGTAATATGATCAACTTAGTATTTAAGTTTGGATTTCAAGCATGCGACACAAAGATTTCGAGGAAAATGCCACACCCCAAACTTTCCTTTACAGTTTACATGGGAAAAAATCGAAATTTTTTATTTTCTCAAAATGTAAAAAAAATTGACTATCGCTTTAGCCTAGTGTATCCCCTTAGTTCCCTTCTACTTCTAAGGAATCAAATAGTAATATTTCTGCTAATGTTTATTTTGATAAGCACTAACCAGATTGAAGAATACTCTTTAGCAAGAATTATTTGTTTGCAGACTAGGTAGAGAAAGTCATGTGAATGGAGAACATCATATACTGTATAAGGAAACATGGCAATTTATTTACCACAATTCGTAGAATTTTGTGAATAGTCGTTCAGTATCAGTCATCGTTAAAGAACTGTCATATGTGTGATGTAACGTGATTCTGCGAGGAAGTACCGTGACGTCACTACATAGCAACGACATGCACTTGAACTTGGGTGTTTTAGCAGTTCAAATAAATCTCAAGACAAAAGAAAGGGGATCAGCGTCTTATGCTCTCCTAACTTCACACAGTGAACAGGTGTTCCAAACCATGAAAAGAAAAGAGGTGTAAATCTTGTAGGAGTCGAACCTACGCCTTTCTCAGTCCCGCAGGTGCTTGGTGAGTCAGGTTCATGACGTTTCGTTTCTCATTGTTCTAATCTCGTGCTCACTTTACCGTGAAATAAAGAGCAGTAGAATTACTTCCAACGCATATACCTCTGCTGCAGTTGTCTTTTATGTTACACATGACTTTCTCTACCCATTATCGTTTATTATCTCTGCACGTACTATATACACAGTGTACAGAGAATGTGTTGTATTTCGCTTAAAAATTCGATGTTTTAGAAAATGGTTCTTGTCTGTAGGCAACATAGCTAAAAAACCTGATGTGTACCATTCACATGACTTTCTCTATCTCTCAGCAATAAACTACTCTTAAAAAGCTTATACTTCTATTTACTTCATGCTAATCAGAAAAAATTAGCAGAAATAGTCTTATTACCTGCTTCCTTGCGAAATAAAAGAGTACCACACGTTAAAATGATAGTCAAAAGCTGGTTGCTATGTCACTGAAGTTCCTTTGTGTGTATGGACAGCAATTGACAAATTCCTGTATAGGAAAAGCTTTTCAAGCAGAAACCAAAAATAAGGAATGTCTCAAAAACGATGAACTCCACGAAAAAAATGCATATAACATAAATTGTGTGTTTCAATGTCCTCTACATTTTTCATGCAGTAAGTTTTTGTCCATCTAGTATGGTTTAGCAGCTATTCAAAATTTCGTAAAATTCATCCAGAATAAAGTACACTTCAGAGGCTATTCCCAGAAAATTCAAAATATACATTTTATTTGCCAAGTAAATATCTTTAATATACGAAATTTTAATCAAAATCGTTAAGAGCCATTTTTGAGAAAATCAAAAATTTCGAAAAAAGTTCCATGTAAAGGGTAGTTGGGGGTAGAGGATTTTGCTCAAAATCTTCGTGTCGCTGAACCTAAATACCAAGTTAGTGCGTGTAGAGAAAGTAAAAATGAAAACACGTTAAATACCAATATTGATACAAGATGTTCGTAAAGTTTCCGCACTCCAGACTTTAATACTTTCTTTCTCCAACTGATTTGATTTGCATATTTATTGCACATATCTTTACATACATGAAATCAATTTTAGCCCAATTTTTAAGAATTTCTCAATCTCTGAGAACAAAAAGAACACTGGTATGTCAGTAAACCATTTGCGCACCTTGCTGTCGCGACGTTCCAGTTTTCAGAACTGCTGAAAAGTTTCTTCCATAACACAAGGCTACCTGCTCCACAGTAAGCTTCATGCCAATGATTCACAGCTAGTACTGAAAATAACCACCATTTTTACTTTCTCAATACGCACTATGTACATAGTGTATAGAGAAAGTTTTGCACTCCACCAAAAAATTCGACCGAGATTTCACAGGAAATATATGTTTTAGGGTCCCCAATATCCAAAAAAAGCATTTTCACAAAAAGGTCCATGTGTCTGTGTGTGAACACGATAACTCAAAAACGAAAAGTCGGTAAAGTACCAAACTTGGTATTTAAGTTTAGTATCTTCCAGGGATGCGACACGAAGATTTTCAGAAAAATCCCCCCACCCCCAACTACCCTTTACATGGAACTTTTTTCGAAAATTTTGATTTTCTCAAAAATGGCTCTAACGATTTGGATTAAAATTTCGTATATTAAACATATTTACCTGAAAAATAAAATGCTTATCTTGAATTTTCTGGGAATAGCCTCTGAAGAGTAGTTTATTCTGAATGAATATTACTAAATTTTGAATAACTCCTAAACCGTAAGAGATGGACAAAAACTTACTACACAAAAAATGTAGAGCACATTAAAACACACAATCTATGTTATATACTTTTTTTCGTGGAGTTCGACGTTTTTGTGACATTCCTTATTTTTGGTTTCTGCTATGAAAAACGTATACTTTTCTCATACTGGAACTTGTCAACTCCTATCCATATAAACGAATGAACTTCATTGACATAGCAACCAGCTTTTGACTATCACTTTAACCTACAGTTGTCCCTTATTTCGCTTCTACTTACAAGGAAGCGAGTAATTAGACTATTTCTGCTATTTTTTTTTTTTCTGATTAGCATAAAGTAAATAGAAGTATAAGCTTTTTAAGAACAATTTGTTGCAGGGATATGGAGAAAGTCATGTGAATGGTACACATCAGATTTTTGTAAACACAATTCCACACCTCGGTGCATGTTCCGCGACACCTTTTTACTTTGTACATATGTATAGAGAAGGTATTGCACTCCACCAAAAAATTCCATACCGAGCTTTCACCGGAAATATATGTTTTAGGATCCCCTTTATCGAAAAAAAGCATTTTCGGAAAAAGACCCGTGTGTCTGTGAACACGATAACTCAAAAATGAAAAGTCGGTAAAATACCAAACATGGTATTTAAGTTTAGTATCTTCCAGGAATGCGACACGAAGATTTTGAGAAAAATCCCCCCACGCCAAACTACCCTTTACATGAAACTTTTTTCGAAAATTTTGATTTTCTAAAAAATAGCTCTAACGATTTTGATTAAAATGTCGTATAAAATGTATATTTTGAATTTTCTGGGAATAGCCTTTGAAGACTACTTTATTCTGGATGAATTTTACGGAATTTTGCATAACTGCTAAACCTTAAGAAATAGACAAAAACTTACCACACAAAAAATGTAGAGCACGTTAAAACATACAATTTATGTAATATACATTTTTTTTGTGGAGTTGATCGTTTTTGAGATATTCCTTGTTTTTGGTTTCAGCTTTGAAAAACTTGTACTTTTCTCATACAGGAATTTGTCAACTCGTGTCCAAACAAACAAAGAAACCTCAGTCACCTAGTTAGCAGCTTTTGACTTCACTTTAATCTATGATACTCCTATATTTTGCTTCTACTTACAAGAAAGCAAGTAACACTATTTCTGCTAATTTTTTCTCGATTAGCATGAAGTAAATAGAAGAATAAGCTTATTAAGAATCATTTTTTACAGAGAAGTAGAGAAAGTTAGGTGAGTGGAACGCATAAGATTTGTTGTATTCCATCCGAAATGTAAAACAAGTGAAATAGCAGCTATAAATATACAGATCTGGCTGTGTTTGCGGGCAGATGCACACGGCGCCAGATTGCAGCTAACTTCAGTTGCGAATGGATAAAATCAGATATCAATTGGATATTTTGGGAAAAGTGGACTGTATCAATATCATCGTCATTGATCGAGGTCACACCTACCTACTGCATGTTCGTGGGACGTGCAGAATGAATATTATAAGAGTGGGACAAAAGAAAATCGAAACAAATGAAAACCTGCCAAGAAAGTGTCAAGTTAGCGTAATGGAATATGGAGAAAACAATTCTAACATTAATAATTTACATTCACATGACTTTCTCTATATAGCTGTAACAAATTATTGTTAAAAAGCTTACTCTTCTATCCTTTATGATAATCCAGATAAATCTTTAAAAAGCTGGTTGCCATGTGGTTGAAATCTTTTCTATGCACGGATAGGACTTTACAACTTCCCGTGTGAGAAAAGTTTTAAGCATTTTAAATCTGAAACAAATAACAAGAAATACCTCAGAAATTGTTGATTTCGCGAAAAAACATATATGATATAACTTGTGTGTTTTAACGTGATCTACATTTATTGTTAGTAAGTGTATCTATGGGTTTACCAGTTATGCAAAAATCACAAAAATTCATCCAGAGTAAGGATGTCTTCAGAGGCTATTCCCAGAAAATTCAAGAGGTACATTTTATTTGTCATGTAAATATCTTAAACATAAGAGATTTTAATCAAAATCGTGTAAATTTTATCCATATAAACGATAGTTTGGGGTGTGAGAACTTTTTTTTTCAAAATTTTCGTGTCGCATCCTTGGAAGGTACTGAACTTTCGTATCAAGTTTGGTATTTAATGGACGTTTTGTTTTTGAGCTATGCTACCCACATACACGCCGACATTTCTCTAAAAATGTTGTTATTATTGTTATTATTATTATTAATTCAGAGGGTCCCAAAACGGTATCGAAATTTTGGGTGCAATACAATACCTTCTCTATACACAATGTACATAGTACGTGTAGAGAAAGTAAAAATCAATTTCGGCATTAACATAAGAAATTAATGGATTCTCAATGCAGTGTTTCTCCAAAGAAAGGACACTGGCTTGAATGAGAAAAGCTGTTTTTTTATTTATTCCTAAGCTACAAGTCAAGATCTGACAAGTAAAATAAACTTTATTTTCAACACTACATGGTTGATATATCGTTCATCGTGAAAAGCAATGCGGATGTAAAGATTTGTCATTTCATTCAGTGCCTGAAAAAATATTGTAGCAGTGCTATCAATTCATTTCAAGTACTTTAAAATATATCAGTATTTTCTGGACAACGAACATTTACCTTAACAAAGTTGTCCGTCCTCTGTCCACCATCCGACTGTCGTCTGCATTTCTTAATCTATGTATCTATCTTTTTACTTTCTCTTCACGTACTATGTACATAGTGTATAGAGAAGGTATTGCCTCCATCCAAAAATTCGATACCGAGATTTCACCAGAAATATATGTCCCCTTTATCTAAAAAAGGCATTTTCCAAAAAGGTCCGCGCGCACGCGCGCGCGCGTGTGTATGTGTGTGTGTGTGTGAACACGATAACTCAAAAAAAAAAACAAAAAAAAACGAAAAGTCGGTAAAATACCAAACTTGGTATTTAGGTTTTGGTATCTTCCAAGGATGCGACACGAAGATTTTCAAGAAAATTCCCCCATCCCCAACTACCCTTTACATGGAACTTTTTTCGAAAATTTTGATTTTCTCAAAAATGGCTCTAAAGATTTTGATTAAAATATTGCATGTTGAAGACACTTACCTGACAATATGTATATCTTAAATTTTCTGGGAATAGCCTCTGAAGACTACTTTATTCTGGATGAATTTGGCATAACCGCTAAACAGTAAGAAATGGACAAAAACTTACCACAAAAATGTAGAGCACATTAAAACACACAATTTATGTTGCATACATCTTTTTTGTGGAGTTGATCGTTTTTGAGATATTCCTTGTTTTTTGGTTTCAGCTTTGAAAAGCTTGTACTTTTCTCATACAGGAATTTGTCAACTCGTGTCCATACAAACAAAGGAACTACAGTCACCTAGTAACCAGCTTTTGACTTCACTTTAACCTATGATACTCCCATATTTTGCTTCTACTTAAAAGAAAGCAAGAAATAAGACTATTTCTGCTAATTTTTTCTCGATTAGCTTGAACCAAATAGAAGAATAAGCTTATTAACAATAATTTGTTACACAGAAGTAGAGAAATTCATGTGAAGGAACACATCAGATTTTTTTAAAGTATATAACGCCCGCTTTTACTACGTGTGGCACCGCAGGAGATGACAATGGTGACAGAATGAAGATGGAGAACCGGTGGAATGCAATGGCAATGGAGAACCCGGAGAAAACCCGCCCCTGCGCCGATTTGTCCACCACAAATCTCAGATGCAGTCGCTTGGGATCGAACCTGGGCCATCTAGGAGAGAGGCGAGTGCACTAACCACTTGGCCACGACGCGGCCACATGTATCTATCTGTCTGCCGGGGAAATTCACGTACCCAACCATGCTCTACTTTCCTTTTTACTTTTATTACTTAATATATAGTACATACGTATTGCATTTCACTGAAATACACATTTTAGACTATTTCCCTATCACGTATGTACAATGTACATAGTAGATACTGAAGGTATTGTATTCCACCCAAAACACTCGCTACAGAGATTTAACCGGAAATATATGTTTTAGGGTCCCCAATATCCAAAAAAAAAAAAAAGCATTTTCACAAAAAGGTCCGTGTGTGTGTGTGTGTGTGTCCGTGAAAACGATAACTCAAAAACGAAAAGTCGGTAAAATACCAAACTTGGTATTTAAGTTTAGTATCTTCCAGGGATGCGACACGAAGATTTTAAGAAAAATCCCCCACCCCCAACTACCCTTTACATGGAACTTTTTTCGAAAATTTTGATTTTCTCAAAAATGGCTCCAACGATTTTGATTAAAATTTCGTATATTTAACATATTTACCTGGCAAATGAAATGTATATTTTGAATTTTCTGGGAATAGCCTCTGAAGAGTAGTTTATTCTGGATGAATTTTATTGAATTTTGAATAACTGCTAAACCGTAAGAGATGGGCAAAAACTTGCTACACAAAAAATGTAGAGCACATTAAAAAACACAATTTATGTTATATACATTTTTTTCGTGGAGTTCGTCGTTTTTGTGACATTCCTTATTTTTGGTTCCTGCTATGAAAAACGTATACTTTTCTCATACAGGAACTTGTCAACTCCTATCCATATAGACAAAGGAACTTCATTGACATAGCAACCAGCTTTTGACTATCAGTTTAACCTACGGTTGTCCCTTATTTCGCTCCTACTTACAAGGATGCGAGTAATAAGACTATTTCTGCTAATTTTTTCTGATTAGCATAAAGTAAATAGAAGTATAAGCTTCTAAGAATAATTTGTTGTAGAGATATAGAGAAAGTCATGTGAATGGTACACATCAGATTTTTTACACTAGTTTTTAATGGAATTTTTCAATATTATGTACAAAAAAAATTGCATTACATTTAACCTTGTTGGCATTCCTTCCAGTTTTCCTCCACTTACAGAATGCATTAATTAAATTTGAAAGTATAACTGATGTGCTCATATATCAAACAGATTTTAATTCTACTCAATGAAAGGATGGAACATGTATTTCTGCACAATCCCAATTTCATATAAATACTGCGCTTCTCATCTGATTATATAAAAAAAAATCGAATTTGTTGAATGCTCTAACGAATTTGATTAAAATATTGTATATTAAAGGTGTTTACCTGATAAATAAATGTATATCTTGAACTTTCTGGGAATAGCCTCTGAAGACTACTTTATTCTGGATTAAGCTTGCGGAATTTTGCAGAACTGCTACACCGTAAGAGATGGACAAAAACTTACCACACAAAAAAATGTAAAGCACATTAAAACACACAATTTATGTTATATACATCGTGGAGTTGATCGTTTTAAAGATGTACCTTTGTTTTTGGTTTCAGCCTTGAAAACTTATACTTTTCTCATACAGGAATTTGTCAAAGCCTGTCCATACAAACAAAGGAACTTCATCACATAGCAACCAGCTTTTGACCTCACTTTAACCTATAGTACTCCCTTATTTCGCTTCTTCTTACAAGGAAGCAAGTAATAATACTATTTCTGCTAATTGTTTCTGGATTAGCATGAAGTAAATAGTAACATAAGCTTTTTAACAATAATTTGTTGCAGAGATGTAGAGAAACTCATGTGAATGGAACACATCACATATTTTTGTTTCATTTATATAGCCCCCTTTAACATCTAAGGTCATATCGGGGGTTTTGCATTGGAAACAACTCATGTTTAGGTTCTATACAACCTAAATCGTTTTATTTTCCGCAAACACACACACACACATTCACTCTCACATACATATGTCCAGACTGTGTGGAGGATAGGGAATAATTCTGGCTAAAGAAAAATCCCCCACCCCAGCCGGGAATCGAACCCGGGACCTCCGGGTAAGACCATGGAGACGAAACTTGGTATTGGCTCATGTCAATGAGAAAGAATTGAGCTTTTTATAGTGAACGAATTATCAAAATCGACCGAGTTTGTTGAAAAAAAATGGGTTGTTATTTATGGACGCTCTTTAACTACTGTGGTTCTTAGCGTCCTATTCTAAATTGGGCGTGAAAGACCGCTCAATTTTGCTCAGAGGCCTCTCTATCAGGCTTGAGGTTCTTTTACGTGCCGTAAATCCATGACACGGGACCAACAGCTTTACTTCCCCTCCGAAGGAAGCCATGATAAGGATTTTTACACCCGAAAAAAATCCATCGTCCTCCGCCGGGTTCAACCTCGCGACCTCGGGTATATGAAGTTAGCATGGTAACCATTACACCACGGAGGGCGACCAGAGTTTGTTGAGACTACCCTTCAGACACCTATACAAATTCTATTTTTATAAGTTGCCCTCTGTGTTCTGGGGGTAATATGCTAGCCTCTGGTTCCTAAAGTCGCGGGTTCAAACCCGGTGGTAGACGACGGATTTTTTCGGGCATAAAAATCATTAGTATGGCTTCTTTTGGAAGAGAAGGAAAGCCGTTAGTCCAATGCCATAGATTTACGGCACGTAAAATTACTCCGAATCTATTATAAAGAGGCCTCTGAGCAAAATTAAAGCGGTATTTCAAGCCTAATATAGAATGGGACGCTGAGAACTATATCAGTTAAGGAATGTCCATAAATAAAACTCAATTGAATTTTTCTGTTTATTATAGATGAAAGCAGCACTGTTGTTCTCAGTAATAAGGTGTTTGCGACTTGGTGTGGACACACCTTCAATATTCGTACAAATGCACTAGTTAACCACGGTATGAACGAGTTCGTTGGGAAGAACAGTTACAGAAAAGCACGCGGAACATCAAAAGTACAGCCAGGTACAAAGGCGCTGGTTCTGAGAACTAATGTGAAGACAGCAGCAACTGTATTAGTCTCACCATTCCCTTGCCCCTGTCGTCTCACTCTCATCGGGTCCCATGTATTAACGATGTCAACATCGTGGCGCCCCTACAAGTGGACTCATATCGCAGTCGAGTAGAACGTACAAACTTTTCACAAGCGTTCAATACATTTGTTTGAAAACATTGATTTTCGTGTGCGGGAAACTGTATTAAGGTGTGGGCTAGACCTAGGTAAGCCACAAAGTAAACATTTTGTTTTATTTTGTGAGTAGGAAGCTTGCGAAACGAGGCAGTATGCATCACTATTTTTAGACAGTTGTCAATATTTATAGGTATATTATAATTATAGATTGCTTTACCTATTTCAAGGAGTTCGGGCTTAATGGTGTGCGATATTCAGTTGTTGGCTTGCTTTATTCAGTGCTGAAAAGTACTGTTGTCTTACTTATATAGAACGAAAACATTTTATGCAACGGAGGCAGTGTAGCAGTTGCGCTCTCCGCTGCTTGCATAATTTGTCTGGTTCAGCAGATTCAATGTTTATTACATTCAAACCTCCGCCATTTTATGGATCGATACGAGCTTTCAGAGCCATAGCCTACTTGAATGCGACCGTGCACGCATAAACTAAAGTTGGATAATTGGAGTGTTATAACTTTATAGCACTGAGTGATTGCATTTTCTACTTTTAACACCATTGACATCTGGTAAAAGACCTACTTTTAGCATCAACTGTAAAAATATTGTCATGTGTTTCATTCTGATCAGATTAGCCAACCTTGGATTTTACAAATAAATGTCGGATTGGCGGACATGAAATTTGCATTAGCTACTGGAATTCCATCACATAGTGTGCTGGGGTTCTTTAATGTTATTAATTAATCAACTTGATTAAAAAAAAGTATCAGGACCGAGACTACAGAACACTAGACTTAAAGAAAAGTAGCAGAAAATGGGTTTGGCAGCCGGACATGCTTGTAATGGCCATTTGCTTTAAATATCGCTTTCCTGATTGTTGACTGGCAGGATGTCAGTCGACACATGTGGCTGAGTTCGCTGTACAAGGTAAAAGCTAATGGTAACAGTCACACGAACCGCTTTACCCATTACCATTCAGATAGGGCACCCAACTCTGGGATGCAAGGTAAATAAGTTAGGTTTTGAAAAACGTTATAAAACAACTTTATTCATACGACTATAATTTGTTTAGTTCTTGCTGGTATTTTAAATAATGATTTTAAACGCAGCAGTGAATTAAAATGTTATGTAATATTTTTGGTAAACTGTAAAGACAAAAATTTACTACACGAAAATGCAGATACTTAAAAATATTTATGGTAAATACGTTTTGTGGCATCAGCAATTTATTAGTAGCAGTTTTCAAATGTTTTATTATGCATTTTTACTTTTTTTACATGTATAGGAAATATTCCACATAAAATGTTGATATTTCCCCGAAAATATATGTTTAACCCCCTGAACCCAAGAAAATGATTTTTAGAAAACCTCCGTCTGTATGTGAAAGCCTAGATCAACAAAGAAAAGTCGGTTAAATATAAAACTTGGCATTTAAGTTCAGCAACGACGAAGAATGAAAAAACTTATATTTTCAAGAAACTATTACCTCTACGTGGAACATTTTTCAAAATGTTTGTTTTCTCAAAAATAGGTCTGGCTATTTTATTAAAGCACCATAGATTTAAGATATTTTCGTAACAAATGAAGTAAGTAGGTACCTTTATTTTGGGGGGCATAGCATCTGAAGATCTCTTTTTGCAACTTTATAAACCGATAGAGAGACAATCTTACCACACAAAACATATAGATCCCGTCGAAACGCACAAATTATGCCTTATGAATTTTTTTTAATTGTTTAATCAATATAACACCCTTTAACAACTAAGCCGGGAATCGAACCCGGGACATCCGGGTGAGAAGCTCACCACTCGTCCACGGAGGTAGTCTGAAATTTGTGTCGTTAGCATTTCGAGATTTTCTGTTTCAGTTTTCAGATTTTTTATATTCTTACTTTCTCTACATGTACTATGCATATAGTAGGTAGAGAAGGTATTGTATTCCAACCAACAATATTCAATGTCAAGATTTCACCCGAAATATCCGTTTTGAGGTCCCATTAATCCAAAAACGCATTTTTAGAAAAAAGTTCGAGTGTGTGTCTGTGGACAGCATAGCTCAAAAATGAAAATACCGTTCAATACCAAATTTGGTATTTAAGTGTATTACCTTCTAAGGATACGACACGAAGCTTTTCAAGAAAATCCCCATGCAGCAAACTATCCTTTACATAGAAAATTTTTGAAAAGTTTTTCTCAAATGTTTCTAACAATTTTGATAAAACACCGTACATTAAATATATTTACACCAAAATAGAACACATATTTTGAATTTTCTAGGAATAGCCTCCGAAAACCTCTTCATTCTGGATGAATTTTGCGTAACTGGATAACGTATGAGATATACACACAAAAAATGTAGATCTCGCTAAAACACACAATTTATGTCATTACATACATGTTTATACAGGTAACGACTTTCTTGTTATTTACTTCAATTTTAAGCTACTTAAACTTTTCTCAAACGTTTTATCTTTCGTTTCACCTTTCTTTTGTTTTACTCTTGGTCGTGCAAAACGAACCGAACATCAATTATTCGATATAGCGACCGCCTTTTTACTTTCTCTATACTCACTACTCACCAAAAAAGTCGATACCGTGATTTCGCCGGATTTAGGGTCCCCTGTATCCAAAAAAAAGTATTTTCAGAAAAAGGTCCGTGTGTCTGTGAACACGATAACTCAAAAACAAAAAGTCGGTAAAATACCAAACTTGGTATTTAAGTTTAGTATCTTCCAGGGATGCGACACGATGACTTTGAGAAAAATCCCCCCGCCCCAAACTACCCCTTACATGGAACTTTTTTCGAAAATTTTTATTTTCTAAAAATGGCTCTAAAGATTTTGATTAAAATATCGTATATTAAAGCTATTTACCTGACAAATAAAATTTATATTTTGAATTTTCTGGGAATAGCCTCTGAAAACTACTTTATTCTGGATGAATTTTTCATAACTACTAAACCGTAAGAGATGGACTAAAACTTAACCCACAAAAAATGTAGAGCACGTTAAAACACACAATTTATGTTATAAACATTTTTTTTTCGTGGAGTTGATCGTTTTTGAGATATTCCTTTTTCTTGGTTTCAGCTTTGAAAAACATACTTTTCTCATACAGGAATTTGTCAACTCCTCTCCATACAAACAAAGGAACATCAGTCACATAGCAACCAGCTTTTGGCTTTCACTTTAACCTATGGTACTCCCTTATTTCGCTTCTACTTACAATAAAGTAAGAAATAAAGACTATTTCTGCTAATTTTTCTCGATTAGCATGAAATAAATAAAATATAAGCTTATTAACAATAATAATTTGCAGAGATATAGAGAAAGTGGTCATGTGAATGAAAATGGTTTTGACTATCACTTTAGATTAGTGTGTTACTTTATTTCCTTCCTACTTAAAAGGAACTGACGCAATTATTTTTGCTAATGTTTGTCACGATGTAGACAAAGGCATAATCGTCTTATAGTTTGTAGAGAAAGCCATATGAAAGGAACACATCAGATTTTTCTAACGGTATATCGCTAATTAAACCCGTATACAAGTAACGAGATTCGAGCTCGGGATATCTGAATGTGATGCAGACACGCTACCAAAGTTGTCTCAATTGTTTTTCGTGTTCATGCAAAGAGGACAGAATTTCCATGCCATCACATAGCGACTGCTTTTGGAAATATATAACTAACACTTTAGCTTACTGTGTTCTTATACATGAATGTATTACATAGCAACAAAATGACTAAATAGGGAATGAAGGTTTACCTATATTAACAAAAAGTAGAAGAAAAAGCTTTTGAAAGAATTGTTTTTAAGCGTTATGTCGCCATTGGTTTTCTTCTGGTGATGTACACAGAGTATGGAATTTCAAGCCAGGCATATAGACATCCTTTTTACTTTCTCTACACGTACTATTACATAGTATTTAGAGAAGGTATTGTTTTCAATACCGAGATTTTACCGGAAAAACATGTTTTAGTACCCTGTATAAAAAAAAACAGTTTTAGAAAAAGGTCCGTGTGTGAACACGATAACTCAGAAATGAAAAGACCGTTAAATACCAAACTTGGTATTTAGGTTTGGTATCTTCCAAGGAAACGACACGAAGATTTTCAAGAAAAGCCCCAACTACCCTTTACTTGGAACCTTTTGATTTTCTTAAAAATTGCTCTAACGATTTTGATTCAAATATCATATTTATCTGACAAATAAAATGTATATCTTGAATTTTCTGGGAATAGCCTCTGAAGACTACTTTATTCTGGATCAATTTTACGGAATTTTGCATAACTACCAAACCGTAGGAGATGGACAAAAACTTACCATACAAAAAATGTAGAGTACTTTAAAACACACAATTGATGTTGTATACATTTTTTGCGTGGAGTTGATCGTTTTTTAGAAATTCCTCGTTTTTTGGTATCAGCTTGGAAAAACTTAATACTTTTCTCATACAGGTCCTATCCATACAAAGAAATAAACTTCAGTCACATAGTAACCAGCTTTTTGACTATCTCTTTAACCTATGATACTCCCTCATTTCGCTTCTACTTACAAGGAAGCAAGTAATAGGATTATTTCTGCTAAGTTTTTCTCAAATAGCATGAAGTAAATAGAAGCATAAGCTTTTTAACAATAATTTGCTACAGAGTTGCAGAGAAAGTCATGTGAATGGAGCACATCAGATTTTTTAAAGATGTGACACTCCTTAAACATTCTGTATTCTTCTTATACCCATAATGAAATGTGTAATTTAACTATTTCTGTAAAGGTGTAAATCGACTAACATGAAATAGAAAGAAAAAATACGCCTTCTATAAGAATAGTTTGTTGAAGATATATAAAAACATTCTGACGTGTTCCATTCACATGACTTTCTCTATATCTCTGCTCAAATTATTGTTAAAAAGCTTATGCTTCTATTTACTTCATGCTAATTGAGAAAAAATTAGCAGAAATAGTCTTATTACTTGCTTCCTTGTAAGTAGAAGCGAAATAAGGGAGTATCATAGGTTAAAGTGAAAGTCAAAAGCTGGTTGCTATGTGACTGAAGTTCCTTTGTATGGAAAGGAGTTGACAAATTCCTGTATGACAAAAGTACAAGTTTTTTTAAAGCTGAAACCAATAACAAAGAATATGTCAAAAACGACCAACTCCACGAAAAAAATGTATATGACATAAATTGTGTGTTTTAACGTGATCTAAATTGTTTGTGTAGTAAGTTTCTGTATCTCTTATGGTTTAGCAGTTATGCAAAATTCAATAAAATCATCCAGAATAAAGAGGTCCCAGAAAATCCAAGACATACATTTTATTTGGCATGTAAATATCTTAAATATAAGAGATTTTAATCAAAATTGTTAGAGCCATTTTGAGAAAATCAAAATTTTCGAATTTTTTTCCATGTAAATGATAGTTGGGGTGGGGTGATTTTCTTGAAAATGTTCGTAGCACATCCTTGGGAGATAGCAAATTTGGTATTTGTCGGTCTTTTTATGCTATGCTGTCCACAGACACACATATACACGGATCTTTTTCCAAAAATGCTTCTTTTGGATTCAGGGAGACCCAAAACATGTATTTCCGGTGAAATCTCGGTATTGAATTTTTGGGTGCAATACAATACCTTCTCTTTACACTGTACATGGTACGTGTAGAGAAAGTAATAAACGATGGCGAGAAAGCAATAAAGTATCTTGAAGAGTGCTTCTGACTGTACATTTTGTATTTTTTTTAAGAAGCGTTGTCTATATCGAGAGTTTTAGTGGAAGAGTATTTATTTCTTCTTTACCACGTAAAGGTTAAAGAATGTAAACTCACGATCACGATCCTATGGTCGTGACGTTACAATATCTATTTCACTTTCAGCAATTGTACGTGACTATAAAATGCGTCACACATCGGGGTCAACATTAACCTAAAAGGGACTCAACTCCCGCTGGGGTTCCGGCTGGAGTACGAGTGGCATGACGTCATCTGCCACAGCTGACTGAACGGTGACGTGATCACACTGCCATGTTTACGTCATCAAACACCAGGATGTACCACGACTTCCCCTGTCTTTGCCGGCAAGGCTATGTACTCTCCCACGCTTCCGAAATTTAAAACTAGGTATGCGATTGCTTTTATGATTTAAAATGCATTATTCGATACTTCTTATGCCAGGAAATATGTTTATGTAAGTCACCTGACAAAGAGTTGAATAACATATTTGAGGTTAACTCTGACACACCTTTACTTCTTGTGTGAATACTAACAAACAAATTCACGAAAACACTTAATATAACTTGCAATTGATGCCTTTATACTTACTGTTTCATTTTCATAATCTGGTGTACTAATATTTATAAAGACAAAATATTCACAAACGTAAACTCAGATCCTTTAAACCTAATGCATTTTCGCTATTACTATATGTTTCTTGCATTTAAACAAAATATATAATCTATAAATAATTACCAAAAGGTAGGCATCAAGAAAATAAAACTACGAACTACCCTTACATAATCTACAAATTTTAGAAAGGCTTAAATATAGTTTCATTACAATTGCACGTTTCGTTGTAGGTAGCGGAGGAATACAGGACACTGGGTGATAGTTCAAATGTTTAACAATTGCGGTCATATATAGGCAGCCATATTTATACTTGGATCATTATAGCTTCACTAAAATCAACCCATAATTGCAAGGAATATACTTTTTGGCTAGATAGTAAACTAGCAAACTACGTTTTATTTTGTACAGTTAACTATATTCCTCATTGATTCATAACCATTTAAATTAAAATATTGTTTGAAAATAAATTATTACTATTGGTAAATAAAATCTGACAGGCGATTACATAGCACGTATCATGAAGTAGAAAAACTTAACCGAATTTCAAATTTGCAGTTGAAATATATCCGCTTTGCGAACTTATATTTACAAATAAAACATGGATTGTTTAAGAAAACAAACACAAGTTGTTTTTTATCGATAAGAATGACTTCTAAATACATGCATTGCATTTGAAAACTTCCAGTCATTAGTTATGCTCTCTTTGGGGAAATTTTCCAACTTATTTGTAAACGTTTGCGCCACAAAGAGATTTTATTTATAAAGAGCACTGAAAAAATTGTAAAAATTAATGATTTTTAAGGGTAGATAGGTGATCTAGGCCTCAAAAGTGGTCTCCTATGTTGACTTGCACTTCTGTCTAAATCACATATCAAAAACTATCTAAGCTGTATTACTGTGAAAAAGCTGTATTTTATAGAATTTGCCGAACTTTCACCGTCCGCTTAGAAATAATCCGTTCTTTTCTTTTACTTTTAAAAAATACATATTCACAAGGATACCGAATTTAAAAATGTAAAAACCGAGGGGGGGGGGCTTCCAAATAGTCTTTATTCTAACGATAACTACACTATAATAATTCATGTTCACTTCTTGATAAAAGCACATTTCTCACTCCCGCAAGCCTTTCTGGGAAACTTTTGGGCATTACTTCCACACATGATCCGGATTTGGTACTTATTTTATTCTGCCAATAGAGGTGCTTTGTAGTTACTTACTGGCCTGTTATAAACTTTCGGGGCTCTAAATCTCAAAAAGTAGCTCAAGGTGGAAGGCCCTAAACGCAGCCAAGGGATGTTTTTTATAAGTAGAGGAGATATCTGTTAAGCTAAAAACCTCGATGATCCCAAGTAGAAATTAAAACTTCCTCAATTTAGCGGATATCAAACATGAACTTGTTAATGTTTTCAACACTTTCAAATATGGATCGCCTGTGAAAGGTTTATCCTCGTTTGTACATTTAATATTGTCATAAGATTGATAACAGCTGACATCTTTATAATTATATGAAAAATCAACATTTTTATACATTCTGTTGATAACCATTTTCCCTCTTAATAACAGTGAACATTTAATAACGAAAAAACTGGTTAATTCACATGACCTTCTCTACTCCTGCTCTATAAATTATTTTACAAAATGTCATTCTTCTCTCTATTTCTTGCTAATTTCACATTCGTTGTAGATACAGTGGCTAAAGCCATAGTTGATGATAGATTTAAAAAAAAAAAAAAACAGAAAAAAACGTGTTGCTCTGTGATGGTTAATTCTTGCGTGATCATGAGAAAAATACTAAAGCAACATCCCATTGGGAAAAAAAATACAGATATTTGCAAATTCAAAACAATAATAAGAATATATCCGGAATTCACGTGTTCAATTAGCCAGAATTATTCCCCGTCCTTCCTACGTGTGTGTTTTTGTGTGAAATTGATGATTATAAAGAAACCCTAACATAAAGAAACAAATATAGACAATAGAAAACAAGTGAACATCATTGCTGATGTACAATAAGATTTTATTTAACAAAATGCTCCTTTTTGGGTTATGCTGCACACAGACAGATACGTTCATGGTGGGTGGGGTTTGAAGGGGCCTCAAACATGTTTGCGGCGAAATCTCGACATCGAAATTTTAGTGAAACGAAGAAAATAAATTATTTTTTGAGTAGAGAGATGTTTTAGGCTTCATAAGCTAAGGCCTGTGTGACTTGCATTTTAACAATTTTAATGTTTGCACAATTCCATGCTAATCACACTTCAAAGCAATAAAATGCATTACCTATTGCACAATACCGGCATTTTCCAGAACTGTTGATAATTTTCACCCGTCGGTCCGCTCACCTTATTTTGTTCTAGTGTTGAAAATATACACATAATGAGTAACAGATGGGTTTTTAAAGGTAACTCTGAATATTCTAGGTTAAGGGATAACCTGAAGACAAGTTTTGCACACATTGGATGTGCAGTTCGCTAACCGAAACGCAAAGCGACATCATGCCTCGAAATGATGTCATCTCTAATTGCACAGACACCTATTGCAGACTTACCTAATGTCATTTTCCGTGGGGTCGGTCTTTTTCTCCTGTATTTTCTCGTAGAACTGTTTCCACATATCCTCCTCCATGTTGCTTGCACTGCCTGGCACTTAGCACTTATGTTTAACCACTACTGAGGCGATCCGTCCGCACTTTGGACTACGTAACAAAACACTCTCGAGCCGCAAGGACAACCTGGCTGCAACACCCACGCTCATTGGTCCGTACCCTGCCCTTCCTTCAACATTTACTTCATCTATGTAATATAGAGTAGAAGGAAATCATTCCAGAAACTATTCCTTACCAAAATGCTATCAGCATAATTGTTTTAATGTAGAATAAATACAAACAATATTGCAGTTTATATTTTCTAGTGATTTTACATATTTTTACTTTCTCTATACGCTCTATGTACATAGTGTATAGAGAAGGTATTGCACTCCAACCAAAAATTCGATACCGAGATTTTACCGCAAAAATATGTTTTAGGGTCCCCAATATCCAAAGAAAGCATTTTCACAAAAATGTCCATGTGTGTGTTTATGTGTCCGTGTGTCTGTGAACACGGTAACTCAAAAACGAAAAGTCGGTAAAATACTAAACTTGGTATTTAAGTTTAGTATCTTCCAGGGATGCGACACGAACATTTTGAGAAAAATCTCCCCACCCCCAACAACCCTTTACATGGAACTTTTTTCGAAAATTTTCATTCTCTCAAAAATGGCTAACGATTTTGATTAAAATTTCGTATAATAAACATATTTACCTGACAAATAAAATGTTTATCTTGAATTTTCTGGCAATAGCGTCTGAAGATTAGTTTATTCTGGATGAGTTTTACTGAATTTTGAATAAGTGCTAAACCGTAAGAGATGGACAAAAACTTATTACACAAAAAATGGAGAGCACGTTAAAACACACAATTTATGTTATATACATTTTTTCGTGGAGTTCGTCGTTTTTTAGACATTCCTTATTTTTGGTTTCTGCTATGAAAAACTTATATTTTTCTCATACAGGAACTTGTCAACTCCGATCCATATAAACGAAGAAACTTCATTGACATAGCAACCAGCTTTTGGCTATCACTTTAACCTATGGTAGTCCCTTATTTCTCTTCTACTTACAAGGAAGCA
This sequence comes from Hymenopus coronatus, assembly GCA_030762935.1. Lineage (NCBI taxonomy): Eukaryota > Metazoa > Arthropoda > Insecta > Mantodea > Hymenopodidae > Hymenopus > Hymenopus coronatus. Next base: position 12,545,903 of record CM060893.1, on the reverse strand, counting down.
AGTAATAAGACTATTTCTGCTATTTTTTTTTTTTTTTTCTGATTAGCATAAAGTAAATAGAAGTATAAGCTTTTTAAAAATAATTTGTTGCAGAGATGTAGAGAAAGTCAGTGAATGGAACGTGTCAGATTTTTCAGGTTATTAGCTTTATAATATTTTGAAAATTGCAACGGTTTTTACAATTTTGTTCATATATCTGCCGAGTACTATGTACATATAAGTAGACAATGTATTGCATTCCACACAAAAATCGTTACCAAATTTTCGTAAGAAATACATACTTGGAGGAACCGTGAATCCAATGTGCGTATGTGCGTAGCTTAGCTCAAAAACGAAAATTTCGTTAAATACCAACCTTGGTGTTTAGGTTTAGTATACTCCAAGGATGCCATACGAAGATCTTCAAGAAAATCCTCCGAGACTACCCTTTTACATGGAGGATTTTTCGAAATGTTCGATTTTCTCAAAAAAAAAAAGAAGCTCTTAACGATTTTGATTAACATATCGGATATTTAAGATATTTACATGACAAATAAAATGTACATCTTGCATTTCTTGGGAATAGCTTCTGAAGTCCTCTTCATTTTTGGATGAATTTTGCATAGCTGGTAAGAGATGACAAAAACATACCTACTACCACACAGAAAATGCAGATCTCATTAAAACACACAAATGTGTCATATACTCTATTTTGTAAAGTTAACCTTTCCGAGTATTTGGTTTCTCAAAGTGCCATTCGTTTCATATGTCTTTTTGTTTTACTATGGCCATGAAAAGAGAACCGAACTTTAATTGTTTCACATAGTGATCGGCTATGAAAGAATTTGACTACCGCTTTAGATTTTAACTTTCTCTATACGTACTAAGTACATAGTGTATAGAGAAGGTATTGCATTGCACCCAAAAATTCGATACCGAGATTTCACCGGAAATACATATTTTGACACCACCTGAATCCAAAAAAGCATTTTTAGAAAAATGTCCGTATGTGTGTCTGTGGGCAGCATAGCTCACAAATGAAAAGACCGTTAAATACCAAACTTGGTATTTAAGTTCAGTATCTTCCAAGGATGCAACACGAAGATTTTCAAGAAAATCCTCCCACCCCCAACTACCCTTCACATGGAAAAATTTTCGAAAATTTTGATTTTCTAAAAAATGGCTCTAACGATTTTGATTAAAATATCGTATACTAAATATATATACTTGACAAATAATATGTATATCTTGAATTTTCTGGGATTAGTCTCTAAAGACTACTTTATTCTGGATGAATTTTACGGAATTTTGTGTAACTGGTAAACCGTAAGAGATAGACAAAACCTTACCACACAAAAAATGTAGAGCACATTAAAACACACAATTTATGTTATATACACTTTTTTCGTGGAGTTGATCGTATTTTAGATATTCCTTGTTTTTGGCTTCAGCGTTGAAAAACTTATACTTTTCTCATACAGGAATTTGTCAACTCGTGTCCATACAAACAAAGGAACTTCAGTCACATAGCAACCAGCTTTTGAGTATCACTTTAACCTATGGTACTCCCTTTTTTCGCTTCTATTTACAAGGAAGCAAGTAATAAGACTATTTCTGCTATTTATTTCTCGATTAGCATGAAGTAAATAGAAGCATAAGCTTTTTAACAATAATTTGTTACAGAGATGTAGAGAAAGTCATGTGAATGGAACACATCAGATTCCCCCCCCCCTTCTATTTACAAGGAAGCAAGCAACGTGATTATTTCTGCTGATGTTTATGTCTATTAGCATGAAGTATAGGAGAATAGAATACAACAGATATGTTTTTTACTTTCTCTACCACGTACCTAATACCTAGACAATGTAATAGCATTTCCCTAAAAAAACTTATAAGATTTCATTCGAAAAAAGTTTTGACACTCCTTTAATACAAGACAAAAACATTTATAAATAATTCCGTTTGCGTGTATATGGTGTGTGAGAGAAGGAGTAAGAGAACAATATAATTGAAAAAAAAAATCGGATAAACAGAAAATTAGTGTTTATGATTGGGATCTTCCAAAAATTTTCAACAGAATCTCCCTCCCCAAATTGCCCTACACGGAATATTTTTAGAAAATGTTTGTTTTCCTCAAAAATGGCTCTAAAAGTTTTATTAAAATGACATATATTTAAGATTTACATAAAGCGCATATACCTATTGACTTTTCTGTGGATACTGCGAGAAGTCCTCTTGCATACTTTTAGAGATAAAATCATTTCTTTTCAAAACACACATTTTATTTTAATAACTATTCTGTGGTACAGAGTTCAAAACTCAGTGATTGCCCTCGATAAGCTTTTTTTTCCGGGGTTTCCTGCATCCTTAAATCGGGTAGCTCAAGTTTTAGGGGTCGTCGGGCCCATTTGAGCATAATGCCAACCATTTCGTTCACTCGCCTTTAATATGATCGAGCGAGATGGTTCAGACGGTAACGTCTGTGGCTCGAATTTGAGAGGTCTCAGGTTCGATCTCCGGCGACCACCCAATGTGACCCAAAGGTTTTTCGTGGTTAACACGGGTCGGTAGGCGAGTGCTGGGGCTGTGTTCTAGTACACGTTTCATATATAATTTCCTGTTCCCATCACTTCCTAGTAATTTGTTTCAGGGTTGAATTACCAGGTGACGGTGTTCCGTGAGGTGCGGCTGGGCGCTCCTCCATGTCGTCGTTGCGGAAACAATCTGTCAGAACCCGCTTTTTTCTGTTTGTTTTCCTATTGGTTTTCTATTTTAAAGATATACATATACACATTTCCCGGAACACAAGCACCCATGCCCAAGACAGGACTCAAACCCGCGATTCCCTGCGACACGGAACACCGGACCTGTGGGTAAGGCCGGACGTCGATGCATACGTCCGATCTGTAAACGTTAGGGACCTCGTCCATGCTTGGGCGAGATATGGTCTCCCTTAGGTTCTCTCCCCTCATCCCGCTCTTTCAGGGATCTCATAAATCGCAAAGGGTCACAATGGCCTACGTGCTCTGCTCCAGTGGCCTAATCCTTATCCACTTCCAACACGCTTTAACCTCTTAAAGGACCTTATACTTTAAAATGTATTAAACACTAAAGTAAAAAAAAAGTTTTAAAATAATAAAGGGCAGATTGAAATAGCAAGATATTTAAAAGCTCAAGATAAGCGGGATCCAGGAAAACCAAAGAAAAGATAGAGCGTAACTGATCTCTCGAACAACTCATGACTCATATAAGAATCACGTGTGAAGAAAAACAGGTTTCTACCTTTAGAGAAGAAAAATCGTTTAAAGAGACTACAAAAAATCACACACACATACAGACAGACATTTCTATGTCAATAATTATTTCCATTCTTATTGGTTTGCATGTTTTATTGCTTCTCACTTTATGAGGAGCTATCTCGCGAGTTCATGGAAAGGGAATGGAATATCTAGATCAGTACATAGCGACCACCTTTTTAAATATTTGACTATCGCTCTTGTACGTATAGCGAAATGAGAACTTAACCCATTTTTCCAAATGTTTAAACTTCCGAACAGGATGAAGTGGATAGAAAAATATACTTCTATAAAAAGAATATATAGAAGATAAAATCATGTGAATGTAACAAATCATGCTCTTAATTGTTCTACTACGTAATACACTTAGTAGTAGGGAAGGTACAGTGCTCCACCCAGAAACTCGATGTCAAGATTTCGTCAAAAATATGTTTTAAGGTCCCGGAGTAAAAAGGCATTATTAGAGAAAAAAATCTGGTGTGTTCCATTCACATGTCTTTCTCTACATCTCTGCAACAAATTATTTTTAAAAAACTTATGCTTCTATTTACTTCCTGCTAATCGAGAAAAAATTAGCAGAAATAGTCTTATTACTTGCTTCCTTGTAAGTAGAAGCGAAATAAGGGAGTACCATAGGTTAAAGTGATAGTCAAAAGCTGGTTGCTATGTCACTGAAATTCCTTTGTTTGTATGGACACGATTTCACATAGTCCTGTATGACAAAAGTATGTTTTTACTTTCTCTATGCGCACTATGTACATAGTGTATAGAGAAGGTATTGCACTCCACCTAAAAATTCGATACCGAGATTTCACCGGAAATACATGTTTTAGGGTCCCCGACATCCAAAAAAAGCATTTTCACAAAAAGGTCCGTGTGTGTATGTGTGTGTGTGTGTGTGTGTGTGTCCGTGTGTCAGTGTGTCCGTGTGTCTGTGAACACGATAACTCAAAAACGAAAAGTCAGTAAAATACCAAACTTGGTATTTAGGTTTAGTATCTTCCAGGGATGCGACACGAAGATTTTGAGAAAAATCCCCACACCCTCAACTACCCTTTACGTGGAACTTTTTTCGAAAATTTTGATTTTCTCAAAAATGGCTCTAACGATTTTGATTAAAATTTCGTATACTAAAGATATTTACCTGACAAATAAAATGTATAGTTTGAATTTTCTGGAAATAGCCTCTGAAGAGTAGTTTATTCTGAATGAATTTTACTGAATTTGGAATAACAGCTAAACCCTAAGAGATGGACAAAAACTTACTACACAAAAAATGTAGAGCACATTAAAACACACAATTTATGTTATATACTTTTTTTCGTGGAGTTCGTCGTTTTTGTGACATTCCTTATTTTTGGTTTCTGCTATGAAAAACGTATACCTTTCTCATACAGGAACTTGTCAACTCCTATCCATATAAACAAAGGAACTTCATTGACATAGCAATCAGCTTTTGACTATCACTTTAACCTATGGGAGTCCATTATTTCGCTTCTGCTTATAAGGAAGCAAGTAATAAGACTAGGTCGTCTCCTTAGCGCGGTGGTAGCGTTGCTGCTTACCAAGCCGGAGACCTGGGTTCGATCCCCAGTACCGGCGTGGGGATTTTTCCCCCGCTGGGAGACCTGGCCCGGGGTGCACTCAGCCTCGTAAGGTCCCTGGGGGGCCAATTGAGGAGCTACTTGATGGAGAAATAGCGGCTCCAGGTCGCGAGGACCGCATTAACCGGCCGGGGGGACTCGAGGCGCTGACCACGTCTCACCCTCCAATACTGCACCCCATCCATGACGTCTGTAGTGGACCGAGATGGGGGACGCAGCGGCCGGGCGGTAGGCCAAGGTTCCCCGTGAGCTGTCGTGCCATGGAGTTATGTTAAGTAATAAGACTATTTCTGCTATTTTTTTCTGATTAGCATAAAGTAAATAGAAGTATAAGCTTTTTAAGAATAATTTGTTGCAGGGATATAGAGAAAGTCATGTGAATGGTACACATCAGATTTTTTATAGCTGAAACCAAAAACAAGGAATATCTCAAAAACAATCAACTACACGAAAAAAATGTATATAACATAAATTGTGTGTTTTAAAGTGCTCTACATTTGTTGTGTGGTAAGTTTTTTTCCATCTCTTATGGTTTAGCAGTTATGCAAAATTCCGTAAAATTGACCCAGAATAAAGTAGTCTTCAGAGGCTATTCCCAGAAAATTCAAAATATACATTTTATTTGTCAGGTAAATACCTTTAATATACGAAATTTTAATCAAAATCGTTAGCCATTTTTTAGAAAATCAAAATTTTCGAAAAAAAGTTCTATGTAAAGGGTAGTTTGGGTGGGGGGATGTTTCTCAAAATCTTCGTGTTGCATCCCTGGAAGATACTAAACTTAAATACCAAGTTTGGTATTTTACCGACTTTTCGTTTTTGAGTTATCGTGTTCACAGACACACGGACACACACACACGGACCTTTTTCTGAAAATACTTTTTTTGGATACAGGGGACCCTAAAACATATATTTCCGGTGAAATCTCGGTATCGAATTTTTGGTTCATTGCAATACCTTCTCTATACACTGTGTACATAGTACGTATAGAGAAAGTAAAAAAGACTGTATGTGGCTGTTAACAGATTAACAGTTTTACTTCAAGAAAATCTCTCACTCACAACTACACTTTACATGGAAAATTTTCAAAAATTGTTTATTTCCTCAAACTTGGAGGTAACCATTTTGACTAAAATGCGTATGTTTAAGATATTTTCACGACAAATGAAATGTATATTTTGAATTTTCTGGGAATAGCCTCTGAAGACCTCTCTCTCTCTCTCTCTCTCTCTCTCTCTCTCTCTCTCTCTGTAATTAACCTTACGGAGACATTCCTTGTTATTGGTTTCATGTTTTCCTACTTATACTTTTCTCAAATGAGAAGTTATTAATCGTTTTGCTTTCTGCCAGTCAAGCAAAGAGAACGGAATTTTAAAGCCATCACATAGCGACCAGCTCCTTGATGATTTAAGTTATCGGTTAAGCCTACTAAACCCCTTAGTTCCGTTGTACCTTCAAGGAAATATAGTATTTCTTTTATTCGATTAACGTGAAGTACATGTTGGAATAGGTTGTTTTTAAAGAGGTTTGCTAAAGAATGCTTGTCATGTGAATGTACTATATGAGATTTCTTTTGCTGCTGAGTTCGTCACATGTTTCACATATGGTCTGTGTAAACTTCTTTAGAATGCTTCTGTTTGTGTGCGTGTTTAATGGAACTACGTAAATAAACAAGAAGTAAACGCTAAACAGAAGCGTGTCGCTTTGCCAAGGTAAAAGGAAGCTGTAGAATTTGTAAGTTTGATCTACATCCTGACAGCCGGGATTGTCCCGGATTCCAGTAAAGGAAAACATTTGTATAAACCCCGCATTTGTTGCCTTTCCTCATTAGTCGCACTCCAAGTGTAATGGTTTCCATTTACCCAAGGTGCGGGTTCAAACCTGGCGGAGGAGGACGAATCATTTTTTCAGGCGTAAAAGCCTTCCTTTTTTTTTTTTTTTTTTTTTATTTAAAAATATACCCTCCTTTTATTTACCTTTTTCTGTTTACCTTGTTTTGCCCTATTATTACTGTTTTCTTACTTTTACAACACACACATATACACAACCATATAACACCCATGCCCAAGGTGCCGGTCCCCATTGCCACGCTCGCTAAAGCGTCTCGCTTTGGTGCTTCGTGGGCAGGGGATCGTGGGTTCGAGTCCCGCCTTGGGCATGGATGTTATATGTTTGTGCAATATGTATATGTTTGTAAAAGAAACAGTAAACCAGTAATCAGTAAAGCCTACGGGGGGGAAATGTAAATAGGGATACAGTACCGGAGTCCTAACCAGACTCCGTTACTGTTAAAAAAAAAAGAAGAAAAAAAAAGGAGGGGGGCGGGCCGGCAGGCCTCGAACCCACGATCCCCAGCGCTACGAAGCATCTTGGCGAGCGCGGCCATGGGGACCGGCTCCTTTGGAAGGGAAGTAAAGCCATTGGGGTGTCGTAGATTTACAGCACATAAAAGAATCTTAAGCTGATAAAAGAGATCTCTGAGCTGTATTTCACGCTCAGTATAGGATGGGACGCTGAGAACCACAGAAGTTAAAAAGCGTCCATAAATAAAACTCCATTTTTATTTTCTTTACGCGTACTATGCATGTACATAGTGTACATATATATTTTGGATTCTCTTGAATAAAAAAAAAAAAAAAAAAAAAAGAAAACATTTTTACAAAAAGGTCCGTGTGTGTCTGTGCGTCTCTGTGGACAGCAGAGCTCAAAAACGAAAAGACCGTCATCCAAGGATGCGACACGAAGATTTTCAAGTTGGAAGTTTTGATTTCCTGAAAAATGGCTCTAACGATTTTGATTAAAATATCGTATATTAAAGATATTTACCTGACAAATAATATGTATATCTTGAATTTTCTAAGAATAGCCTCTGAAGACTGCTTTATTCTGGATGAATTTTACGGAATTTTGCAAAACTGCTAAACCGTAAGAGATGGACAAAAACCTACCACACAAAAAATGTAGAGCACATTAAAACACACAATTTATGTTATATAATTTTTGTTCGTGGAGTTGATCGTTTTTTAAATATTCCTTGTTATTGGTTTCAGCTTTGAAAAACTTGTACTTTTCTCATACAGGAATTTGTCAACCAAGGAAGCAAGTAATAAGACTATTTGTGCTAATTTTTTTCTCAATCAGCATGAAGCAAATAGAAGCATAAGCTTTTTAATAATACTTTGTTGCAGAGATGTAGAGAAAGTCGTGTGAATGGAACACATCAGATTTTTTTTGGTTATCTAATTATTTACTAACCACAATAATGCAAATGTTTAGATAGTTTTCGTAATTTAATTCAGCTTAGCATTAGGACGCCGGACTTGGGCCTTTTATCTGTTACGTGACCATAGCGGGGAGGAGAGACCCCAAAGGCGACCAGATCCTACGTCACCAGATATGCTGTGGCGCACTACAAAGGTCGCAGTGCTGCACTGTAAATGCCTGCCACAGGTCACAGTGAAGACTGAATTTGATAGAGGAATTATGACACAAGAGTGTTCAAATATACTTGACTGTCACATGCGAATGCTTTTAATTGCGCACATAGATTTGCATCTGGTATCCGAGATCGTGAAAACGTCTTCAGTTCCTGGAGATTGCACACGTCTACATCCCTAAGAAAATGTTCGGTTTACATTAACAATACTTTCTAAAGAAAAACTCGATGAATTTATTAAAATATACTCCTACAGAGCATTTAATGATCATTTTAATAAGGATAATAATAATTATAATAATAAGATGATTGGGTATGATAGTCACTGTACTTCCTCTTAAAGATTAATTTTGTTAACATTACATGCCTGTACTGTTCAGGTGCTCTTTGTGACTTCGTCAGAAACAGCACAGGAAAATTGTTCCTCTAATTTGTCTTTAAATGTTCATATAGGTTTACATTTTTTTTTTTACTTTCTCTATACGTGCTATGTATTGCACTCCACCAAAAAATTCGATACATATATTTCATGGGAAATATATGTTTTAGGGTCCCCTGTATCCAAAAAAAGTATTTTCAGAAAAAGGTCCGTGTGTGTCCGTGTGTCTGTGAACACGATAACTCAAAAACGAAAAGTCGGTAAAATACCAAACTTGGTATTTAAGTTTAGTATCTTCCAGGGATGCGACACGAAGATTTTGAGAAAAATCCCCCCACCCCCAACTACCCTTTACATAGAACTATTTTCGAAAATTTTTATTTTCTCAAAAATGGCTGTAACGATTTTGATTAAAATTTCGTATATTAAACATATTTACCTGAAAAATAAAATGTATATATTGAATTTTCTAGGAATAGCCTCTGAAGAGTGCTTTATTCTGGATGAATTATACGGAATTTTGAATAACTGCTAAACCGTAAGAGATGGACAAAAACTTACTACACAAAAAATGTAGAGCACGTTAAAACACACAATTTATGTTATATAATTTTTTTTCGTGGAGTTCGTCGTTTTTGAGACATTCCTTATTTATGGTTTCTGCTATGAAAAACGTATACTTTTCTTATACAGGAACTTGTGAACTCCTATCCATATAAACAAAGGAACTTCATTGACATAGCAATCAGCTTTTGACTATCACTTTAATCTATGGTTGTACCTTATTTCGTTTCTACTTACAAGGAAGCGAGTAATAGGATTATTTGTGCTAATTTTTTCTGATTAGCATAAAGTAAATAGAAGTATAAGCTTTTTAAGAATAATTTGTTGCAGGGATATGGAGAAATTCATGTGACTGGTACACATCAGATTTTTTTTTGGATATTGGGGACCCTAAAACATATATTTCCGGTGAAATCTCGGTATCGAATTTTTTGGTGGAATATAATACCTTCTCTCTATACACTATGCACATAGTGCGTGCAGAGAAAGTAAAAAATTAACACAGAGCTAAAAGCCTTTTAGTGAAGGGAGAAGTTATCGCAGTGCCGTAATTGCACTCAACCCCATAATTTCGAATTTGAGAAATTTGTGTGCCCCATATAATCTGTTTCATTAGAAAAAGAGCCGGAGAAGATTATAATCGCCTAAGCGAACCTTGAAGCTGGTGCTTACAGACTACTTCGGGAAGCAGTTATCGTAGGCACGCGTGTTCTCCACATTTATCATGGTGGTCACGTCTCTATATTTACGTGGCCTGCACACGATACAACCTCAGCAATTTGGTTAATACACCCGTTTAAACATCATATTAGCTTTCCTCTTTCTCATTTCCACGTCTACAAAAACACCTTATCTCAACACACGTTCCGGTTTTTCTTCCTGGCTAAGACAGGAATCTACATTTAACTAAAATCATCCAAGAATCTGGTAGTATGAATCTGTGCCCAATGTAAAAGCTAATAAAACCAACGTTAAAAATCGTATGTGTTCCATTCACATGACTTTCTCTACATCTCTGCAACTAATTATTGTTATAAAGCTTATGCTTCTATTTACTTCAATGCTAGTCGAGAAAAAATTAGCAGAAATAGTCTTATTACTTGCTTCCTTGTAAGTAGAAGCGAAATAAGGGAGTACCATAGGTTAAAGTGAGTCAAAAGCTGGTTGCTGTGTTACTGAAGTTCTTTTGTTTGTATGGACCCGAGTTGACAAATTCATGTATGAGAAAAGTGTGTTTTCAAAGCTGAAACCAAAAGCAAGGAATATCTCAAAAACGATCATCTCCACAAAAAATATGTATGTAACATAAAGTGTGCGTTTTAACGAGCTCTACATGTTTTATTGCTTTTGTCTATCTCTTACGGTTTAGCAGTTATTAAAAATCCTGTAAAATTCATCTAGAATAAAGACTCTTCAGAGACTATTCCCAGAAAATTCAAGATATACATTTTATTTGTCGGGTAAATATCTTTAATATATGAAATTTTAATCAAAATCGTTAGAGCCATTTTTGATAAAATCAAAATTTTTGAAAAAAGTTCCATGTAAAGGGTAGTTGGGGTTGGGGGATGTTTCTCCTAATCTTCGTGTCGCATCCCTGTAAGATACTAAACTTAAATACCAAGTTTGGTACTTTACCGAGTTTTCGTTTTTGAGTTGTGTTCACAGACACGGACACACACACGGAACTTTTTCCAAAAATGCTTTGTTTGGATTCAGGGGGACCCAAAACATGTATTTCCGGTGAAATCTCGGTATCGAATTTTTTGGTGCAATACAATACCTTCTCTATACACTATGTACATAGTACGTGAAGAGAAAGTAAAAATCTGACGTGTTTCATTCACATGACTTTCTCTACATCTTTGTAGCAAATTACTGTTAATAAGCATTTTCAGAAAAAGGTCCTGTAAGAGATGGACAAAAACTTACTATACACAATTTATATTATATACATTTTTTTTCGTGGAGTTCGCCGTTTTTGAGACATTCCTTGTTTTTCGTTTCTACTTTTCTCATACAGGAATTTGTCAACTCCTGTCCATACAAACAAAGAAGCTTCAGTCACATAACAACCAGTTTTTGACTTCACTTTAACCTATGGTACTCCCTTATTTCGCTTCTACTTAGAAGGAAGCAAGTAATAAGAGTAATTCTGCTAATTTTTTCTGATTAGCATGAAGTATATAGAAGCATAAGTTTTTTAACAATAAATTGTTACAGAGCTAAGTAAATAAGATACTGAAAGGGCATTTAAACCTAGTTAGTGTTTGTATATCACACGCTTTAGGTTACATATTTAGCCAAAATGACCGAAAGATTTAGAAGCAGCTGTGTATCCATCCGCCAGCCTGCTACCGCTCCTGCAAAAGGAACGCCTACTGCTAATGGTGACACTTAAGGATTTTAGAAGCTTCATTACTGGATACGCTCCAAGTGAATCTTTGGACGCCTGCCTATGGACCTAATTATGAAAGTGGGTGCCGATATAACAGATGCCTTGACAGAAGTTTCGTGTTTCTCACAAGTGACTGCTGGGAAACATCCCAAGGTTAGGGAACGTACACAGACCTGCTTTTGTGCTGTATCCGTTTCCGAGACACCGTTGCAAAATGTCCGCTTGTGCAAACTACTTAACCTTACTTCATAGTTTTTCCCTGGACGACGTCCCAGATGTAAATTAGTTAATTATTTATTTAATTTATGTAATATAATGCTCAGGCTGTTGGACAATTGTCATTAACCTCCTAGCTTCCCAAAAGTTTGACTTGTCCCAAAATTGCTGAAGAACAGGGATGTGCCAAGATGTTCCCAGTTTTGAATGGCATCTTTTTGGCACAGAATGCAGTGTTTGGTAACAATTTTCATCTGATGTAGATGCTATTGTAGAATCTTGTGATATTTTTCGGAATTTTGCAACACTTTCAGTTCTTTTTAAGTATATGAGCTTAGACGTACTAGAAACTTGCAGCCTAATCTCCAAAAACAAATCAACTTTCAGCACGTAAGACAAATATATACCTGAAAAATCTGATGTGTTCCATTCACATGACTTTCTCTACTTCTGTGTAACAAATTATTGTTAATAAGCTAATTCTTATGTTTACTTCATGCTAATCGAGAAAAAAAATAGCAGAAATAGTCTTATTACTTGCTTCCTTGTAAGTAGAAGCGAAATAAGGGAGTACCATAGGTTAAAGTGATAGTCAAAAGCTGGTTGCTATGTGACTGAAGTTCCTTTGTTTCTATGAACACGATGTGTACGAGAAAAGTACAAGTTTTTCAAAGCTGAAAGCAAAAACAAGGAATATCGAAAAAACGATCAACTCCTCGAAAAACATTTATATAACATAAATTGTGTGTTTTGATGTGCTCTACATTTCTGTGTGGTAAGTTTTTGTCCATTTCTTACGGTTTAACAGTTGTACAAAATATCGTAAAATTCATCCAGAATAAAGTAGTCTACAGAGGCTATTCCCAGAAAATTCAAGATAATACATATTATTTGTCAGGTAAACATCTTTAATATACGATATTTTAATCAAAATCGTTAGAGCCATTTTTGAGAAAATCAAAATTTTTGAAAAAAAGTTACATGTAAAGGGTAGTTGGGGGTGGGGGGATTTTCTTGAAAACCTTCATGTCGCATCCTTGGAAGATACACACTTAAATACCAAGTTTAGTATTTGAGCTATGCTGTCCACAGACACACACACGGACCTTTTTCCAAAAATGCTTTGTTTGGATTCAGGGGTGCATTTCAATACCTTCTCTATACACTACGTATATAGTACGTGTAGAAAAAGTAAAAAGGAAAACAACTTCAAATTTAAGAATAGTATAGGTATTTCAAAAATTGAAACCAATAACAAGGAATATCGTGGCAATGGTTAACCCCATAAAACATTTAATAGATATTTTTTTAAATTTTTTTTTCCCTTTTAATAGCTTAACATCCTTTAACCTGGTTGGTCATATCGGACGATGAATGAACTGATGAAGTGATGCTCATATGATCTCGAGGTCCATGGAGCTTAAAGTTACTCAACATTCGTCTTCTCAGGATAGGGGAAAACCCCGAAAAAATCTTTATCCGAGTAACTCACCCCAAGCGAGATTCGAACTCACGACCTGTTGCCTGTGAGGCAGACACGCTACCTACACTACCCAGGCGGGTAGACATAAATTGTTTGCTTTAACCAGATAATTTTTACTTTCTCTATACGCACTATGTACATAGTATATAGAGAAGGTATTGCACTCCACCAAAAAATTTGATACCGAGATTTCACCGGAAATATATGTTTTAGGGTCCCCTGTATCCAAAAAAAGTATTTTCAGAAAAAGGTCCTTGTGTGTGTGTGTGTGTGTGTGTGTGTGTGTGTGTGTGTGTGGGTGTCTGTGAACACGATAACTCAAAAACGAAAAGTCGGTAAAATACCAAACTTGGTATTTAAGTTTAGTATCTTCCAGGGATGCGACACGAAGATTTTGAGAAAAATCCCCCCACCCCAAACTATCCTTTACATGGAACTTTTTTACGAAAATTAGAATTTTCTAAAAAATGGCTCTAACGATTTTGATTAAAATATCGTATATTAAAGATATTTACCTGAGAAACAAAATGTATATTTTGAATTCTCTGGGAATAGCCTCTAAAGACTACTTTACTCTGAGTGAATTTTACGGAATTTTGCATAACTGCTAAACCGTAAGAGATAGATAAAAACTTACCACACAGAAAACGTAGAGCACATTAAAACACACAATTTATGTTGCATACATTTTTTTCGTGGAGATGGTCGTTTTTGAGATATTCCTTGTTTTTGTTTTCAGGTTCGAATAACGTAGCTTTTCTCATACAGGGCTTTGTCCACTCGTGTCCATACAAACAAAGGAACTTCAGTCACATAGCAACCAGCCTTTGAGAATCGCTTTAACCTGTACTCCCTTATTTCCCTTCTACTTACAAGGAAGCGAGTAATAAGACTATTTCTGCTAATTTTTTCTCGATTAGCATGAAGTAAATAGAAGCATGAGCTTTTTAAAACTAATTTGTTGCAGAGATGTAGAGAAAGTCATGTGAATGGAACACATCAGATTTTTTTCTATAGTAAAGATTTGTCTCTCTCTTATGGTTACCACGAATGAAAAAGCCATTCATTCAGTATGAAAAAGGCGTCAGAACTATTCTCAGAAAATGTAAGCTACATTTCCTTTGTCATGAAAGTTTCTTAAATATGATTATTTTAATCAAAATTGTTAAAGCCATTTTTGAGAAAATAAAACTTTTCGAAAGTTGTTCCATATAAAGGATAGCTTGGAGTGAGTGCATTTTCCTGAAAAGTTTCATGTTACATCCTTGGAAATGACACAGTGGAAAGCTAATATGATGTTTAAACGGGTGTATTAAACAAATTGCTGAGATTGTATCGTATGCAGGTCACGTAAATATAGAGACGTGACCACCATGATAAATGTGCGCCAAAACGCTTCGTTCTTTCTGTATATTAAAAATCTGATACCTTCCATTCACATGACTTTCTCTAAATTATTATTGTTAATAAGCTTATCTTTTATTTATTTCATGCTAATCGAGAAAAATTAGCAGAAGTATTCTTATTACTTGCTTTATTGTAAGTAAAAGCGAAGTAAGGGAGTAGTATAGGTTAAAGTGAAAGCCAAAAGCTGGTTGCTATGTGACTGATGTTCTTTTGTTTGTATGGAGAGAGAGTTGACAAATTCCTGTATAAGTTTTTCAAAGCTGAAACCAAGAAAAAGGAATATCTCAAAAACGATCAAATCCACGAAAAAAATGTATATAACATAAATTGTGTGTTTTAACGTGCTCTACATTTATTGTGTGTTAAGTTTTTGTCCATCTCTTACGGTTTAGTAGTTACGAAAAATTCAACCAGAATAAAGTAGTCTTCAGAGGCTATTCCCAGAAAATTCAGAATATACATTTCATTTGTCCGGTTAATAACTTTAATATATGATATTTTAATCAAAATCGTTAGTCATTTTTAGAACAACATTTTCGAAAAAAAGTTCCATGTAAAAGGGTAGTTTTGGGTGGGGGGATTTTTCTCAAAATCTTCGTGTCGCATCCCTGGAAGATACTGAACTTAAATACCAAGTTTGGTATTTTACCGACTTTTCGTTTTTGAGTTATCGTGTTCACAGACACACGGACCTTTTTGTGAAAATGCTTTTTTTGGATATTGGGGACCCTAAAACATATGTTTGCGGTGAAATCTCGGTATCGAATTTTTGGGTGGGGTACAATACCTTGCCTATATACTATGCATGTAGTGCGTATAGAGAAAGTAAAAATCTGATGCATTCCTTTAACATGACTTTCTCTACATCGTTGTAACTATTGTTAAAAATCTTATTGTTCTATCTACTTTATGATAACCAAGATAAACATTAGCAGAAATTGTCTTAATTTCTTGCTTCCTTGTAAGTAGAAGGGAAATAATGCAATACACTAGGCTAAAACGATTGTCAAATCTTCTAAAAGCTGTGTGACAAAAGTTTAAGTATTTTAAATCTGAAACCAATAAAAAGTAATATCTCAGAGATGGTCAATTCCACGAAAACACGTATATGACATATAGTGTGTGTTTTAACGTGATCTACATTTTTTGTGTAGTAAGTTTTTGTCTATCTCTTACGGTTTACTAGTTATGCGATATCCAGCAAAATTCATCAAGAATAATAAGGTCTTCAGAGGCTAATCCCATAAAATTCAAGATATACATTTTTTGTAGCATAACTATCTTTAACATACGATGTTTTAATCAAAATCGTTAGAGCCATTTTTGAGAAAATCAAAATTTTCGAAAGTTTTTCCATGTAATTGGTACTTTGGGGTGGGGAAATTTTCCTCAAAATTTTCGTGTTGCATCCTTGGAAGATAAACTTATAGGCCAAGTGTGGTATTTCACCGAATTTCCTTTTTGAGTTATCGTGTTCACAGACACACATATCTACTGCCTCCTAGTTCAAGACTATAGGGAGGATAGGGAA
The DNA here is from genome assembly GCA_030762935.1 of Hymenopus coronatus. NCBI lineage: Eukaryota > Metazoa > Arthropoda > Insecta > Mantodea > Hymenopodidae > Hymenopus > Hymenopus coronatus. Next base: position 12,529,610 of record CM060893.1, on the reverse strand, counting down.
CAATGTTGTTTGAAGCAAACATTTCATCCTCAAGCCAGGAATCAAAACTGGCACCTCTGGCATTCGGAGTTAGCACGCCAACATGCGATGGCTTTGAAATCCTCTTCTCTCTGCATGAACACGAAAAACAAAAAATCTGATGTGTACCATTCACATGACTTTCTCCATATCCCTGCAACAAATAATTGTTAAAAAGCTTATACTTCTATTTACTTTATGCTAATCAGAAAAAATTAGCAGAAATAGTCTTATTACTCGCATCCTTGTAAGTAGAAGCGAAATAAGGGACAACTGTAGGTTAAAGTGATATTCAAAAGCTGGTTGCCATGTCAATGAAGTTCCTTTGTTTATATGGATAGGAGTTGACAAGTTCCAGTATGAGAAAAGTATACGTTTTTCATAGCAGAAACCAAAAATAAGGAATGTCACAAAAACGACGAACTCCACGAAAAAAATGTATATAACATAAATTGTGTGTTTTAATGTGTTCTACATTTATTGTGTAGTAAGTTTTTGTCCATCTCTTACGGTTTAGCAGTTATTCAAAATTTAGTAAAATTCATACAGAATAAACTACTCTTCAGAGGCTATTCCCAAATTCAAGATATACATTTCATTTGTCAGGTAAATATGTTTAATATCCGAAATTTTAATCAAAATCGTTAGAGCCATTTTTGAGAAAATTAACATTTTCGAAAAATTGTTCATATAAGGGGTAGTTATGGGCTCGGGTGAACTTTCCTGGCACTCGTCCTTGTATCTTTGGAAGATGAAAAGTTGAATACAAAATTTTGAATTTAGCCAACTTCGTTTTTACTTGCTCTACACGCACTATGTACATAGTGTATAGAGCAAGTATTGTATTTCACCCAAAAATTCGATACTGAGATTTCACCGGAAATACATTTTTAAGACTCCCTGAATACAAATTAAGCATTTTTACAAAAAGGTCCATGTGTGTGTGTGTGTGTGTGTCTGTGGACAATATAGCTCAAAAACGAAAATGCCGTTGAACACCAAACTTGGTATTTAAGTTTCGTATATTCCAAGGATGCGACAAGAAGATTTAAAAAAAATCCCCCCACGCCCAACTACCCTTTACATGGAACTTTTTTAGAAATGTTTGCTTTTCTTAAAAATGGCTCTAACGATTTTGGTTAAAATATCGTATATTAAATATATTTACCTGACAAATAAAATGTATATCTTGAATTTTCTAGGAATAACCTCTGAAGACTACTTTATTCTGGATGAATTTTACGAAATTTTGCATAACTGCTAAACCGTAGGAGATGGACAAAAACTTATCTCACAAAAATTGTAGAGCACGCTAAAACACACAATTTATATTATATATATTTTTCTTTTCGTGGAGTTGATCGTATTTTAGATATTCCTTGTTTTTGGTATCAGCTTAGAAAAACTTACATTTCTCATACAGGAATTTGTCAACTCCTGTCCATACAAACAAAGGAACTTCAGTCACATAGCAAACAGCTTTTTACTATTATTTTAACCTATGGTACTCCCTTATTTCGCTTATATTTACAAGGAAACAAGTAATAAGACTATTTCTGCTAATTTTTTCCCGATTAGCATGAAGAAAATAGAAGCATAAGCTTTTTAGCAATAATATATTGCAGATGTAGAGAAAGTCATATGAATGGAACACATCAGATTTTTATTTATGCAATGTTTTGAGTTATTCACAGACACAGTAACATACACACGGACCTATTCTGACAAAATATTTCTTTTTGGGTTCACGTCGAATTTTTTGATGGAGTACACTACTTGCTGTACTGGTTCTAAGTTCGTATTAGAGAAAATAAAAGGTGCGTTTTCAAAACACTATAAAGGCAATAAAATAATACAAAAATTTTGAGAAAACCACAACACATCAAGTGTAATATTGTTTGTTTTTTATATTAGAAATGAGAAAACTATATCTCCGAAAATTTGCTACTAACATTTTTGAAATCGCAAATGGACACTTTCTGATGTCAACAAAATTAAATTGTTTTCGTTTTTGCCTAAATTTGTTAAACTAAGTTGGCAAACCCTCTAATTATAACCACACCCAGTTCTACTTAAAATAACTGTCACCTGTTTCAGTGTTGACCACGTTCCTTTATATGTAATTTTGCCGTGCTCTTTAATTGGTTATAATAATCATTCGCCTGTACGAACAGTAAGCACTGTCAGTTCCATTTAAACCTTACACTTACTACTTACATGAAATGTTCGCTTGTCAGTACTGCCAAAAGCGACACAGTGGGATAAGACATAGCTATCGATTGCTTACATTTCACAGCCTTCTGTATTAAAACTGCTCGTAAGGTGCCGGCCAAGGAAATAAGGGGAAATAAACAAATTCCAAAGATTTGTCTAACCTTTACAGTAACACCAACGATATTTAACTAAACAAATGACAACATTCTGAAGCAATACATTCTCACGACTTTCTCCAGTCACTCTTTTACAAACTATTCTTATAGAGTCTCATTACTTTCTCTATACGTACTATGTACATAGTGTATAAAGAAGGTATTGCACTCCACCCAGAAATTCGATACCGAGATTTCACAGGAGATATATGTTTTAGGGTCCCCTGTATTCAAAAATACCATTTTCACAAAAAGGTGCGTGTGTCTGTGAACACGATAAATCAAAAACGAAAAGTCGGTAAAATACCAAACTTGGTATTTAAGCTCAGTGTCTTCCAGGGATGCGTCACGAAGATTTTGAGAAAAAGCCCCCCACCCCAAACTACCCTTGACATGGAACTTTTATCGAAAATTTTGATTTTCTCAAAAATGGCTCTTAACGATTTTGATTAAAATATCATTTATTAAAGATATTTACCTGACAAATAAAATGCATATCTTCAATTTTCTGGGAATGGCTTCTGAAGATTACTTTATTTTGAATACATTTTACGGACACTTGCATAAGTGTTAAACTGTAAAAAATGGAGAAAAACTTACCACACAAAAGGTGTAGAGCACTTTAAAACACACAATTTATGTTACATGCATTTTTGTTTCATGGAGTTGATCGGTTTTGAGATATTCCTTGTTATTGGTTTCAGCTTTAAGAAACTTATACTTTTCTCATACAGGAATTTGTCAACTCTTGTCCATACAAACAAAGGAACATCAGTCACATAGCAACCAGCTTTTAGCTTTCAGTTTAACCTATGGTACTCCCTTATTTCGCTTCTACTTATAAGGAAGCAAGTAATAAGACTATTTCTGCTAATTTGTTCTCACTTAGCATGAAGTAAATAGAAGCATAAACTTTTTAGCAATAATTTGTTGCAGAGAAGTAGAGAAAGTCATGTGAATGGAACACACCAGATTCTTTTCCTATCTACTTCATGTTAATGGAAATGAATATCTGTATGATAGGTACAAAAGGGATCTAGGAGACAGAAACGATAGACAATCCTCAATAAATGGCTTGCCTTGAAATTCCACAATCCTTCTCATGACACACTTGAAAACAAAGGCAGTAACTTAACCATTGTAAAGAGTGGGAACTTTCAGGCTGATAACAACGAATAAGTCGGAAAAAATTAATGCCGCAAAAATTATAGAACGGATATTGTTTTAATGGCATCTAAATTTTCTAAGTGGTAAATGTTTTTTTTTTCTCTCTCTCTTTTTTCTAGCTTAACGTCCTTTAACGTGCTTGGTCATATCGGACGATGAATGAAATTGGTGAAATGTTGCTCAAATGATCTCGACTCTCTTCTCAGGATAAGGGAAAACCCCGAAAAAAACCTTATCCGGGTAACTCACCCCAAGTGAGATTCGATTTCACGAGCTGTTGAATGTGAGGCAGACACGCTACCACCACACCACCCAGGCGGGGTGGTAAATGTTTGTCTATTTCTTATTTTTTTTTTATTTTGTTTGTTAACAATGCAGTCAATTGCCGCCAGGATCATATCAGCACGCCGGAGTGGTTAGAGACCTCGCCTCTCACCTAGACGGCCCGGGCTCGATCCCAAGCGACAGCATGTGAGATTTGTGGTGGACAAAGCGGCGCAGAGGCGGGTTTTCTCCGGGCTCTCTGGTTTTCCCCGCCACCTCATTCTACCGGTGCTCCATATTCACTTCATGTATCACCAGTGTCATCGCCTGCGGTGCCACAAGTAGTTAAAGCGGGCGTTAAACACTACCAAATAAATAATAAACCGCCGGAGTCTCAGAATTTCGTCCCACGGGAGTTCTTTTACATGCCAGTAAATCTACTGACATGGAGCTGTCGCTTTTAAGTACACTCAAAAACCATCGCGCTTGGTCGGGTTTGACCTTGAGATTAGTAAGCCAGCACCTAACCAACTGCGCTGCCCAGATCGACCCTTTCTCTTATGGCTTACCCATTACACAATTATTTCCGAATGAAGAGTCGCACATAAATCTTATTCGGCAACCAGACATCCTAAATATCTGCTATTTTAATAACAATCTGTTAATTTCGAGAAAATATAAAATAATAAAAACATTTCCTTGTAAAGGCTGGCAAATCCTGTCACATTCTTGGAAGAAGCTGAAGATTAACACCAGGTTTGGTTTTATTGGATTCAAGAAAACTCAAAACTTGCTGCATTTCCGGTGTAATCTCGATATCCAACTTTGTATGGAATACAATACTTCTTCTAGTTATTATGATGGTAGAGAAAGTAAAAGTAAAGAAAAATCTAATGTATACCATACACATGACTTTCTCTACATCTCTGCAACAAATTATTCTTAAAAAGCTTATATTTGTATTTACTTCATGCTAATCAGTAAAACATTAGCAGAAATACCCATATTACTTGCTTCCTTGTAAGTAGAAGCGAAATATGGGAATAACATAGGTTAAAGTGATAGTCAAAAGCTGATTGCTAGGAGACTGAAGTTCCTTTGTTTGTTTGGACAGGAGTTGACAAATTCCTGTATGAGAAAAGTACAAGTTTTTTTAAGTCTGAAACAAAAATCAACGAATATCTAAAAAACGATCAACTCCACGAAAAAAATGTATATAACATAAATTGAGTGTTTTAATGTGCTCTACATTTTTTGTGTGGTAAGTTTTTGTCTATCTCTTACGGTTTAGCAGTTATTCAAAATTCCGTAAAATTCATTCAGAATAAAGAGGTCTTCAGACGCTATTCCCTGAAAATTCAAGATATACATTTTATTTGGTATGTAAATGTTAGTAATATACGGGGTTTTAATCAAAATCGTTTGAGCTACTTTTGAGAAAATCAAAATTTTTGAAAAAAGTTCCATGTAAAGAGTAGTTGGGGGGGGGATTTTTCTCAAAATCTTCGTGTTGCATCCCTGGAAGATACTTAACTTAAATACCAAGTTTGGTATTTTACCTACTTTTCGTTTTTGAGTTATCGTGTTCACAGATACACGGACCTTTTTCCGAAAATGCTTTTTTTAGATAAATGGGACCCTAAAACATATATTTCCGGTGAAATCTCGGTATCGAATTTTTTGGTGGAGTGCAATACCTTCTCTATACACTATGTATATAGTGCGTATAGAGAAAGTAACCGTGGCAGAGTGATATTTTGAACCCCTTCTTGTAGAGTATGACAGCTGGTAATTTTATAAACATTATGAGGGGAGATAAATGAATTAATTGCTGTTGAAGATTTAAAAATCTGATGTGTTCCATTCACATAACTTTCATTAGCTGTTCCATACACAAACTACTCTAACAAAAGGTTATTCTTTTATGTACACCATGCTAATCGAGACAAACTTTAGCAGAAATAGTCTTATTACTTGCTTCCTTGTAAGTAGAAGGGAAATAAGAGAATTTATTAGGCTAAAAGTTGATTACTATGTGAAACAATTGAGGTTCGGTTCGCTTTGAATGGTCTAGTTAAGCTGTGGCTTAAAAATAAAAACCAACAAGGAATATCTCAAAGTAATATTTTGCCTATCTCTTACGGTTTAACCGTTTAGCAAAATTCTGCAAAATCATCCAAAGTAAAGAGATGTTCAAATTCAAAATATACATTTTATTTTTACTTTCTCTATACGCACTATGTACATAGTGTATAGAGAAGGTATTGCACTCCACCCAAAAATTCGATACCGAGATTTCACCGGAAATATATGTTTTAGGGTCCCCAATATCCAAAAAAAGCATTTTCACAAAAAGGTCCGTGTGTCAGTGTGTCCGTGTGTCTGTGAACACGATAACTCAGAAACGAAAAGTCGGTAAAGTACCAAACTTGGTATTTATGTTTAGTATCTTCCAGGGATGCGACACGAAGATTTTGAGAAAAATCCCTCCACCCCCAACTACCCTTTACATGGAACTTTTTTCGAAAATTTTGATTTTCTCAAAAATGGCTCTAACGATTTTGATTAAAATGTCGTATATTAAAGATATTTACCTGACAAATAAAAGTTATATATTGAATTTTCTGGGAATAGCCTCTGAAGAGTAGTTTACTCTGGATGAATTTTACTGAATTTTGAATAACTGCTAAACTGTAAGAGATGGACAAAAACTTACCCCACAAAAAAATGTAGAGCACATTAAAACACACAATTTATGTTATATACATTTTTTTCGTGGAGTTCGTAGTTTTTGTGACATGCCTTATTTTTGGTTTCTGCTATGAAAAACTTATACATTTCTCATTCAGGAATTTGTCAACTGCTGTCCATACAAACAAAGGAACTTCAGTGACATTGCAACCAGCTTTTGATTATCACTTTAACCTATGGTACTCCCTTATTTCACCTCTACTTACAAGGAAGCAAGTAATATGGCTATTTCTGCTAATGTTTTACTGATTAGTATGAAGTTAATAGAAGTATAAGCTTTTTAAGAATAATTTGGTGCAGGGATGTAGAGAAAGTCATGTGAATGGTACACATCAGATTTTTTATATAATTGTCTTTAATATAGGTACGTTATTTTAACCAAAATCGTTAGGGTCATTTTTGAGAAAAAACAATTTAAAAAAAAATCCATGTGGTGGAGGAATTTTCTTGAAAATCTTTGTGACACGTTCTTGGAAGATACTTATCACAAGTTTGGGTGGAATACAACACCTTCTCTATCCACTATGTACATTTGTATACGGCTAGAGAAAGTAACAAAAGTCTATAATTTGATCAATCTGGAGGAACGTTTGGAACATGGATCACTATTTAAATACAAGAGAAGAGCAAAGATTACTCACGACTTTCAAAAAGCACTCCTATTCAAATTTTGAACACCTTACTTACTTGTACAGTGTGTATGACAGCTAGAACTACTTTCTCTACACGTACTATGTAAATATTGTATAAAGAAGATATTGTATTGCACCAAAAATTCGATGCCGAGATTTCACCGGAAATACACGTTTTGGGTCCCCCTGAATAAAAAAAAAGCATTTTTGGAAAAAGGTCCGTGTGTGTGTGTATCTGTGGACAGCAAAGCTCAAAAACGAAAAGACCGTTGAATACCAAACTTGGTATATAATTTTGGTATCCTCCAAGGATGCGACACGAAGATTTTCAAGAAAAAAAAAACCCACCTCCAACCACCCTTTACATGGAACTTTTTTCGAAAATTTTGATTTTCTTAAAAATGGCTCTAAAGATTTTGTTTAAAATATCGTATATTAAAGATATTTACGTGACATATAAAATGTATATCTTGAATTTTCTGGGAATAGCCTCTGAAGACTACTTTATTCTGGATGAATTTTACGGAATTTTGAATAACTGCTAAACCGTAAGAAGTGGGCAAAAACTTAACACACAAAAAATGTAGAGCACATTAAAACACACAATTTATATTAGATACATTTTTTCGTGGAGTTGATGTTTTTGACATATTCCTTGTTTTTGTTTTCAGCTCTGATACAGGAATTTGTCAAGTCCTGTCCATACAAACAAAGAAACTTCAGTCACATAGCACCCTGTTTTTGATTATTTCGTTTTTTCTCGATTAGCATGAAGTAAATAGAAGCACAAGCTTTTTAACAATAATTTGTTGCAGAGAGGTAGAGAAAGACATGTGAATGTAACACAACAGATTTAAAAGGTCGCAAGTACAAGAACAGAAAAGTCGTTGCTGAGTAACGTGAAGTAGATACTCACCTGCGTGCCGAGTTCTTGCTCTGATGAAGTCCCATGTTAGACTTACATAAACAAGAGTGCTTCTGTTTTGGACAGACACGCACGGAAATGGGCACTTTGTAGCATGCCTGGGATGCACTGACGCCTAAAGTGGGTCTGGAACTGCAGTCTGTACACTGCCCCAACCAAAGTAATCCCTTTACATTCAAAGTTAACAGTTTGCTAATGTTGTATTTCAGAAAAAGGTCCGTGTGTCTGTGAACACGATAACTCAAAAACGAAAAGTCGGTAAAATTACAAACTTGGTATTTAAGTTTAGTATCTTCCAGGGATGCGACACGAAGATTGTGAGAAAAATCCCCCCACCCCAAACTACCCTTTACATGGAACTTTTTTCGAAAATTTTGTTTTTCTAAAAAATGGCTCTAACGATTTTGATTAAAATGTCGTATATTAAAGATATTTACCTGACAAATAAAATGTATATTTTGAATTTTCTGAGAATAGTCTCTGAAGACTACTTTATTCTGGGTCATTTTTACGGAATTTTGCATAACTGCTAAACCGTAAGAGATGGACAAAAACTTACCACACAACAAATGTAGAGCACTTTAAAAAACACAATTTATGTTACATACATTTTATTGTGGAGTTGATTGTTTTTGAGATATTCTTTTTTTTTTTGGTTTCAGCTATAAAAAACATACTTTTCTCATACAGGACTTTGTGAACTCGTGTCCACACAAACAAAGGAACTTTAGTCATATAGCAACCAGCTTTTGACTATCACTTTAACCTATGGTACTCCCTTATTTCGCTTCTACTAACAAGGAAGCAAGTAATAAGACTATTTCTGCTAATTTTTTCTCGTTTAGATGAAGAAAATAGAATAATTTGATGCAGAGATGTAGAGAAAGTCATGTGAATGGAACATATCTGATTTTTTTTTTTTTTTTTTTTTTTTTTGTAGTTTAACGTCCTTTAACCTCGTTGGTAATATCGGATGATGAATGAAATTGATGAAATGATGCTCAAATGATCTCGGGTCCATGGAGCTTAAAGTTACTCGACATTCATCTCCTCAGGATAAGGGAAAATCCCGAAAAAAAAAAAACATATCCGGGTAACCCACCCTAAGCGAGATTCGAACTCACGACCTTTCGAATGTCAAGCAGACACGCTATCACCACACTACCCAGGCGAGCTAGCAAATTATTGTTAAAAAGCTTATTCTTCTATCTCCTACTTCATGTGTTTTCTTTTAACCAGAAGGAAAATAAATGGAATACACTAGGCTATAACGATAGTCAAATCTTTTAAAGGTTAATTGCCATGTGATTGAAATAATTTTCTTTGCGTTGCAGGAGTTGACAATTTGCCATATCTGAAAAGTTTAAGTATTTCAAAACTGAAACCAATAACAAGGAATGTCTCAGAAATGGTCAACTTGGTTTTTAAATTTAGTAACTTCCAAGCATGCACGACACGAAGATTTTGAAGACAATTTCCCCATCCCAACCCATGCTTTAGATGGAAAAATTTTCGAAAATGTCCAGTTTCTTAAAAATGGCTCTATGGGTTTTAATTAAAACACTGTATATTAAGTCGCCCTCCATGGTGTAATGGTTACCATGCTGACTTCATATACCCAAGGTCGCGGGTTCAAACCCTGCGGAGGACGGTGGATTTTTTCGGGTGTAAAAATCCTTAGCATGGCTTCCTTCGAAAGGGAAGTAAAGCCGTTGGTCCCGTGTCGTAGATTTACGGCACGTAAAAGAACCTCAAGCCTGAGCAAAATTAAGAGGTCTTTCACACCAAATTTAGAGAAGCACAGTAGTTAAAGAGCGTCCATAAATAACACGCCATTTATTTACAGGACAACTAAAAGTGTATCTTTTGAATTTTCCTGGGAATACCCTCTTAAGTTCTCTTGATTCTGGATTAATTTTCCTGAATGACTAGTACACCTTACTACACAAAAACTTCACTATAATTGAAATAAAACTCTGCAGAAATAGAAAAATAATACATTTCGTTATAGATATTAAGAGAACAGTGGTAGCCAAATGTTTTAAGAACTGGACACTATATGCTAACCCTAAAATTTCACACACTGTCCATCCAATTGCGGGAAACAACTTAACATCGAAAGGAGTTTTGATCAAGTATTGAACAATTCTAACCATTAATAACGGATACCTATGGAAGGCTTACTTAACAAAAAAAAAAAAACTTCTAAATTATAATAATATACATGCTTTAAAAAGGTCTTCATTTTTGTGAGTAATTTTTGTTTATAGCTGCTAGTTATATAACATTATATAAAATTCCTTCCGCACGAGGAGCCTAATAATAGAAGATTCAAGATAGGTATACATTTTATTTGTTATATAAATATGTTTATTTCTTAGAAAATTTCGAATAATATTTCATTTATGGGTTATACTGTTCATAAAAGTAACACATGCAGACAGACACAGACTTTTTACTAAAAATGCTTGTTTTATGCTTCAGGAGTGTCAAAACGTGTATTTCTGATGAAATCTCAGTATGAAGTTTTGGGTGCTATGTATGTAATACTTCCTCTACTTATGTGAAGTAGAGCAAGTAAAAATGGTGAATATTTCATATTCAGTATATTATAAATTAGAAGGATAATTAAAATTAATTCTTGCAATTCATTCATGTACTCTTAAAGAATATCATTATATAATATAAACATTTTTTAACAAAATAATTGTATTGAGCAATTTTTCAAAACATCAAAACAATAACAAAAGATTAATATACCGGGAAATTATTTGTAAGTACTAATAAACGTTTGGAGTACGTATTATACAATAGATATTGATTAAATAGAGCTGAAATTTTATAAAGTTTACAGATGGGGTATGCTTAGCAAGAAGTAGATAGGAAAATCTGATGTGTTCCAGTCACATGACTTTCTCTACATCTCTGTAACAAATTATTGTTAAAAAGCTAATGCTTCTGTTTACTTCATGCTAATCGAGAAAAAATTAGCAGAAATAGTCCTATTACTTGCTTCCTTGTAAGTAGAAGTGAAATAAGGGAGTAGCATAAGTTAAGTGCCAGTCAAAAGCTGGTTGCTATGTGACTGAAGTTCCTTTGTTTGTACGCACAGGAGTTGACAAATTCCTGTGTGAGAAAAGTATAAGTTTTTCATAGCAGAAACCAAAAATAAGGAATGTCACAAAAACGACGAACTCCACGAAAAAAATGTATATAACATAAATGGTGTGTTTTAACGTGCTCTACATTTTTGTGTGGTAAGTTTTTGTCCATCTCTTACGGTTTAGCAGTTATGCAAAATTCCGTAAAATTCATCCAGAAAAAAGCAGTCTTCAGAGGCTATTCCCAGAACATTCAAGATATATCTTTTATTTGTCAGGTAAATATCTTTAATATATCATATTTTAATCAAAATTGTTAGAGCCATTTTTAAGAAAATCAAAAATTTCTAAAAAAAAGTACCATGTAAAGGGTAATTGAGGGTGGGGAGATTTTCTTGAAAATCTTCGTGTCGCATCCTTGGAAGATACTAAACTTAAATACCAAGTTTGGTATTCAACGGTCTTTTCGTTTTTTAGCTAGGCTGTCCACAGACACACACGCGCGCACACACAAGGACCTTTTTCCGATTTTTTGAATTCAGGGGGTCTCAAAACATGTATTTCCAGTGAAATCTCGGTATCGAATTTTTGGGTGCATTACAACACCTTCTCTATATACACTATGGGCATAGTACGTGTAGAGAAAGTAAAAATATGTGTGTTGTAGAAGAGATTCACGTGGATGTAACACAAGGTACCTAGTGGACTAAGGAGCGCCTAATCTGAACTATGAACGAAACCATATAGCTCGCAAAACTGTCACCAGGCGCATTCTATAGGCTGCCTTTGACAACGTTGAGATGTAGGACTGTTGAAGGGACAGCGAAACGCCTGAATGTGATACAACCCGCTCGGTTTACGTGTAATAGAAGTTGCCTGGAGCAGCAGGGGATGTTTCTTTAACAAATAGTATGCTTATTTGCAAGCTAAAGGAAGTAAGTGGGTAGGAATTGTTTCTATACTCGTAAATACATTAGAAATAACAAATATTTTCTCTAAGTATGTTCTCACTGGACCTAGCAAATTCTTAACGATAATTATTAAATCTTTCCTACAGTAATCGGTTATAAATAATAATAATAATAATAATAATAATAATAATAATAATAATAATAATAATAATAATAATAATCATCATCTTCTTCTTCTTAACTTCATGGGTTAGACGCATTGCCGGTTCCGACTCCCAGTGTCTCCAATGAGTCCTGGCTCGTCTAAAATCACTTCTTCTTCTTCTCCTCGACATATAATTCAACGCTGCTTTGGGAAATACAGTGTCTGTTATCTAATATTTTCTTATACACTGAATAGATATTTAGCTCTTCCCTAACAACCTCATTTTTACTTTCTCTACACGTACTATGTACATGGTGTATAGAGAAGGTATTGTAATGCACCCAAAAATTCGATACCGAGATTTCACCGGAAATATATGTTTTAGGGTCCGCTGTATAAAAAAAAGGATTTTCAGAAAAAGGTACGTGTGTGTCTGTGTGAATACCAAACTTGGTATTTAAGTTTGGTATCTTCCAAGGACGCGACACGAAGATTTTCCAGAAAATCCCCCACCCCCAACTACCCTTTACATGGAACTTTTTTCGAAAATGTTGATTTTCTTAAAAATGGCTCTAACGATTTTGATTAAAATATCGTATATTAAAGAGATTTACCTGACAAACAAAATGTATATCTTGAATTTTATGGGAATAGCCTCTCAAGATACTTTATTCTGGATGAATTTTACGGAATTTTGCATAACTACTAAACCGTAAGAGATGGACAAAAACTTACCATACAAAAAATGTAGAGCACATTAAAACACACAATTTATGTTATATATATTTTTTTCGTGGAGTTGATCATTTTTTAGATATTCCTGGTTTCAGCTTTAAAAACATAATTTTCTCATACAGGAATGTGTGAACTCGTGTCCATACAAACAAAGGAACTTCAGTCACATAGCAACCAGCTTTTGACTATGGTACTTCCTTATTTTGTTTCTACTTACAACGAAGCAAGTAATAAGACTATTTTGCCTATTTTTTCTCGATTAGCACGGAGTAAATAGAAGCATTAGCTGTTTTTGTTGCAGAGATGTAGAGAAAGTCATGCATAGGTATCTAAAAATATATGTATTATATATTTCCATTTGTTGGTATTAGGTTTTACTCTACCAGAGAAAAATCAATCTGACATCACCAGGCAAAACTTCCACACTTGGTACATGCTCAGTAACTCCAAAGGAAAGAGATACAAGCATTTTCTGTGAAATTGGTCAATCACAACGCTGCTAGATGCTCGATTGTTCAGGTAACTACACAGTCTGTGTGTAACTTCCGGAGGGGTGGGTGCTATATTGTTACGAAACTGGCTCTTTACAACTCGAGGCAGTTTGTGAAAATCAAAAAGGGGAGGTCACGCCTCTTGCTGGGAAATGCACGTGCAGTGACGCCGCCCAATTCTGATTCATCCCTAAATAACAAACATATCGATCTGTGTCGCATGTGGACGAGGGCTTCAAATGTTTACTTTCCCTTTTGCTATTACAGTATGGTTTTAGAAACCTTTCGTATACACTTGAACATGATAAATCAAATAAAGTTTTATGAATGCTGTTTCTTTGCCCATTACCAAAAATTAAATACTGAGATTTAATAGGAAATATAAACATTTTCAAGAAACTTCTCAATCTCAAACTGCCCTTTACGCGAAATTGTTTGTTAGATTTTTTTTTTCTTTTCCTTCCATAAAACGCCTCTAAGTAGTTTGATTAACAAAAGCACATCTAGAATGTTTCAGGAATAGCTTGCGAAGTCATCATAATTCTGAATAAATTTTGTGTATTTTATATAAGTTGTAAATACAAAAGAGAGAGAAAAACTTAAAATACACGTTAAAAATCTGATGTGTTCCATTCACATGACTTTCTCCACATCTCTGCAACAAATTATTGTTAAAAAGCTTATGCTTCTATTTACTTCATGCTAATCGAGAAAAAAATACCAGAAGTAGTCTTATTACTTGCTTCCTTGTAAGTAGAAGCGAAATAAGGGAGTACCATAGGTTAAAGTGAAAGCCAAAAGCTGTTGCTATGTGACTAAATTTCTTTTGTTTGTATGGACAGGAGTTGACAAATTCCTGTATGAGAAAGTATAAGTGTTTTGAAGCTGAAACCAAAAACAAGGAAAATCTCAAAAACGAATAAATGTATGTAACATAAATTGTGGTTTTAATGTGCTCTACATTTTTTGTGTGGTAGGTTTTTGTTCATCTCTTACGGTTTAGCAAGTATACAAATTTCCGTAAAATCCATCCAGAATAAAGTAGTCCTCAGAGGTTATTCCCAGAAAATTCTAAATATATATTTTGTTTGTCAGGTAAATATATTTAATATACGATATTTTAATCAAAATCGTTAGAGCTATTTTTAAGAAAATCAAAATTTTCGAAAAATGTTCCAACTTAAATACCAAGTTTGGTATTTAACAGTCTTTTCGTTTTTGGGGTGTGCTGTCCACATGCACAAAAACACGGGCCTTTTTCCAAAAATGTTTTTTCTTTGGATTCAGGGGGACCCAAAACATGTATTTCCGGTGATATCTCGGTATTGAATTTTTGAGTGCAATACAATACTTTCTCTATACACTATGTACGTAGTATGTGTAGAGATATTAAACATATGACTGACTTGTTTTGATGCTACATATGTACCTACTCTAAGCGCGTATTGTTGATGATGGAAGTGAGGAATAGCCTTGGCCATTGTTTTGGGGGCGGGATAAGATGAAACACCAGTGAACGGACCGGTTTATACTCCACACAGAGAGATAGTGGATACGGAAGTGTCCGTGTCGTTGACTTCTGTCCAGTGTTATCATGAGGAAGTACGGTACTCCTGGTGGAGGGTGGCGTAAATCCTGCTACCCTAGTGTCCGTTATACACACCAGGAGTTCCCTTTAAGCTTGGCAAATTCCTGTATGAGAAAAGTATAAGTTTTTCAAAGCTGAAACCAAAAACAAGGAATATCTCAATAATGATCAACTCCACGAAAAAAATGTATATAACATAAATTGTGTGTTTTAACGTGCTCTACATTTTTTGTGTGCTAAGTTTTTCTCCATCTCTTACGGTTTAGTAGTTATGCAAAATTCATCCAGAATAAAGTAGTCTTCAGAGGCTATTCCCAGAAAATTCAAGATATACATTTTATTTGTCAGGTAAATATCTTTAATATACGATATTTTAATCAAAATCGTTAGAGCCATTCTTTAGAAAATCAAAATTTTGAAACAGACTTTTCGTTTTTGAGCTATGCTTCCCACAGACACACACATACACACCGACACTCGGAGGTTTTTCTAAAAATGCTTTTTTTTTTTTTTTTTTTTGAATCCGGAGGTCTCAAAACACGTATTTCCGGTGAAATCTCGGTATCGAATTTTTGAGTGCATTACAATACCTTCTTTATACACTATGTACATAGCACGTATAGAGAAAGTAATAAAACATTTTTTCGTGAAGTTGATCGTTTTCGAAATATTCCTTGTTATTGGTTAAAATACGTATACTTTCATCGTGCAGGAATTTGTGAACTCCTGACCATGCAAACAAAGGAACTTCAATCACATAGCAACCAGCTTTTAGCCTAATGTATTCCATTACAAGGAAGCAGGTAATAAGACCATTTCTGCTAATGTTTATCTCGATTATCATGGAGTCAGCGTGACTGCCTTACATTCAACAGGTCGCGAGTTCGAATCTCGCTTACGGTAAGTTATCCAGACAAGAAGACTTGTCGAGTAACTTTAAGCTCCATAGACCCCGAGAACATTTGAGCATTATTTCACCAATTTCATTCATCGTCTATCACCAAAAAGGTTAAACGTCATTCAAGTAAAAAAAAAAAAAATAAATAAATTGAAAAAATAGAAAATTATTAAAGTTTCTGCCATATATAAAGATCGTCTGTTAAAAAAATCTGATGTGTTCCATTCACAAGACTTTCTCTAATTCTGCAATAAATTATTGTTAAAAAGTTTATGCTTCTATTTAATTCATGCTAATTGAGAAAAAATTAGCAGAAATGGACTTATTACTTGCTTCCTTGTAAGTAGAAGCGAAATAAGGGAGTACCATAGGTTAAAGTGAAAGCCAAAAGCTGGTTGCTATGTGACTGATGTTCCTTTGTTTGTATGGACACGAGTTGACAAATTCTTGTATGAGAAAAGTATAAGTTTTTCCAAGCTGAAACCAAAATAAGCAATATCTAAAAAAAAAAAAAAAAAAAAAGATCACTCCATGTATATGACATAAATTGTGAGTTTTAAAGTGCTCTACGTTTTTTGAGCGGTAGGTTTTTGTCCATTTCTTACGGTTTAGCAGTTATGCAAAATTCCGTAAAATTCATCCAGAATAAAGAAGTCTTCAGAGGCTATTCCCAGGAAATTGAAGACATACATTTTATTTGTCAGGTAAATATAAGGTAGTTTAATCTAAATCGTTAGAGCCATTTTTAAGAAAATAAAAATTGTCGAAAAAAATTCCATGTAGAGGGTTGTTTGGGTGGGGGGATTTTCTTAAAAATCTTCGTGTCAAACCCTTGGAAGATACCAAGTTTGGTTTTTAACGTTCTTTTCGGTTTTGAGCTATGCTGCCCACACACGGACATTTTTCTAAAAATGCCTTTTTACTTTCTCTACACGCACTATATACAGTGTATAGAGAAGGTATTGCATTCCACCAAAGAATTCGATACCGAGATTTCACCGGAAATACATGTTTTAGGGTCCCCTGTATCCAAAAAAGTATTTTCAGAAAAAGGTCCGTGTGTCTGTGAACACGTTATCTCAAAAACGAAAAGTCGGTAAAATACCAAACTTGGTATTTAAGTTTAGTATCTTCCAGGGATGCGTCACGAAGATTTTTAGAAAAATCCCCCACCCCAAACTACCCTTTACATGGAGCTTTTTTCGAAAATTTGGGTTTTCTTAAAAATGGCTCAAACGATTTTGATTAAAATATCGAATATTAAAGATATTTACCTGACAAATAAAATGTACATCTTGAATTTTCTGGGAATAGCCTCTGAAGACTACTTTATTCTGGGTCAATTTTACGGAATTTTATTTAACTGCTAAACCGTAAGAGATGGACAAAAACTTACCCCTCAAAAAATATAGAGCACTTTAAAACACACAATTTATGTCATTATATATTTTTTCGTGGAGTTGATTGTTTTTGAGATATTCCTTGTTTTTGGTTTCAACTATAAAAAACATACATACAGGACTTTGTGAACTCCTGTCCATACAAACAAAAGAACTTCAGTCACATAGCAACCAGCTTTTGACTATCACTTTAACCTACGGTACTCCCTTATTTCGCTTCTACTTACAAGGAAGCAAGTAATAAGACTATTTCTGCTAATTTTTTTCTCGATTAGCTGGAAGTAAATAGAAGAATAAGCTTTTTAACAATAATATATTGTAGAGTTGTAGGGAAAGTCATGTGAATGGAACACATCAGATTTGTCTCAAAACATATATTTCCAGTGAAATCTTGGTATCGAATTTGTGGGTGCATTACAGTACCTTCTCTATACACTATGTACAAATTTCAATGTAACTATTTGTACATTTACGATTTGTATATTAACAATTCCTTCTTTCTTCCATATAACATTTTTTTTTTCTTTTGATCTCTGGGAGACACGTATATAAATCATATTTCACGCAAAGACGTGCAGTCATACGGGGATGAAGACGATATTTAAAGGTACCGAAACGAGAGATTTAAAAGTGGCCTAAATACACGGCAATGTGTACTCACCGGTCCGTATCGTAGAGTGGCATAGGAGCGACCCTTCTGCCCCGCCATCGCCGCCAGTACAACACAAAGTTGGCGAAGGAAGATCTCTTGTGGTGGACAGGGGACGTGAGCACGAGGGTGCTCGAAGATATCCCTTTACGTCTAGTAATACCCATAGCGCTTCACATCGCGGTCACTGCACGCACGTCCGCGCCACGGCACGGCGCTATAAACACTGAGCGTGCAGCTCGCTACGTCATAGAGGGAATCTCTCTCCCTCTCCCTTCCGCCCTAAACTCATTCTCAGAATTTCATTTGATAATTCAACCCATCACCATTTATTACTTTCCCTACCAGATGAAGTATTGTATTTCACCCAAAAATTCCGTAACGAGGTTTCACGTTAAATGCCGTTTTGAGGTTTTCTAGCTATTTACAACATATTATTCTTACAAAATCAAAGACATCTCTCTACTAATCAAGATAAACAGAAGCTAGCAGAAATAGTCGTATTAATTACTTCCTTATAAATAGATGGGAAATAAACGAATCCAGTAGGTTAAAGTGATAGTCAAATCTTTTAACAGCTGGTTGCCATGGGGATGATATCCGTTTCTTTGAATTGGCAGGAGTATAACAAGGAATATCTCAAAAATGGTCAACTCTATGAAAAAAAACTGATGTGTACCATTCACATGACTTTCTCCATATCCCTGCAACAAATTCTTGTTAAAAAGCTTATACTTCTATTTACTTTATGCTAATGAGAAACAATTAGCAGAAATAGTCTTATTACTTGCTTCCTTGTAAGTAGAAGCGAAATAAGGGACTAACATAGGTTAAAGAGATAGTCAAAAGCTGGTTGCTATGTCAATGAAGTTCCTTTGTTTGTATGAACACGAGTTGGCAAATTCCTGTATGAAAAAAGTATGTTTTTCAAGGCTGAAATCAAAATCAAGTAATATCTCAAAAACGATAAACTACACGAAAAAAATGTATATGATATAAATTGTGTGTTTTAACGTGCTCTACATTTTTTGTGTGGTAAGTTTTTGTCTATCTCTTACGGTTTAGTAGTTATGCAAAATTCCTCAAGAATAAAGTAGTCTTCAGAGGCTATTCCCAGAAAATTCAAGATATACATTTCATTTGTCAGGTAAATAGCTTTAATACACGATATTTTAATCAAAACCGTTAGAGCCATTTTGTAGAAAATCGAAATTTTCGAAAAAAGTTCCATGTAAAGGGTAATTTGGAATGGGGGGATTTTTCTAAAAATCTTCATGTTGCATCCATGGAAGATACTAAACTTAAATACCATGTTTGGTATTTTACCGACTTTTCGTTTTTGAGTTATCGTGTTCACAGACACACTGACACATACGGACCTTTTTCTAAAAATGCTTGTTTAGGGATACAGGGGACCTTAAAACATATATTTCCGGTGAAATCTCGGTATCAACTTTTTTGGTGGAGTGCAATACTATCTCTATACACTATGTATATAGTGCGTGCAGAGAAAGTAAGAATGTAAACGTAAATGGCGTGTTATTTATGGACGCTGTTTAACTGCTGTGGTTCTCAGCGTCCCATACTATACTGGGCGTGAAAGACCGCTTAATTTTGCTCAGAGGCCTCTTTATCAGGCTTGAGGTTCTTTTACGGCTTTACTTCCCTTCCGAAGGAAGCCATGCTAAGGATTTTTACAACCCGAAAAAATCCATCGTCCTCCGCCAGGTTTGAACCCGCGACCTTGGGTATATGAAGTCAGCATTGAGGGTGACTAGTGTTAATTGACATGAAGTGGATAGAATAATAGCAATAATTTGTTACAGTGTAGATACAGTCTTGTGAATGAAATACATCACATTTTATTAATTATTTCATTTATGTAGTTCCCTTTGACTTCCGTGGTCACATCGGAGGCTTTGAGAAACAAGTGTGTGTGTTCGTGTGTCTATGAACACGATAACTCAAAAACGAAAAGTCGGTAAAATACCAAACTTGGTATTTAATTGTAGTATCTTCCAGGGATGCGACACGAAGATTTTGAGGAAAATCCCCCCACCCTAAACTACCCTTTACATGGAACTTTTTTCGAAAATTTTGATCTTCTCAAAAATGGCTCTAACGATTATGATTAAAATATCGTATATTAAAGATATTTACCTGACAAATAAAATGCATATTTTGAATTTTCTGGGAATAGCCTCTGAAGACTACTTCATTCTTGGTAAATTTTACGAAATTTTGCATAACTGCTAAACCGTAAGAGATGGACAAAAACTTACCACACAACAAATGTAGAGCACATTAAAACACACAATTTATGTCATATGCATTTTTTTCGTGGAGTTTATTGTTTTTGAGATATTCCTTGTTTTTTGTTTCAGCTATAAAAAACTTTTCTCATACAGGACTTTGTGAACTCCTGTCCATACAAACAAAGGAACTTTAGTCACATAGCTTTTGAATATCACGTTAACCTATTGTACTTCCTTATTTTGCTTCTACTTACAAGGAAGCAAGTAATAAGATTATTTCTGCTAATTTTTTCTCGATTAGCATGAAGTAAATAGAGGCATAAGCTTTTTAACAATAATTTGTTGCAGAGATGTAGAGAAAGTCATGTGAATGGAACACATCGGATGTTTTTATAATTCGTTTCACACTTCATTTGGAAATTGGTGACTTCACCTTTATCTCCTATAAATTACAATTTTTTTCTTTAGAATGTTAAAATATCTAAATTCTAAATTCACAGAACCCTATTAACTAAATAATTTACATTCTAATTGTATATTTTAAAAAATTAAAATTATAAATATGAAATATTTTCATGATTAAAATAAAAATAATTTATATTCCCTGAATTATATTCATTTATTAAAAAACTAGATATACTTAAAAGGATAAAAATTCCAAGATAAAACTTTTGCATTTCAGTTTTAGTACTTGAATCAGTTTCTTTGGATACCCTTGAGTTTCCATCCTTGAGTTTCCAAATCCTTGAGTTAGTCGCTAAATAACGTGAAGGCGGAACAGGCAATTTGCCTAGTCTATGGAGTGGAGAACCAAGAAGAAACCATAATTAATAAAACGTATACCTTCAATTTTCTCCGGAAAGCATGTGAAGTCCTTTATCGGGACGAATTTTATATAATGCTAGCCTACGCACACACTATTCCTTTATTTCGAGTGTAATACAAAAAAAAAAAAAATTTATGTGTTCTATTCACATGACTTTCTCTACATCTCTGTAACAAATTATTGTTAAAAAGTTTACACTTCTATTTATTTCATGCTAATCGAGAAAAAATTAGCAGAAATAGTCTCGTTACTTGCTTCCTTGTAAGTAGAAGCGAAATAAGGGAGCACCATAGGTTAAAGTGATAGTCAAAAGATGGTTGCTATATGAATGAAGTTACTTTGTTTGTATGGACAGGGGTTGTCAGATTCCTGCATGAGAAATGTAATTTTTACTTTCATTGCACTCCGCCAAAAAATTCGATACCTAGATTTCACCGGAAATATATGTTTTAGTGTCCCCTGTATCCAAAAAAAGTATTTTCAGAAAAAGGTCCGTGTGTGTGTTCGTGTGTCTGTGAACACGATAACTCTAAACCGAAAAGTCGGTAAAATACCAAAGTTGGTATTTAAGTTTAGTATCTTCCGGGATGCGACAGGAAGATTTTGAGAAAATCCCCCCACTCCAAACTACCATTTACATGGAACTTTTTTCGAAATTTTTGATTTTCTAAAAATGGCTCTAATGATTTTGATTAAAATATCGTATATTTAAGATATTTACCTGGAAAATAAAATGTATATCTTGAATTTTCTGGGAATAGCCTCTGAAGACTACTTTATTCTGAGTGAATTTTACGGAATTTTGCATAAGTACTAAACCGTAAGAGAGAGACAAAAAGTTACAACACAAAAAATGTAGAGCACATTAAAACATACAATTTATGTTGTATACATTTTTTTCGTGGAGTTGGTTGTTTTTGAGATATTACTTGTTTTTTGGTTTAAGCTATAAAACTTATATTTTTCTTATACAGGACTTTGTGAACTCGTGTCCAAAAAAAAGAACTTCAGTCACATAGCAACCAGCTTTTGACTATCACTTTAACTTATGGTACTCCCTTATTTCGCTTCTACTTACAAGGAATTAAGTAACGAGACTATTTCTGCTAATTTTTTCTTGATTAGCATGAAGTAAATAGAAGAATAAGCTTATTAACAATAATTTATTGCAGAGATATAAAGAAAGTCATGTGAATGGAACACATCAGGTATCTTTTAAGGCAGAAACCAAAAACAAGGAATATCTAATAAACGATCAACTCGAGGAAACAATATATATATATATATATATATATATATATATATATAACATCAATTGTGTGTTTTAACCTGCTCTACATTTTTTTTGTGTGGTAATTTTTCTATTAAACGTATAGAGTTTATAATAGAAATATGTAAGGAAATTATAAATATTCTGTAATTTTCCTTCGACTTGCCTAGTTGTTTTATAAACTTTTATTCGCTTTATTCAAAAGGTGGTTTTAGGGCATTTTAGCTCTAAAGCAGACATATTACATATATCTAACAACAAAAATTATCTATTCCAGAGCTGGTCTGCGTAGCTCAGCTGTTAGGCGCTGGCGTTCTGATCTCAAGATCCCGGGTTCAAAATCGGCCTACACCGATGGTTTTTAATTTGCTTAAATAATTTACTGGCATGTAAAAGAATTCCTGTGGGACAAAATTCCGGCACACCGGCTGCGCAGATATGATCCTGGCAGTTGACAACGTCGTTAACAAACAAAATAAAACATATGTATTTAAAATTGTGTTTTAATTGAAATGTTTATTATACTTTTTATATAATAAAAACAATTATAAACCCAAAATGTAAGTTTAACATTGCTTAGACCGCATTTTTCGCCATCACATTAAAAATGTTTGGTTGCAATATTCGGTAACTAACATTTGGGAAGGTGGTAAAGACCGCAAAAACCTTTGCTGACGTTTTGACCTATCGATTGCTGGCGGCCGGTCAGCGTTTGTTCTATTTCGGCACAAAGTTCAACAAACTGCAGCCCAAAGACCTCTGCAATATTTCATTAGCGTATTCTATGTTGTATAGGGAAGAAATAAATGAGCATCGTAGTTTTATTGCTGCGGAACAAAATATTGTTCAAGGTTATATAGGGAAGAAATAAATGAGCATCGTAGTGTTATTGCTGCGTAACAAGATATTGTTATAGCGCCTCTACAGAGTATGCTTCACACTCAAGAGGACCTGATTTCGAATCTCCGTTAGAGTGAGATGCTCGGATAGGGTATATGTGCCGTAAATCTCCAACACGGGACCACCACTTTACTTCTCTTCCGAAGGAAAACGAATGAGAGTATAAGTTTTGGAAGGTTATTATTTGTTTAATGATTTATTGATCGATAAGCGCATGTGCGCTCTACACATCATTGATTAGACATTTACATGCATGATACTGAATAGCATTGGGCCCCTCATAAATAGGTACATTTTTACTTTCTCTACACGTACAATGTACATAGTGTATAGAGAAGATATTGTAATGCACCCAAAAATTCGATACCGAGATTTCACCGGAAATACATGTTTAGGTCCCCCTGACTCCAAAAAAAGCATTTTTGGAAAAAAGATCCGTGTGTGTGTGTGTCTGTGGACAGCATAGCTCAAAAACGAAAAGACCGTTCAATACCAAACTTGGTATTTAAGTTCAGTATCTTCCAAGGATACGACACGAAGATTTTCAAGAAAATCCCCCCAGCTCTAATTACCCTTTACATGAAACATTTTTCGAAAATCTTGATTTTCTTAAAAATTGCTCTAACGATTTTGATTAAAATATCGTATATTAAAGATACTTACCTGACAAATGAAATTATCTTGAATTTTCTGGGAATAGTTTCAAGGAATTCAGGAGGAATTTTACAGAATATTGCATTACTGCTAAACCGTAAAATATGGACAAAAACTTGCCACAGAGAAAATGTAGAGCACTTTAAAACACACAATTTATGTTATATGCATTTTTTTCATGGAGTTGATTGTTTTTTAGATATTTCTTGTTGTTGGTTTCAGCTTTAAAACTTATACTTTTCTCATACAGGAATTTGTCAACTCGTGTCCACACAAACAAAGGAACTTCAGTCACATAGCAACCAGCTTTTGACTTTCACTTTAACCTATGGTACTCCCTTATTTCGCCTCTACTTACAAGGAAGCAAGTAAAAAGACTATTTCTGCTAAATTTTTCGATTAGCTTTAAGTAAATAGAACAATAAGTTTTTTAACAATAATTTGTTGCAGAGAAGTAGAGAAAGTCATGTGAATGGAACACATCAGATTTTTACTTTCTCTACACGTACTATATACATAGTGTATAGAGAAGGTATTGTATTGCACCCAAAATTCGATACCGAGATTTTATCTAAAAATATATGTTTTGAGACCCCTTGAATACAAAAAAAGTATTTTAGAAAAATGTCCGTGTTAGTGTGTCTGTGTGTCTGTGGACAACATAGCTCAAAAATGAAAAGACCGTTAAAATCCAAACTTGGTATTTAAGTTTGGTATCTTCCAAGGATGCGACACGAAGATTTTCAAGAAAATCCCCCCACCCCAAACTACCCTTCACATGGAAAAAATTTCGAAAATTTTGATTTTCTTAAAAATGGCTCTAACGATTTTGATTAAAACCTCGTAAATTTAAGATGTTTACTTGACAAAAAGAATGAATCTTGAATTTTCTGGGAATAGCCTCTGAAGACTACTTTATTCTGGATGAATTTTACGGACTTTTACATAACTGCTAAACCGTAGGAGATAGACAAAAACTTACCACACAAAAAATATAGAGCACATTAAAACACACAATTTATGTTATATACATGTTTCGTGGAGTTTATTGTTTTTAAGATATCCCTTGTTTTTCCCCTTCTTCAGTCCAAACTTCTTCCAGGTATTGACAAAATGTAAAGGAGCTCCGAGCATCAGTATGGTAGGTGGTGGGTATTTTCCTCGTCAGAGTAACGTAAATAAGAACTTGACGAGGCGGCGCACCAAACTGAGTCACTCACGATTCATTAAGTGTAGTTACGCCTGAGCTTCTAATTGGTTCACATTAGGCCCATCAATTCCTGGACAGTGAACAACTGTCTTCCAGAATTCTGCCACGAGGAAAATATGCAAAGTGCTTTCCCAATAATTTGAAACAGGGGGAAGGTTCAGAGGGTAAACTTAAGCAACAAGACCGTTATACTGCTGTACTTTCTGTTCACGTACTATGTACATAGTGTATACTGAAGGTATTGTAATGCACCCAAAAATTCGATACCTAGATTTCATTGGAAATACATGTTTTCATTTTTGTAAAACTGTCCATAAAACTGCTATGTCACTTAAGTTCCTTTGTTTGTATGGGCAGCATTTGACAAATTCCTGTATGAGAAATGCACAGTTTTTCATAGCAGAAACCAAAAATGAGGAATGTCACAAAAACGGCGAACTCCACAAAAAAGTGTATATAATACAAATTGTGTGTTTTAACGTGCTTTACATTTTTTGTGCAGTAAGTTTTTGTCCATCTCTTACGGTTTAGCAGTTATTCAAAATTTAGTAAAATTCACCCAGAATAAACTACTCTTCAGAGGCTATTCCCAGAAAATTCAAGATATACATTTTATTTGTCAGGTAAATATCTTTAATATACGAAATTGTAATCAAACTCGTTAGAGCCATTTTTGAGAAAATCAAAATTTTCGAAAAAAGTTCCATGTAAAGGGTAGTTTGGAGTGGGGGAATTTTTCTCAAAATCTTCGTGTCGCATCCCTGGAAGACAATAAACTTAAATACCAAGTTTGGTATTTTACCGACTTTTCGTTTTTGAGTTATCGTGTTCACGCACGCACACACACACACACACACACACACACACACACACACACACACACACACACACACACACGGACCTTTTCCCGAAAATGCTTTTTTTTAGATAAAGGGGACCCTAAAACATATTTCCGGTGAAATTTCGATATCGAATTTTTTGGTGGAGTGCAATACATTCTCTATACACTATGTACATAAAGCCTATAGAGAAAGTAAAAATGTGATGTGTTACACTCACGTGACTTTCTCTAGCCGTTCTACAAACTTCGTACATAAAATTATTCTTCTTTCTGCACCTTGCTAATCGAGGTACTCATTAGCACAATGTTCATATTACTTAGTTCCTTATAAGTAGGAGGGAATACACTAGGCTAAACCAATAGTCAAATGTTTTAAAAGCTGTCGTTATGCGATTGTCATTACAAATCGCTTCTTTTCTTGGCCAGGAGTAGAACAAAAGAAAAACGGACACTCTCGTCTGAGAAAAGTATAAGTACTTCACAACTGAAACCAATAACAATGAATACCTCGAAAACGGTAAGCTCCACGAGAAAAATGTATATAACATAACTTGTATATTTTAACAAGACCTAAGTTTCTTATATAGTAAGTTTTTATCTATCTTTTACGGTTTACTAGTTATGCCAAATTAAGCAAAATTCATCCAGAATAAACAGGTCTTCAGAAGCTATTCCCAAAACATTAGAGATAAACATTTTATTTGTCAGTTAAATATCTTTAATATACGAAATTTTAATCAAAATCGTTAGAACCATTTTTTAGAAAATCAAAATTTTCGAAAAAGGTTCCATGTAAAGGGTAGTTTGGGGTGGGTGGATTTTTCTCAAAATCTTCGTGTCGCATCCCTGGAAGATACTAAACTTAAATACCAAGTTTGGTATTTTAGCTTCTTTTCGTTTTTGAGTTATCGTGTTCATAGACACACGGACACACACACGGAAGGAGTATATAAGTATAAATATGTACACATTTTTAACGTAATTTGTGTGGGTAAGTGAATAAACTTAACGCAATATTTCAAGAAACACCATAGGGATTTTCTGTTGTGATATTTTTAGGAATTACAGTATTGCTCAAGTAGGTATTTGAAGAGTCTGTTTTTAAATTAGAATAAGTTAAGAGATTCTTTAATGTTAAGTGGGAGACTGTTGTATGTTTTGGTGGCACTATGTAATATACTTTTTATTCCAGTTAACTGATTCTATACATATATGATTGGCTGATGTAGTTTTGTAGGAGTGAATATCTCTTTTTAGGATTCCGTGTAAAGCTTGTCACTCGTTTCTTTATTTACTCTTGGTCTTCCTGCTCATCTTTTGACGACAGATATATCCTCTGGCCGGCATTGTTCGTAACACCTTCTGATTGACGAGCTGGGAGGGCAGCTGCCGTTCTAGCCAACCGATGCAACACTATTCGTGCAAATGCAAGCCGCATTGACCGAAAAGCAGCCATTTTCTCCACAAACAATGTTACAAGTTTTTTACTTTCTCTAGCCCCCGTATGTATTCCACCCAAAAAATTCGATACCGAGATTTCACCCCTTGTATCCAAAAAAGGTCCGTGTGTCTGTGAACACGATAACTCAAAAACGAAAAGTCGGTAAAATACCAAACTTGGTATTTAAGTTTAGCATCTTCCAGGGATGCGACACGAGAATTTTGAGAAAAATCCCTCCACCCCCAACTACCCTTTACATGGAACTTTTTTCGAAAATTTTTATTTTCTCAAAAATAGCTCTAACGATTTTGATTAAAACTTCGGATATTAAACATATTTACCTGACAAATGAAATGTATATCTTGAATTTTCTGGGAATAGCCTCTGAAGAGTAGTTTATTCTGGATGAATTTTACTAAATTTTGAATAACTGCTAAACCGTAAGAGATGGACAAAAACTTACTACACAAAAAGTGTAGAGCGCATTAAAACACACAATTTATGTTATATATGTTTTTTTCGTGGTGTTCGTCGTTTTTGTGACATTCCTTATTTTTGGTTTCTGCTATGAAAAACGTTTACTTTTCTCATACAGGAACTTGTCAACTCCTATACATATAAACAAAGGAACTTCATTGACATACAAACCAGCTTTTGACTATCACTTTAACCTACGGTTGTCCCTTATTTCGCTTCTACTTACAAGGAAGCGAGTAATAAGACTATTTCTGCTAATTTTTTCTGATTAGCATAAAGTAAATAGAAGTACGAGCTTTTTAACAATTATTTGTTGCAGGGATATGGAGAAAGTCATGTGAATGGTACACATCAGATTTTTTACTTTCTCTAGCCCCATATGTACAATGTGCATAGGGATAGAGAAGTATTATATTGCACCCAAAAATTCGATACCGAGATTTCACCGGAAATATGTTTTAGGGTCCCCTGTATCCAAAAAAAAGTATTCAGAAAAAGGTCCGTGTGTGTCCGTGTGTCTGTGAACACGATAACTCAAAAACGAAAAGTCGGTAAAATACCAAACTTGGTATTTAAGTTTAGTATCTTCCGGGGATGCGACACGAAGAGTTTGGGAGAAATCCCCCCACTCCAAACTACCCTTTACATGGAACATATTTCGAAATTTTTTATTTTCTCAAAAATGGCTCTAACGATTTTGATTAAAATTTCGTATATTAAAGATATTTACCTAAAAAATAAAATGTATAACTTGAATTTTCTGGGAATAGCTTTTGAAGACCTGTTTATTCTGGATGAATTTTGCTTAATTTGGCATAACTAGTAAACCGTAAGAGATAGACAAACACTTAGTATACAAAACATTTAGGTCTTGTTAAAATACACAAGTTATGTCACATACATTTTTTTCGTGGAGCTTACCGTTTTCGAGGTATTCATTGTTATTAGTTTCAATTGTAAAATACTTATACTTTTCTCAGACGGGAGTGTCCGTTTATCTTCTGTTCTACTCCTGGCCAAGAAAAGAAGAGATTTGTAATGACAATCGCATAACGACAGCTTTTAAAACATTGGACTATTGGTTTAGCCTAGTGTATTCCTTTATTTTCTTCCTACTTATATGGAACTAAATAATAAGAACATTGTGCTAATGAGTACCACGATTAGCAAGGTGCAGAGAGAAGAAGAGAATCTTATGTATGAAATTTGTAGAACAGTTAGAGAAAGTCATGTGAGTGTAACACATCAGATTTTTACTTTCTCTATACGCACTATGTACACAGAGAAAGTATTGCACTCCACCAAAAAATTCGATACCGAGATTTCATCGGAAATATATATTTTAGGGTCCCCTTTATCTAAAAAAAGCATTTTCATAAAAAGGTCTCCGCGCGCGCGCGCGAATGTGTGTGTGTATGTGTGTGTGTGTGTGTGTGTGTGTTTCCGTGTGTCCGTGTGTCTGTGAACACGATAACTCAAAAACGAAAAGTCGGTAAAATACCAAACTTGGTATTTAAGTTTAGTATCTTCCAGGGATGCGACACCAAGATTTTGAGAAAAATCCCCCCACCCCAAACTACCCTTTACATGGAATTTTTTCGAAAAATTTGATTTTCTTAAAAATGGCTCTAACGATTTTGATTAAAATTTCGTATATTAAAGATATTTACCTGACAAATAAAATGTATATGTTGAATTTTCTGGGAATAGCCTCTGAAGACTGCTTTATTCTGGACGAACTTTGCATAACTACTAAACCGTAAGAGATGGATAAAAACTTAACACACAAAAAATGTAGAGTACGTTAAAACACACAATTTATGTTATATACGTGTTTTTCGTGGAGTTGGTCGTTTTTGAGATATTCCTTTTCTTGGTTTCAGCTTTGAAAAACTTATACTTTTTTCATACAGGAATTTGTGAACTGCTGACCATACAAACAAAGGAACTTCAGTCACATAGCAACCAGCTTTTGATTATCACTTTAACCTATGGTACTCCCTTATTTCGCTTCTACTTACAAGGAAGCAAGTAATAAGACTATTTTTGCTAATTTTTTTTCGATTAGATGAAGTAAATAGAATAATTTGTTGCAGAGATGTAGAGAAAGTCATGTGAATGGAACACATCAGATTTTTATTAACTGTATAGCTTCATTATTACGTTAGTCCATTAAATATTTAAGAACCTAAGGAATAGTTTTGAAAGCCAAAGTGAAAGTCATTAATTACGGTTTCTGGTGAACGTCGCTGGTGGGAAGTTTATGATCGCCCTCTACGAGCTGAACACCCCACACACAGGTTCTTGCTGGTGTATTTTAACCTCCATTAACCTCATCACAATTAACATCTTTGCGATGCTGTTTTGTCGCCGGCTTCCTAAAACTGAAACAAAAGACTGCCTGTATGTCGCACCAAGTGAATTCCCGCTTTGTTTTCGTCTTACTCGGAACATTTGGTTTTCTTGAAGCATATTTCAGAAAATTAGAGCCACATGCGTCCTTGCTAGTCAATTTACATGCTGCATTCATATGGAGTTCTCTACCTACTCTTCTACAAACTATTGTTACAAAAGTGACAATTGCTTTCTATAGGCACCGCTTATTAAAAAGGAAAGTACTGCATTCCATCCAACATTCCAAATTTTAACAGAAATTGAGACCCCTGAATAAAATCTTTTACTTTCTCTACACGTACTATATACATAGTGTATAAAGGAAGTATTGCATTCCATCCAAAAATTCGATACCGAGATTTCACCGGAAATACATGTTTTAGGACCCCCTGAATACAAAAAAAAAAAAACATGTTTACAGAAAGGTCCGTGTGTGTGTGTGTGTGTCTGTCTGTGTGTGTCTGTGGACAGCATAGCTCAAAAACGAAAATACCGTTAAAAACCAAACTTGGTATTTAGTTTGGTATTTTCTAAGGATGCTACACGAAGATTTTCAAGAAAATCACCCCACCCCCAACAACCCTTGACATGGAACTTATTTAGAAAATTTTCATTTTCTCAAAAATGGCTCTAACGATTTTGATTAAAATATCGTATATTAAAGATATTTACCTATCAAATAAAATGTATATTTTGAATTTTCTGTGAATAGCCTCTGAGGACTACTTTATTCTGGATGAATTTTACGGAATTTTGTGTAACTGGTAAACCGTAAGAGATAGACAAAAACTTACCACACAAAAAATGTATAGCACATTAAAACACACAATTTATGTTATATACATTTTTTTCGTGGTGTTGATCGCTTTTTAGATATTCCTTGTTTGCGGTTTCAGCTATGAAAAACATACTTTCCTCATACACGAATTTGCCAACTCCTGTCCATATAAACAAAAAAATTTGAATCACATAGCAACCAGGTGTTGACTATCACTTTAACCTATTGTGCTCCCTTATTTCGCTTCTACTTACAAGGAGGCATAAGCGTTTTAACAATAATTTGTTCCAGAGATGTAGAGAAAGTCATATGACTGGAACACATCAGATTCTTTTCGGAAGGGAAGTAAAGCCGTTGGTCCCGTGTCGTAGATTTACGGCACGTAAGAGAACCTCAAGTCTGATAAAGAGGCCTCTGAGCAGAATTAAGCGGTCTTTCACGCCCAGTATAGAATGGAGAACCACAGCAGTTAAAGAGCGTCCATAAATAACACGTCACATACGGAGAAGGCAGCCCTTAGGTTAAAGCGCCGTATTCAATTACAATGTTATTTTGTAAACATTGTGTTACAGGTCGTCGTGTTGCCAAGATTTTGCAGCAGGTTGAACTGTGCACGCGACCCGTGACTCACTCCTGTCTGACGGACCGTAGTTCCCCTCCGGAAGCCCCCCCCCCCGAGGCTCAAGTAGGGCACGAGACCCCAGTCTTCCTTACGCTCGAACTCGAGTCCTCTGCAGGCAAATGACCATGCTAACACAATGGACCCGTTACTCCTTGACATTCCCAGTGGACCTTCTGCATGTGACACGACTTCTGTTCAACAACACAAACTTCTCACCACCACAACTCGGGTCAATACACTATTGCTGCATTACACCACTTTTTCCATCACTAACCTGTATTACTTTCTCTATACGTACTATGTACATACTGTATAGAGGCGGTATTGTATTGCACCCAAAAATTCCATACCGAGATTTCACTGGAAATATATGTTTTTAGTCCTGATTCAAAAGTAAAAAATAAAAAATTGATGTGTTCCATTCACATGTCTTTCTCTATATCTCTGCAACAAATTATTGTTAGAAGATTTGTGCTTCTATTTACTTCAAGCTAATCGAGAAAAAATTTGCAGAAATCGTCTTATTACCTCCTTCCTTGTAAGTAGAAGCGAAGTAAGGGAGTAGTATAGGTTAAAGTGAAGTCAAAAGCTGGTTGCTATGTGACTGATGTTCCTTTGTTTGTATGGACACGAGTTGACAAATTCCTGTATGAGAAAAGTATGTTTTTCAAAGCTGAAACCAAGAAAAAGGAATATCTCAAAAACGATCAACTCCACGAAAAAAACGTGTATAACGTGAATTGTGTGTTTTAACGTACTCTACATTTTTTTGTGTGGTAAGTTTTTATTTGTCAGGTAAATATCTTTAATATATGATATTTTAATCAAAATCGTTAAAGCCACTTTTAAGAAAATAAAAATTTTAATTTTTTTTTCCATGCAAAGGGTAGTTTGGGGTGGGAGATTTTCTTGAAAATCTTCGTGTCGCATCCTTGGAAGACACCAAACCTAAATACCAAGTTCGGCTTTTAACGGATTTTTCGTTTTTGTGTTATGCTGCCCACAGACACACACACGGGCATTTTTCTAAACTTTTTTTTTGGATTCAGGGAGCCTCAAAACATGTATTTCCGGTGAAATCTCGGTATTGAATTTCTGGGTGCAATACAATACCTTCTTTATACACTATGTGCATAGTTCATATAGAGAAAGTAAAAAAATCCCTTATACCCAGATAATCACAAAAGAAGCTATGTATTTAGTTTCAATTTAGTTTGTTCAATCGAGAGTGCATTACTAGCAAACGGTTGGATACCCCTTATGATTCAAACTACTGCTCCGATAATCTGCGAACTTATTTACATGTTATTAAAGTGTTTACTCTCATATATCTTTGATAACTAACTACGCCGAAGTTTGGAACACTTTTAAACAGCATTCTATTCAATATAATTAACAATGTGCTCGTGCCCTGCTTTTAGACTGTTGAAAGAACATTTAGATTATTTTACTTCATACTAATCGAGCAAAAATTAGCAAAAATAGTCTTATTACTTGCTTCCTTGTAAGTAGAAGCGAAATAAGGGAGTATCATAGGTTAAAGTGATACTCAAAAGCTGGTTGCTATGTGACTGATGTTCCTTTGTTTGTATGGATAGGAGTTGACAAAGTCCGGTGTGAAAAAAGTGTAAGTTTTTTAAAGCTGAAACGAAAAAAAAAAAAAAAGGAATATCTAAAAAGCAAATGCATATAACATAACATAAATTGTGTGTTTTAAAGTACTCCACATTTTCTGTGTGGTAAGTCTTTCTCCATCTCTTACGGTTTAACAGTTATGCAAAATCCCGTATATTTCATTCAGAATAAAGTAGTCTTCAGAGGCTATTCCTAGAAAATTCAAGGTATACATTTTATTTGTCAGCTAAATAGCTTTAATATATGATATTTTAATCAAAATCGTTAGAGCCATTTTTAAGAAAATCTAAAATTTTAAAAAAAGTTCCATGTAAAGGGTAGTTTGGGGTGGAGGGATTTTTTTTTTCCTCAACATCTTCGTATTCCATCCCTGGAAGATACTGAACCTGAATACCAAGTTTGGTATTTTAGCTACTTTTCGTTTTTGAGTTATCGTGTTCACAGACACACACACGGACCTTTTTCTGGAAATGCTTTTTGTGGATACAGGGGACCCTAAAACATATATTTCCGGTGAAACCTCGGTATCGAATTTTTTGGTGGAGTGCAGTACTTTTTCTATACAGTATGCACATAGTGCTTATAGAGAAAGTAAAAAAAAGTGATAGGTAGAGTCAGACTGAAAAATTCAATGCCATAGCCGGGATTTGAACCACGGATCTCCCGATCTCTAGTCGGTTGTTCTACCACAGAGCTACCATGGTAACATGCCGGCATAACATTGAATTTCTCAACTGTCTCGCATGTTTTCCCGGTGAACCACAAGGCGCTCTCAAATTCTTTTTGAGATGACAACCCCAAAGGCGACTTACAATGTTGCAAGCATTATAATTCCATACAAATTGACGATAATAGTTGGCTATACTATGAATCCTGTGACTTAAAGTGCTTACAACATTGTAGGTCGTCATCTCAAAATAATTGTTGCGAGTCAGTTGAGAAATTCAATGCTCTGCCGGCATGTTGCCATGGTAGCTCAGTGGTCGAGCCGGGAGATCTGTGGTTCAAATCACTTTACCTATCCAACTCCTATCCTGTGAAAAAACAATTATTCCAAGTGATAGATACTTACTTGGGAGAACATTGGTTCGAGTCCCAACCAGTCCAGGTTATAGCCAGGGGTCTGGCAAGCACGGAGAGGACCAGTTTCCCAGGATAGCCCACAAGACGCAGGATCGACCAGATCCAGGAAGACATGTTGTCCTGTCTTCTTCACAAATTAGAGTGTGCCAAGCTATCCAAGGCCTGCAAGGTCACGGCTTCGTATCTCTTACTCACCTACTACTATGTTAATTCTAAGTGATAACACAACCTGTTATCCGAACGCAATGACGTCATCTTAGAATGGCACAACACAAAGAAATGTTGCTATCATAGCACTAACACAAATTTTAAAAGTCTAATGGGTAATTCTGCACAACGTCTCTATTAATTCTACCGTCTGATAAACGGAGATACATCGGGTTTTTACTTTCTCTACACGCACTATGTACATAGTGTATAGAGAAGGTATTGCATTCCACCCAAAAATTTGATGCCGAGATTTCAACGGAAATACATGTTTTGAGTCCCCCTGAATAAAAAAAAAAGCATTTTTACAAAAAGCTCTGTGTGTGTGTGTCTGTGAACAGCATAGCTCAAAAACGAAAAGACCGTTAAATACCAAACTTGGTATTTAAGTTTGGTATCTTCCAAGGATGCAACACGAAGATTTTCCAAGAAAATCCCCCCACCAACTACCCTTTACATGGAACTTTTTTCGAAAATTTTCATTTTCTTAAAAATGGCTCTGACGATTTTGATTAAAATAGCAAATATTAAAGATATCTACCTGACAAATAAAATGTATATCATAAATGTTCTGGGAAGAGCTTCTGAAGACTACTTTATTCTGGATGAATTTTACGGAATTTTACATAACTGCTAAACTGTAAGAGATGGACAAAAGCTTAACACATAAAAAATGTACAGCACTAAAAAATACACAATTTATGTTATATGCATTTTTTTCGTGGAGTTGATCGTTCTTGAGTTATTTCTTGTTTTTGATTTCAAACAAAGGAACTTCAATGACATAGCGACCATCTTTTGACTTCACTTTAACCTATGGTACTCCCTTATTTCGCTTCTACTTACAAGGAAGCAAGTAATAAGACTATTTATGTTAATTTTTTCTCAATTAGTATGAAATAAATAAAAGCATAAGCTTTTTAGCAATAATGCAGAGATATAGAGAAAGTCATGCGAATGGAACACACCAGATTGTTTTAAGAGCGGCGCAACTAGGGTTAATAGATTATCAAATTGCGCAGGAGTCATTCTCATGTACTTTTTGAATTACGGCGGACCATTCTCTCTCATTTCGCTTGGTAGATTATGAAAATCTCCTTGCTTAATTCGTCTTTGATTAGGGGGAAGAATCCATCATCGTCTGCGACGAGGCAACCGTTCTTTAAAATATAAAACAACAACGTCTCTGCCAGCCATTTTAGTTTGCTATTCACTCGCAAGGCGCAGTTCACTTGTTTTAATTTCTGATTTATTATTGTCTACGTTTATGTTTGTCATTGAGAATGTTCATGGTGCATTTAATTCTGCGTCTACGGTTAATTTTCAATGTGAATGGCCCTTAAGACAGACAGACAGACACACACACACACATAAGCGCGCCGACCTTTTTCTGAAGATGCTTTTTTACTTTCTCTATACGCACTATGTACATAGTGTATAGAGAAGGTATTGCACTCCACCAAAAAATTCGATACCGAGATTTCACGGCAAATATGTTTTAGCGTCCCCTGTATCCAAAAAAAGTATTTTCAGAAAAAGGTCCTTGTGTGTGTGTGTGTGTGTGTCTGTGAACACGAAACTCAAAAACGAAAAAGCGTTAAAGCGCCAAACTTGGTATTTAAGTTTAGTATCTTCCAGGGATGCGACACGAAGATTTTGAGAAAAATCCCCCACCCCAAACTACCCTTTACATGGAACTTTTTTCGAAAATTTTGATTTTCTCAAAAATGGCTCTAACGACTTTGATTAAAATATCGTATATTAAAGATATTTACCTGACCAATAATGTGTATAACTTGAATTTTCTGGGAATAGCTTCTAAAGACCTGTTTATTCTGGATGAATTTTGCTTAATTTGGCATAACTAGTAAACCGTATGAGATAGACAAAAACTTACTATACAAAAAATATAGGTCTTGTTAAAATACACAAGTTAAGTCATATACATTTTTCTCCTGGAGCTTACACTTTTCGAGGTATTCATTGTTATTAGTTTCAGTTGTGAAGTACTTTTACTTTTCTCAGACGGGAGTGTGCGGTTTTCTTTTGTTCTACTCCTGGCCAAGAAAAGAAGCGATTTTTAATGACAATCGCATAACGACAACTATTAAAACATTTGACTATGGCTTTAGCCTAATGTATTCCCTTATTTTTTCCTACTTATAAGGAGCTAAGTAATAAGAACATTGTGCTAATGAGTACCTCGATTAGCAAGGTGCAGAAAGAAGAATAATCTTATGTAAGAAGTTTGTAGAACGGCTAGAGAAAGTCATGTGAGTGTAACGCATCAGATTTTTGTTATATTCATGTATTTCCGGTGAAATCTCGGTATCGAAATTTTGGGTGCAATACAATAACGTCTCTGTACAAAGTAAGTGTAGAGAAAGTTATAA
The DNA here is from genome assembly GCA_030762935.1 of Hymenopus coronatus. Taxonomy (NCBI): domain Eukaryota; kingdom Metazoa; phylum Arthropoda; class Insecta; order Mantodea; family Hymenopodidae; genus Hymenopus; species Hymenopus coronatus. The sequence goes on along the minus strand of CM060893.1, from coordinate 12,492,580 downwards.
TAATGTGCTGGCAACACTGTGTGGGTGAATGACGCGATAACGTTGAGCGTTACCGATAGACACGGCAACTGTGGAGGTTTACACATTTGTCGTTGATGTTCTGCCGCGAAACGGTTGCGGGTTCGAATCCCGCTATGTGCACGCACGATTAATGTTGAGTATTTGTGTACTGTCTAAAGTCATTCTATCCTCCCGATGGCCAAGTAGGTTATGTTGCATTCACATGACTTTCTCTAGTTGCTCAGCAAACTAACTTCTTACAAAATATTCTTTTCTACTCTATGCTAATCGAGATAAGCATTAGAAGAAATGACCTTATTACTTAGTTCCTTATACGTAGAAGGGAAATAAAGGAATACGCTATGTTGATATTCAAATTAAAAGCTATCGCTATGCGATTGTCATTGAAATTCGCTTCCTTGCTTGGCCAGGAGTGAAACAAGAAATACGGACGCTTCCTTTCTGAGAACAGCCTAAATATTTTAAAGTTGAAACCAATAGCAAGGAATATCTCCAAAACGGGCAACTCGACGAAAAAAATGTTTATGACATAAATTGTGTCTTTTATCGTGATATAGACAAAAAAACCTACCGCACAAAAATTGTATATCTTACCATTACCAATTACACAAAATTCAATAAAAATCATCCAGAATAAAAAGGTCTTTAAAGGCTGTTCCCAGAAAATTCAAGATATACATTTTATTTGGCATGTAAATATCTTAAATATAAGAGATTTTAATCAAAATCGTTAGTCATTTTTGAGAAAACCAACATTTTTTAAATGTTTTCCATGTAGGGGTGGGGGATTTTCTAGAAAAGCTTCGTGTCGCATCCTTGGAAGATACAATACTTAGTGCCAAGTACGGTATTTTACTGCCTTTTCGTTGTTTAGCTGTGCTGTCCGCAGACACACACAAACTTTTTTTGGATTCAAGGGTCTCGAAACGTGTATATCTAGTGAAATCTCGGCATCGAATTTTTGGGTGCATTATAATGCCTTCTCTATACACCATGTACCCAGTATGTGTAGAGAAAGTAAAAACCACACATCAACTTTCTGAAGGATTTCGCTCAGCCTTCGCCTGTGTTCCTCTACTGACTTGTAAAGACAAAAAACACGCTCGTGTTTCCGAATAGCAGATTCTAGCCTGTTCCTTTCGAAATCTGAACACACAGGATGTGATGTTTATTTGTCTGACAGAAACGTTACCTCACAGCAGAACATGGTAGCTTTAGGCTGCTACTGTGGTGGTAGGTGGCTTTGGAAGTCAACAAGCCGGGAGCGTTTCATTTATTTCTCTATGGTTTGGCATGCTCTTACCTGGCAGATTGCTGCTCATCCATGTTGTCTCGTACCTGCATCTAATCACACTACAGTCAGCTCTTGCATTATTCTCTCACCGCCGCCCGTATTCTTAAGTATAACGATTTGAGCAAACAAAACGCGACTCACTCAAAATGTAAACACGCTATAATTAGACACATCAGGGCTGTACAATATGCCCTTTGGATCGCATTTGGGGGTTCTTGTAAACCGTCCAGTGACTCATTCAGCTGTGTTCAACATAATTAGCGATGTGGCGGAATTTAATCCAACCAATCTACCTAGAAAGTTAGTTTTTGATTACTGTACCATATATACCGCGTAGAGAGAGTATTACACTCTACAAAATATTCATATATCGAGGTTAATAAATACTAATTAGTAATTAAGTTTAGCATCTTCTAAGGATGCAACACAAAGATTTACAAGAAAATGCCCTTTGGAAATGTTTTTGTTTCCATTGGAAAGTGGCTGTTACGATTTTGATTAAAACATCACACGTTTAAAATATTTAAATGAGCTAATAAAACGTATAACTTCAATGTTCTGGGAAGAACCTGTGAAGTCCTCTTCATTCCGACGGAACCTTGTGTAATTCTGCATTAGGTAACTAAAGCTTACTACATGCAAATTGTACATTTGGTTAAAACATGTAATTTATGTCAAATATTTTGTTGCATTAATAATTCCCGAGGTATTCGTTGGTTCTGCTATGAATTTTCAAAATCCATCAAACATGTTTAAGTTCCCGTCACCATTCTATTGTTTCTCGTGTTATCTTACAAAGATTATGTAATGCCAAAGTCTGTATATAAGCTAGCCCAATAAAAAAAAATCTGATGTGTTCCATTCACATGACTTTCTGTACATCTCTGCAAAAAATGTTATTAAAAAGCTTATGCTTCTATTTACTTCATGCTAATCGAGAAAAAACAAATAGCAGAAGTAGTCTTATTACTTGCTTCCTTGTAAGTAGAGGCGAAATAAGGGAGTACCATAGGTTAAAGTCTAAATCAAAAGCTGGTTGCTATGTGACTGAAGTTCCTTTGTTTGTCTGGACAGGAGTTGACAAATTCCTGTATCAGAAAAGTACAAGTTTTTCAAAGCTGAAACTAAAAACAAGGAATATCTTAAAAAGGACCAACTCCACGAAAAAATGTATACAACATAAATTGTGTGTTTTAATGTGTTTTTACATTTTCCGTGTGGTAAGTTTTTGTCCATCTCTTAAGGTTTAGCAGCTATGCAAAAATTCGTAACATTAATCCAGAATAAAGTAGTCTTCAGAGGCTATTTCCAGAAAATTCAAGATATGCATTTTATTTGTCAAGTAAATATCTTAAATATACGAGATTTTAATAAAAATCGTTAGAGCCATTTTTAAAAAAATAAAAATTTTCGAAATTTTTTCCATATAAAGGATAGTTTCAGATAGGGGATTTTCTTGAAAATCTTCGTGTCGCATCCTTGGAAGATACTAATTTTAAATATCAAGTTTGGTTTAAACGGTCTTTTCGTTTTTTGAGTTCTGCTACCCACAGACACAGACACACACACACGTACATTTTTCTAAAAGTGCTTTTTTTAGATCCAGGGGGTCTCAGTGCCATACACCCCGAGATCTTTTGACATTATTTCATCTATCGTCCGATATGACCAACCAGGTTAATGAATGCTAAGCTACATATAAAAAATAAAAATACCATGTGCATAAGGTGTTTGAATGGCTAATAAAATGTTTCACTTGAATTATGAGAGGAGTTTGTATCGTTCAGAAGAATTTCGTATAATGTTGTATAGAAATAGGATACGGTGGAGTGAATACGGCACCACCTCACGTTGGTTATTGTACGTATGCTTCACGAGGGGCGCCCCTGGTGGGGAGGGATGAGATGAGAGCGGCCGGAACCAGGAGCGACAGGGTACCCACGGTCCCCATCCCACACAGAGTTCAACGCTCACCCTAACAACCAGTCGAAGTCGGGGGAGGAAAAGTCACTTTGAACATTCTTTTTCTCTGCCACGCTGCACCAAGCACCATCACGACACTTCCCCTAAAAGAACCCAACGGGATGAAATGACAATGGAAACAACATGGAGGGGGAAAATCGGGAGATGTAAGAAACCTACCCAGCATTCGCCTGGGTACCCAGGGAAATCCCGGAAAAACCCATGGTCAGATAGGCCAGCCATGGGTATCGAACCCGGGATCTCCCGAATGCGCGCCACTGAGCCATCCCGTTCTGCTAACTCTCAGTAAACTAGAGATAGACAAAGCTTACCACACGACAATAGTAGCCCTAGTTAACGCATGCAATATATATCAAATAAATATTCTTGTGGCATTAATTATTTCTGAGATATTCATTTGGTTTTTATTTAAATGTTCAAACACTTCATCAAACATTTAACCATTCAACCGTTTCTCGACTTCTCTTACAAAGAATATTTAAGCATATAGCAACCCGCTTTTCAAAGATTCGGCTATTGTTGCAGCCTCCTATTTCTCTTGTGGTGAACGCTTTGCATCAGATGCAAAGTGAAAACAGCATTTCGCAGATGACTATACACGACATCCATGAACGGACTACCACGAACAGAGTATTTTGAAACTGGTATTAGAATGGGATAAATGTGTTGAGAAAATTTGTGACTGTAGAAAAACAGGCAAATATATCCTTTTAGTAGTACATTTGTAATGGTGCCTATAAAACGTTTGGTGCCTCCCATTCTAAATTTGGCGTGAAAGACCGCTTACTTTTGCTGAGGCCTCTATCAGGCTCGAGATTCTTTTACGTGTCGTAAATCTACGACACGGGACCAACGGCTTTACTTCCCTTCCGAAGGAAGCCATGCTAAGGAATTTTACACCCGAAAAAATCCATCGCCCTCCGCCGGGTTTGATCCCTCGACCTTGGGTACATGAAGTTAGCATGGTAACCACTACACCACGATCCACCCTCGCATGCAGATTTGTTAGAATTTGCAAGGCTCTATGGCAGCGGCAGTCAAACGAAGTAAAATGACGTTGGGGCAGGCATTAACTGCGCGGGCAACACGGACACGGCAGAGAGGAAGATATTAATCGGCGAGAAATTGCCTTGCGATTGACATTCTGCTGACACGTGGCCGCCTCGGTGTGCTGTTGCCATATTTACTGCCTGGCCGACTGCAGCGACAAATGTTCCACTGCTTCTCTAAAATGTCTTCTTCTCTCCATACATACCTCTCGTATGTTGAACTATTTTCCCCATTTCTCATCTATTTCTTTCCACATTGAGTCCTGTATTTCACAAAATGGAAAAGTTTTATTATTTCGGCTAAGTAACCTCAACTTAATTATCACGGATGTAAGACATTTTCAAATTACAGTGTCACTCGTGATATTTCTAGGATGAGAACAAGATGTCCGCGATACATAAAAGGAAGTAACGATTATAAATGTAAATATTTACGATCATTATGTATAACACAACCGAACTTTTCACAGAATACAATCAAACAATTGATCAGTCATAAGAACGCGCGCGTAAATTTCCGCTGAACCACGTAGGTGTTGCAACGCCGATGACGTCACGTCTCTGGCGGTTATGCATTCTTACATTATGATTGGTCACCAACATGAGGAGTCCCTGCCAGCAGACGACACAACCCACAAGTGTCAATCACAAGGAAATGTCTCACCGATAATAGTACCCACCTTTTGGTAAGTGTACTGTTGCGGCGATAACGCAATTGTAGTTGTCATTTGTTCATATGTAGAAATGCAGAATACAAGAGATTGAAGAATAGATCTGGAACCTGATATACAATCTCTGTTGCATTTCATACTATTTTACCACACTTGCCTGTTTGGTCGGGATCGAGATAAAATCTCCGAGGGGTGATCGGAATTTAAAGTGATCCGATAATCAGGTACCTTATGGTGATTTATACTCCCACTGCAGGTCGGCGTGACCATGAAGGTCTTGTTGTTTACGCTCTCAAGGCGTGGTGTATCCTCACCGTCGCCCTTCCTGTGTAAAGCTCACCATTTACTTCATCACCAAAACACTCGAACCTAACACACACACACACACTTACCAGTTTCTCATTAAACGTTGTTTCATTATGAAACTTCGTTCACAGCCCCGAGGTTACTTTTCTGCATCGTCGCGCGAGACATGGTTTCAAAAATTTCGGGTTAGGCCTCTTTTGAAGTCACACGAGGGTCTTCACCGATAAGAGTTTCCCTACATGCAAAGCTGAAGTGCGTGTTCTTTTTTTGAAGTCCCACGGGGACATGGACTTTCCCTATCTGCCGTACGAATTGAAGTGTGTGTGTTAATTTTCAAAGTCCCACAGGGACCTAAACCGAAACGGCGTGCGTGTCTGGTAAGCTCGCGGTGAGCCTAGGTGTTGTTGCTGTGTACCTACCCTGGTAAGGGTTTGGCCACAGGAATGAGGTGAAGGTTGAGGTTTTAAATTTTGGGGTTTCGAGTGTTGGTGTGGTGTTTATTTTTATTTAATTTGTTGGTGAAATTTTGATAGACCTCTCCCAATGGGAGGGGGGAGTGATTTGCTCAGCTATTACGCTGTTGGCTGGTTTAAAGCCGTTGTTACCGGGGATGCCATGCGGGGAACCCGGAACCGCCTCTTTCGGCGTTCAGTAGAATTTTTGAGCCCGGCGCCTAATTACATCTTCCACATATGGGAGAGCCAAAGCTTCATGTAGTAGCCTCAAAGGGAAACGTCGACATACAGAATATATGGACCGGAGTCCTCTATTCTGTACTCGCTGTAACCAGAGAAGCCAGGAGTCTGCTACCAAACGGATTTTCTCTATCTCCTGTAAGAGCTGAAGTGTTCTCCCTGTCGGAGAGCAGAGTCTTACATCCTGGAAGTCACCCCTCACTCTCAACATTGTTTTCCGAAATTTGTTGAATTTCTTGTTATAGCACAAGATTCTCATTTGCCAAAATTATTACGGCTGTTCAACATTGGCCCGGACATCGCTCGACACTCTCATGGTCTCAAGGCAAAACCCCTATTTTCTAACTGTATCTACTCCTCATTTCTGTAGCGATTGCCATCAGCTCAGGAATGCACTTAAATGCATTATCTAGCAAAGTCTGCTAAGCATGAATATTTGCAGTTACTTTTAGTATATCTCAATAGCTTGGGTTTTTCTTGATTTTACATTTCAACATCTTTTCGTTCAATAACATTGATTTTAGTTATGTCTAGAAACATATATAAACACATATCTTCTTTTTTGTGTTTATTTATGTCGTTTGTGACCCGTAAATGCGAACTCACACTGCAACTAAAATCGACAAATTTGCAGAATGATGTAGAGATTCCATAATAGAAAGAATCTGAGTAACTTTACAGCTATATCCCTCGCTCACGTTTTTCAGACTTCATCATTTTGCATGATTGTATATGCTTATTTATATGAGCAGTTGTTTTGAACGATGAAAACCACTTCACAGAAACCAGCTATCAAACCATAACTTTAAACGTATTCTTCGTTTACATGCGAATCAGAGATAATGCCCAATCTTGAAAAATCTGATGTGTACCATTCACATGACTTTCTCTACTTCTCTGCAACAAATTATTGTTCAAAAGCTAATGCTTCTATTTACTTCGTGCTAATCAAGAAAAATAGCAGAAATATTGTATTACTTGCTTCCTTGTAAGTAGAAGCAAAATAAGGGAGTAGCATAGGTTAAAGTGATAGTCAAAAGCTGGTTGCTGTGTGAACAGGAGTTCACAAATTCCTGTATGAAAAAAGTATGTTTTTCACAGCTGAAACCAAAAATAAGGAATATCTAAAAAAACAACCAACTCCACGAAAAAAATGTATATCATAAATTGTGTTTTAAAGTGCTCTATATTCCCAAAAAATTCATGATACAAATTTTATTTGTCAGGTAAATATCTTTAATATATGATATTTTAATAAAAATTGTTAGCCATTTTTAAGAAAATCAAAATGTTCGAAAAAAGTTCCATGTAAAGGGTAGTTTGGGGCGGGGGGATTTTTCTCAAAATGTTTGTATCGCATCCCTGGAAGATACTAAACTTAAATATATTGATATTTTACGAACTTTTCGTTTTTGAGTTATCGTGTTCACAGACACACACATACACGGACCTTTTTGTGAAAATGCTTTTTTTTTTGGATATAAGGGACCCTAAAACATATATTTCCGGTGAAACCTCGGTATCAAATTTTTGGGTGGAGTGCAATACCTTCTCTATACACTATGCACATATTGAGTGTAGAGAAAGTAAAAACTGGAGTTAAACACTACAAAAAATGGGATGGGTGACAGCAACAAATGTTTTGGATGTTTTCACATTAACTTGTAGAATGAACTGCCAATATAGCTTTATTTTTAAAATGTTTTTATGGTTTTACAACAATATGAAAATCATTAAAAAAGTTAATAAAAGTTTTACAGCAACTGCAACATATATTATTCATCTTTCAATGCATCTTTAAATCCTTGCTTTCACCAACTACCTTTTTGTACCTTGCAATAAGTGCTTCCAAAGATTTTCTGGGCTGCCTTTTTATCTTTGGTTCTTGTTCACATTCTTCCACTTTTGTACTGGACAAAATGGCTGATGGAGTGGTTGTTTCACTCTGCAGGCTCATTGATGAATAAAAATCCAGAGCATTTTCTTTTAAATCTATAACATACATAAATACAAATTAAAAAAAAAATATCTGATGTGTTACACTCACATGACTTTCTCTAGCTGTTCTACAAACTTCATACATAAGATTCTTCTTCTTTCTGCACCTTGCTAATCGTGGTACTCATTAGCACAATGTTCTTATTATTTAGTTCCGTATAAGCAGGAAGAAAATAAGGGAATACACTAGGCTAAACCAATAGTCAAATGTTTTAAAAGCTGTCGTTATGCGATTGTCATTACAAATCGCTTCTTTTCTTGGCCAGGAGTAGAACAAAAGAAAAACGGACACTCCCGTCTGAGAAAAGTAGAAGTACTTCACAACTGAAACTAATAACAATGAATACCTCGAAAACGGTAAGCTCCACGAGAAAAATGTATATGACATAACTTGTGTATTTTAACAAGACCTACATTTTTTGTCTAGTAAGTTTTTGTCTATCTCTTACGGTTTACTAGTTATGCCAAATTAAGCAAAATTCATCCAAATTAAACAGGTCTTCAGAAGCTATTCCCAGAAAATTCAAGATATACATTTTATTTGTTAGGTAAATATCGTTAATATATGATATTTTAATCAAAATCGTTAGAGCCATTTTTAAGAAAATCAAAGTTTTCGAAAAAAGTTCCATGTAAAGGGTAGTTTGGGGTGGGGGTATTTTTCTCAAAATCTTCCTGTCGCATTCCTAGAAAATACTAAACTTAAATACCAAGTTTGGTATTTTAGCTACTTTTCATTTTTGAGTTATCGTCTTCACAGACACACACACACACACAGACCTTTTTCTGAAAATACTTTCTTGGGATACAGGGGGTCCTAAAACATGTATTTCCGGTGAAATCTCGGTATCGAATTTTTAGGTGGAATGCAATACTTCTTTATCCCTATGTACATTGTACATATGGGACTAGAGAAAGTAAAAAACGAACCCTTCGAAAACGAACATCTGCAAAAAGTTCTCAGATTATTCCATAATTTCCAAATGCTTCTTTTTTTCCTCTTTCATGGGAGATTACATGGGAAATTATTCCAAATCCTGGAAGAATTAAAATGAGTACCTCACAACTGAAACCAATAACAAGGAAATTCTTGGAAATGGTTACCTCCACAACAAAAACTTGAAGGACATAAATTGTGTGTTTTGATGTGATGTACATTTTTTGTGTAATGAGTTTTTGTCTATCTCTTACAGTTTAGCAGTAAAGGAAAGTTCGGCAAAATTCATTCAGAATAAAGAGGTCTTCAGAGTCTATTCCCAGAAAATTCGAAATATACATTTTATTTCGGATATGAATAGCTTTAATATACAGGATTTTAATCATAATCGTTAGAGCCACTTTTAGGAAAATCAATATTTTCGAAATTTTTGTCCTGACTAAAATATTTTGTGTAATGAGGTTTTTTCTATCTCTTATGGTTTAGCAGTTAAACAAAATTCATCCAGAATAAAGAGGTCTTAAGAGACTATACCTAAAAAATTTGAGATATACATTTTATTTCGGACATAAATAGCTTTAATATACAGATTTTAATAAAAATCGTTAAGAGCCATTTTCAAGAAAATCAAACTTTTCGAAATTTGTTCCATGTAAAGGGTAGTTTTTAGTAGGGGATTTTTTTTTAAAATCTTTGTGTCGCATCCTTGGAAGATACTAAACCTAAATACCAAGTTTGGTATTTATCGACCTTTTCGTTTTGGGGCTATGCTGTCCATAGACACACGCACACACACAGACCTCTTTTTAAAAATGCTTTTTTTGGACTCAGGGGACCCCAAAACATATTTCCGGTGAAATCTCGGTATTGAATTTTTGGGTGCATTACAATACCTTCTCTATCCCTATATACATTGTACATATGGGGTTAGGGAAAGTAATAAGCCTCAAAAGGGTTGCACGATTGTTAAACATTGCTGAAGATATTTTTGAGCTGGTTTAAATATCTAGGGTTCCTGTTAATGGAATAGGCGGAAATTAAACAAAGAGTAGTAATTTTAATAATAATAAGAGTAGCCTCTAATCAGAGCACAGGTAACTTCTCAGCACCAGTGGTTTTTATTGAAACACTATGTTCCTACCACATCTTTTATCTAGTTTGTAGTCATGTTGAAAACTGAGGTTTTTTTTTTGGCATTTCCAATTTGGAATTACAGAAAAATATATTCTTGACAGATGAAATGGTACAACTTTCTCTGTGCAAGCCGTTGTCATAGTGAAGTTCTTCTCAAACTCATAGCATTATGATGCATAAATAGTACTGCCCTGCCCTCATCACGCCTTATATTTTGAACCAGAGATCCCTTGGTTTTTTGCAATCTCACAAACTTTAAACTGCAACATTTGCTGTGTTACGCTCTTGACACTTTACAGACTCCTTCATACTTTCCTTTCCAGATTCCATGAAAAGATTTGGTCTCTCTTACTAGCATTAGTTGATCCAACAAAACACTCATATCCCCTCAGAAGATGCTCAGTATGAATTCCAAATTAAATCACTTACCTCCATTACTATCCCATAAACTTGCTTCTGAGTCTGCAGATGGTGAAAATGCCTTGGGAGACTGGAAGAAAAGATAAGCAAATTATTTCAGTTTTCTTAAATGAATAAATACTATTTAAGCAGACAGATTGCATATCAGTCTTTCTAATAGTTCTGTACCTGAGAGCCATTATATTGTAAGTCACATTTTATTGATTTTACAGGAGAAGGGGAAAAACCACAAAATGAATAAAACAGCATTATTTTCAAGGTCTATTTTTTAATTTATTGATTCAAAATTCATTACCATGATGCATTTTATCTTATTTTATCAAGTTATGTACTATAACAACAATGTTTTTAACAAGATACAAAATTTAATAAATATCAATATGAAAAAATGTACTTAAGATTGTATGGATTTTATGGATTTAAGATGATCAAACATAATGCATGGAGTAAAAAGCTTAATAATATTGCATAATCTGACCTCGTGCATATTATTAACATTGTTGAAACAATTATGCCGTTATTAAATTAGAAAACGTGTACAGCTCGTAAACAAGACTTTGGAAAAATCACATCCTAAATAATACTAAATTCAATGTTTTTCTTCAGGAAAATCAGCTGTGTCATCCTGATGTGGTGGGTTTTTAAAGTAATCTGTGTATTCTTCTGGAATCCACTGCAATGATTTAAGAATGCTGTCATATTTTGCTTTAGTTATGGACTTCTTTCAATCTCTGATGAGTGGTATATTTAAAGGTAAGTGAAGCTGAAATCGTTTGCTTCGAATATCAACTATGTGAAATTCATCTTCATCATAATATCCTATGTTCTCCTTTCGCACTTGAAGGTGCACGATTTTAGAAAATTGGAACATCTTCACCAGTAAAGCCCCTTTTTCGGCTTACAAATAGGGAGTTGGTATTGCAGTAAAGCGGCTAAAGTTCTTAAAATCCTCTAGCTCCATCTTCAGAACATTAATGTATTTCCCACTTTGTTTGACAAGCTCTATCCAATCGTTACAAGTGCAAATTTTCTGCATATTTAATTTCGTTTTCTTCGTCTCTATTAGGTTGTGAATATTATCAACCTACATGTGTGTGAGTGTGAGTGCGAGAGTGAGAGTGAGTGTATGAGTGAGTGTGTGAGTGAGTGAGTGAGAGTGAGTGTGTGGGTGTGAGTGCGAGAGTGAGAGTGAGAGCGAGTGTGTGAGTGAGTGAGAGTGAGTGAGTGTGTGGGTGAGTGTGTGTGTAAGTGAGTGAGTGTGTGTGAGTGAGTGAGTGTCAGTGAGAGTGTGTGAGTGAGTGAGAGTGAGTGAGAGTGTGTGAGTGTGTGTGAGTGAGAGTGAGTGTGTGAGTGAGAGTGAGTGTGTGAGTGAGAGAGTGTGTGTGTGAGTGAGAGAGTATGAGTGAGAGAGTGTGTGAGTGAGTGAGAGTGAGTGTGTGAGTGAGTGAGTATGTGAGTGAGAGAGTATGAGTGAGTGTGTGAGTGAGAGTGAGTGTGTGAGTGAGTGAGAGTGAGTGTGTGAGTGAGAGAGTATGAGTGAGTGTGTGAGTGAGAGAGTATGAGTGAGTGTGTGAGTGAGAGTGAGTGTGTGAGTGAGAGTGAGTATGTGAGTGAGAGAGTATGTGAGTGAGAGAGTATGTGAGTGAGAGAGTATGAGTGAGTGTGTGAGTGAGAGTGAGTGTGTGAGTGAGTGAGAGTGAGTGTGTGAGTGAGAGTGAGTGTGTGAGTGAGTGTGTGAGTGAGTGTGAGTGAGAGTGAGTGTGTGAGTGAGAGTGAGTGAGTGAGTGTGAGTGAGAGTGTGAGAGTGAGTGTGTGAGTGAGTGAGAGTGAGTGTGTGAGTGAGTGTGTGAGTGAGTGAGAGTGAGTGTGTGTGTGTGTGGGGGGGGGGGGAGGGGGGGCCTTTAAGCAAACATTTATGATGTCTCTTTCAGATTTTCTCCTATAGCAAACAATAAATACATCACAAACATTGCATGATTTCGATTTTAACAAGTTGTCTGACCAAACTGTCAAAGTTTCCACTTTCTTTTCAATTACTTCCTCTGCTGCCCATTTCAAATACCATGAGGCCATCTAATTTCCACCTGGACCTTCTGTGCTTTCATAAAATATTATGCAGAAAGAAGTCTTAGAAATTGGGCCCTGTATTGTAGAATTTAACGTCCACAGCTTCCTCAAATAAAAACTCTGAGAATTAGTAAGTGATAGTGTTGGAAGACAACCATTTGGTTACTGCATGATATAGATTGTGTGATTGCGGGCACTTTTTTTTTTTTTAACCTTCATTTTCATTGGAATTAGTAAGAAAACATGTAGACGTGTCACCTTGTAAGATGTCATACGGTTGGTCGCTGCTACGAAATTTGGGATTTTCAAGTAGTTGTAATGACGCAGGGCCATCTGACAGTTTCTTTAGAACATATGTAAAATACAAATAAGCTTTAAAGAACACCGATTAAAATGTTGGGGCTATTATCTTATCCTTAATAAAGTTTACCTAATTACTCATTAATTAAATGTGCTATTTCCAGCTGCTGACTTTCGGGAACATCATTAAGGAGTCCTTAAATTGAAAAAAAAAAAAAAACAAATAAATAAGAAAATGATTAGAATTCAACTACTGAGAACATAATTTATCATAAGCAAATTAATGTGTAACTTTTGTATATTAAATTATAGTATTACCTTCCTGAAGTTCCTCGTTAGTGGTGAGTGGATTTTCAATACCTTCAGTAGCGTTAATTATTTCTAGTGTCTGTTGAACCACACTTTATGCATTAGAATTAATGAGCTCTGAAATAAATATTTCAAGGTACAAACAGCTGTTTGATTGTTTTATTTGTATGCACATATTTAGAAACTATTATGAATAAATCTTTGATGATTTATTCATGAATCCGAAGTGACGACAGAATTTATCTGTAGCATTTGGAAATCAAGAGTAGTATTTCCTAGGATTGTTTTACAAAATGATTTAATAAAGTGGAGTGTTACATGAAAAGCATATAAATACTCTAACCGCATCGGGATATTAAAGAAGGTGGAACAGCTATGTAAGGAGGAAGTGGTAAAGAGGTTTTGATAAACATTGGAGCCACAGTGAAACTGTTATAAATAATAATTTGCTTACCTTTTAATAGAGCAAGTTCAACAAGCTTCCTTCCTCTGCTAGCCATGTCACACTATTAAATAATGTAACCATATGATTGGTATTGCTGATTTCATAGTCAATGAATGAACCAAACTATTTTATGTGGACTAACAATAATCATAGAAGCCAGCAAATCTTAAGTCCTTTTCAGATACTTTGGCACTAAAGAGTGCAGGGACTTACGATAGTATGGTTCTCAGGTACAGAGTTATGTAAGCTGTAATCTTGATTTACAGAACTGCTGCATTATTGATGTTATGCTATTCAAAAAAGGTAAGTGAATAAAATGATGAATAAAAGTGGAATATTTAATGAGGAAGCAACTTACATTTTCAGGCTGGCTATTATTGTCCTTTCCAAAAAGTGCTTTACTGATTGTTCCTAAAGCTCTGCCATTACGATCCTGCAACACCAAATTAATTTCGATCAATATACAGGGTGTATATAGATGAATATCGGGGTTTTAACTCTTTATAATATTTATTACATTCAACTTACAGTTATGAATGATATGTCAAATGAAAAAGCAACTCAAACAGTTTTACCGAGAAGCTTATAAATGTTCAATGTGACTACCCTTTGACACACGGCACACATCAAGTCTATAGCCGAGTTCTTCCCAAACGTTGATAAGTGTGTATTCAGTAATTGTAGCAACAGCTGCTTCAATCCGGTTTCTTAATTAAGGGAGGTCAGCTGGTAGCGGAGGCACGTACACACGATCCTTGATGAAGCCCCAAAGGTAAAAATTGCATGGCGTTAGGTCAGGAGAACATGGAGGCCATACATAGCAAGCCCTGTCATTGGGGCCCTTGCGGCCTATCTAGCGCTCGGGCACAGTGACGTTAAACAAATCGCGTACTTCGTTATGCCAGTGAGGTGGCGCACCATCCTACTGGAAAATTAAGTTCTCTGGCTCATTTTCTTCCAACTGAGGGAAGAGCCATTGCTCTAGTGTATCAAGGTAAGAAGTGCCAGTTACAGTAGCTTCACCAAAAACGAAAGGCCCATAAACTTTTCGCCGGGATACGGCACAAAAAACATTCACTTTAGGGGAATCTCGTTGCATTTGTACCATCTCGTGAGGATTTTCTGAGCCCCAGATGTGCACATTATGGGTGTTAACATGTCCACTAAGGTGAAAGGTCAATCCATCACTGAAGACAACATGATCCATAAAATCGTCATGATTTCTGTTTACTAGTGGCCATGTTTGCTACTACCGCTGTCTAGCAGATTGCAGCAGAAACATTGCATGCACATGCGCACTTGTGCCAACAAACAAACCTGAGTTGCTTTTTCATTTGACATATCATTTATAACTGTAAGTTGAATGTAATAAATATTATAAAACGTTAAAACCCCGATATTCATTTGTATACATCCTGTACTATATTAAACACACATTTAAAGCAAAGAACAACTTTCTAGGGATACAGAAAAATGGAAATAATATTAATCAACTTAAAGGCATTTCTTGAGGAATAAAGTAGTATTAATTAATAAAGAAATTTTAATGTGACACAATGTTATGCTGTGCCTTCGTTTTATACCAAAGCCATGCATTGCCCAAGTGCATGCATTGCACATAGTCTACTACATTACAGGGTTTCCCATTCTGTAACTCCTGCATTACGTTTTAATACCTTTTAGTTTTAATATTGGAGTTGAGCGTACACACATCTGTTTCACAAAATTTTACTTATGCAGAACTAGTTTCGCATGCATGTTGCATGCATTGTCTACTGATTTTGACTGTCAGATTCAACCTGAGTATCCTTCCCTCTGGTGTTGCATTAATGAACTTCATTAGTGGGTTCTCTTCAAAAGGATGGTCAAATTCATGAGGTGTGTTTCATGTTTCTTCACGTATATTTTCTCCCAAGTGTCGAGTTCTGTTGTCTGTTGTACTTTTTTAAAAGCTGTATGTTTTGTTTAATTACTTTCTCTTTATGTACTATATACATAGTGTATAGAGAAGATATTGCACTCCACACAAAAATTTGATACCGAGATTTCATCGGAAATATATGTTTTAGGGTCCCCAGTATCCAAAAAAAGTATTTTCAGAAAAAGGTCCGTGTGTGTGTGTGTGTGAACACGATAACTCAAAAACGAAAAGTCGGTAAAATACCAAACTTGGTATTTAAGCTTAGTATCTTCCAGGGATGTGATACAAAGATTTTGAGAAAACTCCCCCCACCCCCAACGATCCTTTACATGGAACTTTTTTTGAAAAGTGTTATTTTCTCAATAGTGGTTCTAACAATTTTGATTAAAATATTGTATACTAAAGCTGACAAGTAAAATGTATATCTTGAACTTTCTGGGAATAGCCTCTGAAGGGTGCTTTATTGTGGATGAATTTTACAGAATTTTGAATAACTGCTAAGCTGTAAGAGATGGAAAAAGACTTACCACATGAAAAATGTAGAGCACATTAAAACACACAATTTATGTTATATACATTTTTTTCGTGGAGTTCATCGTTTTTGAGACATTTCCTGTTTTTGGTTTCTGCTTTGAAAAACATACTTTTCTCATACAGGAAATTGTCAACTGCTGTCCATACAAACAAAGGAACTTCAGTCACATAGCAACCAGCTTTTGACTATCACTTTAACCTTATTTTGCTCCTACTTACAAGGAATGAAGTAATAAGACTATTTTTGCTAATTTTTTCTGATTAGCATTATGTAAATAGAAATATAAGCTTTTTAAGAATAATTTGTTGCCAAGATGTAGAGAAATAGTGTGAATAGTACACATAAGATTTTTTTTTGTCGGTTGTTCCAAAAATGAGCCGATGTTGTGAATTTTTCAGTTTCCCTTTTTTTAATATTTCTAATATGTTCTTTTAAGCAGGTACACGTTACTTTTTGTTCTGTCAATTGCTAGCTTCACAGTGTACCATTTCCAGTAATTAAAATTAGTTTGTTTGTTAACAAACTGATGTTTAAACACCCATCAGGTTTAATGAAACCAGAGCTCTTGACACCGAGGCCCATTATTATGCCAGGATTTACTAAGAGACAATTAAAATGTGTAAACATAAGATAAACTTTCAACAGAAAGGTGAAAGCAGCATGGCTGATACACATGTAAAGACATAGCTTGATGCAGCCAATGAGAGTAGAGGGAGCAGTTCTCATCAGACCATATATAATACCGGCACTCCCAACGAGCGCTAGCAGATACCAGCGAAATGTCACTATCCCTCCGAGAATGTCTGACAAATGTTTATGCCTCAACTGGACCATGGTCTATATACCCCTGCCGCTGAATCCTTGCACTTGACAGTTTGGATATTTTTGCATACGGTTGGCTATGCTGTCTTTGAGGTGTTGCCAGAGTAACTAGTAAACAACAACAGCTGATTATAAATGTATCATGTGTAAAGACAAATATAAACGGTAATATTGCCATTTATGGGTCAATTGGCTGCGTAACGTCAGGCAGCCAACCTTTGCACCTGAAAGGTGCAATGTTCAGCGTGATGGAGCATATTTAGTTGGTATTGTGAAAATGAGGGAAGGCAGCGCAGTCATACGGTAGTGTGGAAAGCATGAAATTTGCAATTAACAGTATATGCCTTAGGAAGCGTAACCATAGCACGGCGGGGAAACCCAAAAATATATACAATGATGCAGTGCATTCATAGGAAGGTGCGGGAAATGCAATTATATGCGTCAGGGGGTGCATATACTGTTCTTCTGAATATCTCCTACTGTTCTCCACATACTTCATATTTTCTTCAATGACAAAACAGCCCTTTTTAAGGCTAACAATGACATAACTAAAGAGCAAGTAGATCTGGTTGGGCTGACAGTTATTCTTACAACAAATAATAATAATAATAATAATAATAATATATAATAATTTTCATTTACTACTAATGCTCCTGTTTTCATTAAAACGAAACAAAAGCAATCAATACCTCTTATTTAACAGTAGCTTTGTGTATTAAATTTCTCCATTTAACCCACAATATTACTTCATCAAACGTAATAAGAGCACCGCAATTGCAGTATGACATATATGGGGTTATCTTTATGTTTTGATGAAATCGCCTTTAGCTAGCTCATGTACCACATAACCTCAAATAACCAACATCTGCAATAAGTAGGATTAATGGTGTGTGATAGATGGCGTCGTCTGCTAGAATTGCCACACCCTTCGGCTACATGATATACGCACCATTTAGCAACATATAACCGTGCTACTACTGCCATTTTGCGGCTATTAATCAGTTGCATTCCTTTGGCACTGTGTGCTCAGTTCTACAGCAGGTTTTCAATTTCCAAAGTTGGTAGGTTTTGCAGCATTGTGCGGCCAACTGACCCTTAAACGGCAAATTACCATATAAACAGTGTACATACTAAATGAATGCTGATGCATAATGAAACTAATTCGTTATTATTAATGTTAATTTAATATAACAGTGATATATAATATATGTAGTATACATTATGTATTTACGACAATATTGAACAAATTAATGCAAAATAACTTGTTACAATGAGAGAAAAGTACAACAGTGATTTTCACTGGTTTAGAATTTTAATGGTTCAATCCCATCCAAGTCTCTGTCGCCATTATTCTCGGAAACATTATCGTCATTGTCATCATTAACATCATCACATATCATTTAGTGGTTCACATTCATTGATGATTCCGTCTGATTCCTGTACTTTTCGTATTACTTTGTGCACATGATTCACTTTCTTCTTCCATGAAGCCTCATCCACCCTCGCCACATCTTCTGCAAAAGTCTATCCACCTCTACAATTGTGAAAGTCTTTTTATGTTCCATCACAAACAAACAAACACCAACAATAACAAATATAAATAACAATGAATAATACGTAGCTTGCACAGAACAGCTCAACACGTGTTAGGAGTTTATAAACTGAGCACATGGTTGCAAATAGTCAGATTGCAATGGTGCGGCATCAAGATTTGTATCCACTGTTTGTCCGACCGACCAGAATGCTGCTTTGTGATTGGTTCAGATATTCAAACGAGTCAAGCTTTTCATCTGATTTTAGCTGAAGTACCAACTTAACTCGCAACTGTCAAGTGCAAGGATTCAGCGGTGGGGGGTCTAGAAATGCACATCTTGACATCAGACGAAATTACCGTTCACATGCATGACTTCTTGTTGTAATGCTCATAATTTCTGCACTATAATCACACAGTATGGTTTCAGTTTTAAAATGTTAGTAGCCGTATGAAGAAAAGTTGTGAAACACCCACTTGCTTTGCAACATGGCGAGAGACTTCTTAGGTGAGCTTTTGAATGCAGCACCAATTTTATCTAGCTTTTCCTCCATTAGAACATGTCACCTTTGATTCTTTGGTTTAGAGTTTAGGATTCCACGGTTCTAAATTTATTAATGAAAACATCTCAAGGTGTCTACCTAGAACTGGATAACCAGAAAATTGCTGCTGAAACTGTCCACACACTAAAGTGTAAATTTGTTGACAGGCATTTCTGTGGACTAATAAGAGACTAACATACCTAAAGAAATCACATACAACATGCAGATTGTTGAAACACTTTAAAAGACAAAGCAATAACTGAGACAACTCGCAGGTATGCCTGCCTCGGTAGTGTGGGGATAGCATGTCTGCCTCACATTCCAGAGGTCTCGAGTTCGAATCTTGCTTAGGTTGAGTTACCTGGAAAGCTCTATGAACCCTGAGATCATTTCAGTATCATTTCACTGATTTTATTCATATGACCAAAAAGTTAAGGTCTTGCACTGTTTCTATACAGTGGCATAATACCAAGGTCACTGCTGACTCAGCTGATATGCATATAAGGTGGTCATGACTTTGGTAAAAAATGAAGACACTGTATTTTAACTAGCTTATCAGAAGTAACTGCTATTTGATTTCTAGTCCAAAATTTAAGCTTCATAACATTAACTATAAAAACAAAAAATCTGATATGATCCATTCACATGACTTTCTCTACATCTCTGTAACAAATTATTGTTAAAAAGCTTATGCTTCTATTTACTTCATGCTAATTGAGAAAAAATTAGCAGAAATAGTCTTATTATTTGCTTCCTTGTAAGTAGAAGCGAAATAAGGGAGTACCATAGGTTAAAGTGATAGTCACAAGCTGGTTGCCATGTGACTGGCGTTCCTTTGTTTGTATGGACAGGAGTTGACACATTCCTGTATGAGAAAAATATAAGTTTTTCAAAGCTGAAACCAAAAACAAGGAATATCTAAAAACATATATAACAAATTGTGTGTTTTAATGTGCTCTACATTTTTTGTGTAGTAAGTTTTTGTCCATCTCTTACAGTTTAGCAGTTGTGCAAAATTCCGTAAAATTCATCTAGAATAAAGTAGTCTTCAGAGGCTATGCCCAGAAAATTGAAGATATACATTTTATTTTTCAGGTAAATATCTTTAATATACAACATTTTAATCAAAATCGTTTAGAGCCATTCTTAAGAAAATCAAAATTTTCAAAAAAAGTTCCATGTAAAAGGTAGTTGAGGTGGGGGGATATCTTTAAAATCTTTGTGTTGCATCCTTAGAAGATACCAAACTTAAAAACCAAGTTTTGTATTCAATGGTCTTCATTAGTGATGTAAATGGATTTTCATGCAGTCTGGTGAAGAGGATCACAATTGAGATGAAAAATAGAATCTGCCCTCCCTAGCAAAAAAAAACAAAAACAAAAACAAAACAAACCTTTGTTCCTGTACATTTTATGAACAAACAGTAAAAGTTCTCATTTTAGGATTCTCATTTTAGGAGTGAGTAAACTAAACATGTTGTATAACAGGACTGATCAGATATGTTATTTTGTACTTTACTTACCCTTTGAATGTGTTTGTACATTTTCTTGTTGCATATTGTTGAAAATGCTTTTCCTCTTGCATTTGCCTTACTGGAACTCCTTAATAATGAATTAGTCATTAAGGACAAATTAGATGCTTGAGGCTTGAATTTACTTTCAGACTGTGGAATAAATTTACTTATCTGTGGCATACAAAACTCATCACTTGGTTGAGTGTGCAAGTCTGTGTTTTTAATGACTGATTCTGCTGGACTGCTTAGTGAAGTATTGAGGCTTGGAGAGAGAAGCAATTCCGAATCAAAATGGGGTTCACAAATGGCCTTTTCCACCATTTTTTTGGTACCTGAAAGAAGTAACTCAGTTTTCATATCACTAATGCAATTTTACAATCTTATCTCCCAAAAAAAGTAAAATTTTACTTAAAAGACAAAGCATGTGCGACTCTTCCGCTATAAATACCACATAAAAATGGGTTGATAAAAAATGAATCATTAAATAATATGCTATTATTTATTTTAAAAACTTCAGAAGTTTTTATACACTGCAATGAAATTTTTACCGTTCATTCATCACAATAATACAAAATTCACTTTTAATATTTTTGTAATATTTTAATTGGCAATTTTCATAATTTTGTATGTGTTATTGAAAATATTTCTCTCCATTTTTGTTCAGGGCTGTGAAACTAGGTATTTCTGGATT